>PVKZ01002652.1:0-190000 GCA_004027375.1 Macroglossus sobrinus | reverse complement strand
CCGCGCTCCCTTGAGATCACCGTGCTCGTCACACCAGACCAGTGTTACTGTCAGACATCACGGAGGCACTGGACGCCCACGTGCAGTGCTCTTCCTCATCCCTTCTGTGCCACTGCAGCCTTAATTCTCACAGAGAACAAAATTCTCATGTACTGGCCTATCTGACCATCACCTGTCTCTCCGAGCCCTTCAGGAGGATGGGGTACCATCCATCCCTCCACCCCGCCTCACCGACACTGGTGACTGTGGAGACGCAGCAGCCAACACACTGGAAAAAGACCCTCTGCCCTCACAGAGCTTGTAAGTTCAAGAGAACAAAAGCAAACAAACAAATGTATGTCACGTGACGGGAAGGACTGCAGAGAAAAGGGGACAGGGTAGAAGAGGCGGGGAGTGCTGGGTGACCAGCAAGGCACGTATCTGTCGGTCAGTGTGGTCACCCACGGAGTGACACTTGAGCAAGGCTTAAGGAGCTGAGAGTGAGAGCCCAAGGATCCCTTGGGAAGAGCCCGTGAGCGGAGGGGACAGACAACGCAAACCCCAGGGCAGGGAGGTCCCTGAGGGGCCCACAACAGGGCAGCGTGACTGGTGGGGGCCTGGGTGACAATGGAGTCAGGGAGACGCAGGAGAGCTGGGCGGGCAGCAGACACACTCAGAGGCTCGACTCTGTGTTCACAACACCTGAGATTCTCGCCAGACGCCCAAGCAGAAATGACAAACAGGGAGTCACACGTGCAATTCTGAAGTCCCAGGGAGAAGCCTGGGTCAGAGGTACAGTGTGTGAGCTGCCAACACAAACCTTCTCTAGCTTAGGCACTGATGCCTTTCTAAGACCTAGAACAATGAGTGCTTGGCACATAGAGCTCAAAGGTTTTTTGAACAAATGAAGAAATTATTCAGTTAACTCCTAATCGTATTTGAGAATTTGGTTTCAAAAAATATTGATACAACAAACTCAGTAAAAATATGGAGCAAATGATGACATTAAAATGGATCCTTCTTTATTCTTCTTTCACACCAAGTACAAGTTACCAGCTACCACTACTGACCACCTACATGTTAACATACTCCGTACATCCCATAAACTCTGATCTTATAATTACCTCTTACCCCAATTTACAGCAGGGGGAAACAAATCGTAGAGCTACCAAGTGAAAAACCCAAGTCTTTATTCTAACTGATTTCTGAGCTAATGTATTTCTACGACACCAGGCTGCCGCTATCCTACTTCACGCCCAGGTCCCAGAATAAAGAGAGCCCTGGTACCCACATCTTGATAACTCACATTCATCTCCTATCCCTGCATTTTTTATAGTGGTTTATGACTTTGGTGCTTATGCAAAGTGAAATATCCATGTGCCATCCCCCTTTCAAAAAAGCGCTGATCCAGAATGGTACACCACGCTGCAACTTCACAGCTCCGCCCACAGATATTCACGAACGCTTCATCTCAAATGAAGAGGAATTCTGGCAGCAGATACCAGGAGCTTTTTCACTTTCCTGTGCCCCCCGAGGCTTCGGGTATAAATAAGGGCGCAGTTACAGCAAACTGTTTCTAAATGAGAACGAGGGACGTCTCAGGGGTACGTGCAATAATTCATCACTGGCTGGTGGAAATGTGTAGGGGAGAGAATAATACATAAGGCTGTGTGTATTCGAGTTAGAAAAGAAAATACAGACACACTTAAATCCAAACATCTCTACGGCCTCCAGATAGCTCATGAAAGTATGAAAGTAGAACTAAAACTATCTTTACTCTCTCCTTCAATCCCATGCTCTTGTTGCAGGTTTTATCTTCCAGATCTTTCTTATGCACAAATAAACACAACATTTTCATGTTTTTAAACCAAAGTACAATCGTCCTATATATTGTTTTGTGATTTTTTTAGTCAATGACTGATGGACATATTTCCGTAGAGATGGCGCAGCAGTCCACTCTATGACTGCGTCACGAGTAAACCGGTCCCTCACTAGAGCTATTTTGGTCGTTTCCATTTTCACAGTACCCAGTACACATTTACCATCACCGTGGGCATCTCTGCACCATCACCTCTGCATCCTGTGTGCAGAGCACACCTCGGCACTGGCGGAACTGCTGGGTTCAAGAACAGGCTGTGTTGTCAAACTGCCCTCCCACCTCTGCAGGCAGTAAGGTTCGTAATGCACACAAACAAGGTTTTCACTTCGTCACGGGACTAGGCACTTTTCTGTGTATCTATCAGTTATTTGTTAAGTCTTCATTCAATTACTATTCTTGACTATGAGCCAGGCACAGAAGATAAACCACTACATTGAACAAAAGTAACCCTTCAGGAGACACAGTATTAAGCATAGCTGGTGATAAAGCATGTGACAGTGGAGAATCACAAGGAAGGAGACACAGAATCTCCTCAGAAATGACGGGCAGGGAAGGCTTCCTGAAGGAGGTGGCATTTAAGTGAGGACTTGGCCACAGGAAGAAGCGGGCTGCGGGGAGGGGCACTGGCCAGGGTTCCGGAGCGGACGGGCCCAGCAGTGCGTGAGCGCAGCAAGGAGGCCACTGCGAGAACTCACCCTCCTTTCCACCGACTGTCAGTGCCCTTCACTCATCCTCCTAATGAGTTTTTAGCATTTTTCTCATGAATTTATAGAAGTTGTTTGCATATGATGGTCATTCGTCCTTTGTCATGTATTACAAATATTTCCCCCATTCTGTCTTTTCTCTGAAGACTGCTCACAGTGTCCGACCAAAAAAAGCACTGACCTAGCCAACCCTGCCAACCGCCCCTCCCAGCTGAACGAGGCCTTTCAAACCCTAAAATTATGAAAACGAGCTCTAGGTTAGTTTGGGGATTTCCCTTTTTTGCTATAGTTAAAAGCTTTGTGAAATTAATTTTGTGTAAAGAGTGAGGTACGAATCCGGTTTCACAGAACCCCGCTCATCTCTCAAAAGGCAGCCCACTGGTCCGAAAGCCACGGACAGAGCAATTTCTCTTCCCCGCTCCTTTCCAGCACAAAGCTGGGACGACATGTGGGGCTCCTGTCACTCCGAACAGACAACGTGACTGTCACCCCGCACTGGGTGGGCTCCGAGGCACGCGTGAGTGACGCGCTGAGCCCCGCGGAGATGAGAAATGACGAGGAAAGCAAGAAGGGGGACGACGACGATTGAAAACACCAGTTACCGAATGCGGCGCACACAACACGTAGGTATAAAGTCCCCACCCTGTCAGCGTCTGCTGAATAGATGCAGGCAACAACAGCACGATCACGAGCGCACTTACCTTACGTGTGCCTGCTGTTTTGTGACGACGCCCCACATGTCGCCAATGATCTGCAAAGAGATTTTTAAACACGTGAGAACAGCTGCTCTGGAAAAGCAAAATTTTTAATTAATGCATCTTCTAAACTTTCAGACATTTTCTTACATGGAGTTTTAAGAGGTAACTCATACAATAGTAATTACACCATAACCTTAAATACATGCAGTGCTTGACTGTATCGAATACCCACCACCCAGCTCGGGCAGCTTTTATCATGCTCATTTTGTGAACGAGCAACAGGCTCAGCTAAAGGGAACGAACTGCCTGATGGTGACCAGCAGCTAAGGAGCCTCGCTGGGTCTCGAAACCTGATCTTTCTGCTTCCCGTTCAAACGCTGCGAGTCCCGTCACGCCAAGGTCGTTGGCCGGGCCCCTCCTTATAGACGCACAGGACCGGAGAGCTGCCTCGGAGACGGACAAGCACAGCGAGCGACCCTCTGTGCTTCTGCACGAGCAGTGCCTGGGAGGTCATCTGACTCGAAACCCTATCCCCAGTCTGATGTCCTCTGTGACACTGCTGACAGGCTTTAAAGCAGCTCTCGCTGCTTGCATCTACGGCACTTTCGTAATTAGCGCAGATCAATGCTGGTCAAAAGTCCTGCCTCTTGGAACTGGCTGTCATTCTCGGCAGCCGAAGTGAGTATAATCTTCCTTCCAAGTGTCAGGCTTTTACACATGTGAAAATTATTATCCTCTTTCCATTTGAATCTTTCTTCTTTAAATCAAACATGCCCACTTCTGTAATCCGATCCAATAATTTGTATTATCTCTAGCCATCCAGGCCGCTGTCTTTTTAATGCATTCTGGATTGCAAATACCCACTGTCTGTCATTACCTTCTAGGTGCACACCCGCATAAAGCGTGCAAAAGTGCAGAGGAAGCACCGAGCAGAAACTGCCTGACTATAACCTGACTAGATCTGCAAAGGGCGGTGTGTGAGTCGACACGGCTGAAGGCTGTCCAGTGGGGGGAGGGGCCGTCTGCCTCTGGTCCCCCCAGCGCTTTTTAATGGACATGATGTGAGGCTGGTAACGACCTCTCTGACCTTCCACTTCTGCATCTGTCAACGCGGGGATAACGTCTGTGTGCCTCAAATAACGCAGATGAAGTGTTTTCGGCCAGTACAGATATATAACGTGAATGATGACTACAGTATGGAATGTTCTGTAACTATATGTGTGTTCATACAGAAACCACCAGCTACGAATAAGACGACTTTTAGGGTCTACCATCTCTTTTTCGATTACACAGTCATCTTAATTCATTCTCTGAAAGCGTCTGCAGGGACAGAGCTCACCAACGCTTAAAGAAAAAAAGAGACTATGACACCCGCTCTCTGCTAAAGCCTGCAACGTCCCTGGCCTGATTTATATCTGGACTTCGAGTTTCATTATCAAAGCCAAATTGGGAGTCTAACCCTTTTACCGAGTTTAATAATGTACTGTTAATATTCTATTTCCTCCTTGGGATTAATTACAAACTCAATGTAGGCTTTAGTGGACACTGCACAAATGACTTAGAAAGGCATATGTTAGAGAAAAAGTGAGCTGGTAATAATTTACATAGATAAAGACAACTGTCTCTGGGTCTGCAAGGCCTCTTTGACCTTGTCTTTCAAATACATGATCATCAAATCGTGAGCCATCCTTTTCTTATGGTATTTTATGCTGGCAGATAACGAAGTACATTTAAGACTTACGAATGTTCATCTAAGGCTGTTAGTAAGAAAATGCAGACTACGCTTCATTCAATCTACATAAAATATTGCGTCAGGTTAACACGCAGCCCTCTCTCCGTAACGACCACGCAGGAACAGGAAACTGGTTTGCTCGGGGACAGCGTAAGGGACAGACACACCTTTCTCACGATGGCAGCGAACACGAGGAGGACGACTGGCAGCAGCAGGGTCTTGGTATACCTCACGGGGGTCTGAAATCCAGAGAGATGTCTCGTTAGAGGAAACTGTTACTTTAAACGGACAAAATTTCCTTTCAAATAACGAACCAAGTGAATTTTTAAAAGTATAGGTAGAGAAACAGGAGCCCTCACCCACCCAGGGTCCACACCACTGACTCCCATTGTACACGTGATAAACAGGAAGACGCATTTCCATGGAAACAAACTTGCCCAAAATGTTGAGAACACTAACGAACACAGTCCCCACACACTCTGTAAGTGTGAAAAGTGCCTCCAGAGGCTGCTGCTCACTTATACACACTACCTTCCGAACGAGAGGGCCCCAACTTAACAGTCACCTAAGGTTAGCGGGACCCCATTAAACCACATAAGCTCTTCCTGTATGCTTTGTGGGGCATAAAAATCTTAACCAAGATCCCATCTCTCTCTCTCACACACACACACACACACACACACACACACACACTGATATTTACAAGAATAAAAGTATTTTTACACTTTCTTTAGTAACAGATTAAAAAGCTATAGAAAAAATAAATAACACAGGTCTCCACATTGCAACCCTAAGCATCTCTCAGTCTTAAACAGTCCCAAACGTGAAATGTGTCACCTGCAATCAGTTTGCTTTACCACTAGCACTTTCCCTTCCAAAACAATCCTGCGTTACTGAGTCAGATAACGTACACTTTCCCACATATGTGCGTACAGAGGAATCTAGCTTAACCATATTGAAAATACTGGTACTTTTTCATTCTGCAGAGTATACAGTAAGCAGCACTTTCTGATTTTCCCTCTCGTTAGTCCAATATTTCTCACTTGTTATTCTGTATTAAATGAATACTTTTGATAATTTACTACACAAGATGCACACTTTGTGAATTAAACGTCCTATTAAAGGAGAATTTTTGTGTTTTCCTCTTACTATTTACTTTTATAAACATTTGCACAGTACTTAATATTTAAATTTTTTATTTTATTATATTTTTATAGTACTTTAAATGTACATATTAAATGTTATATTATTTATATAATATGCATCATTTATATAAATATGTTGTTATAAAACTTTATCATACATTTCTTTTGTAAATTTTAAATTGTCTTAATCTAGGCAAAAACCAAATAACTTAAATTGCTTTATTATTTTTAAAATATATAAATATATTTGCTGCTACGAGCCCTTCCTGAAGAATCCCCTGGAGAACAAGCTTCACACATCTAAGAAATGGCAGGAGGGGCTTCACCGTGAGCTGTACAAACACCGACCTACAGAAACTGTGACAGTAACGGGGAAACAAAGGTGACAGGACAGCATGAGTGGTTATACGTGCTGAAGCTCAAGATAAAACGGGACTCCGAAAAACGGGGTGCGAGGGGGGAAAGCACACAGGAAATAAAATACCCTCGCTGATCACAGCATCACAATGAATCAGCAGTGGCTGAGAAGTAGGGAGGGGCACTAAGTGACCAGCAGAAGGGACTAAGGTCATATATAAAAGTATTAATAAAAAAAACATTATAAAAAAACTTCCTCAAAACCTAAAGATATACCAGAGAGTGTACGCACGAGAACAAATGCAAATAAAACAAAGCACACAGTGAGAGATGTGTGTGCGCATGTGCATGTGTGTTCTAAATACGAGTCCCTTTATTTTACTATTTCTTTGTAATTCTTGATTTTATCCTAAGCATACATAATGAGTTACATATGCTCACTGTAAAAGTAGAGAATGCAGAAAAAATACAGGCGATGATCGATTTCACACATCAGTCAGCTGTGAGCATCTCCTCCACGTGGGCTGTGTGCTCACACCCTTCCCCATTCTGCGCGCGTGTGTGAAGGTGGCTGTGAGCATCTCCTCCACGTGGGCTGTGTGCTCACACCCCTTCTCGTTTCTGCACGTGTGTGTGAAGGTGGGGATGTGTTGGGTGCTGGGGGGAAGGGTAGAGTCCTGGGTAAATTTTTTCTTGATAGACATGGCCTCTCTACGAATTACATTAGTCTCTAGTTTCATTTGTTATATTTATGGCAAGAATCATCCCAGTCAGTCATTTGCTTTTCAATGTTTACAATATTTAATGTACAGATGCTTTGAGTTACAAGCAGACAAATCTATTCATCATTCTCACACGCATTTCGCACTGGTATTATGCCCATCAAAAAATGGAGTTAATGATCAATGAAATGTCTCGCAAATTCATTTTTCGGGCTTCATTAATTTTTAAACTATTAATTAACTGAAATGAAGTTTGGTGTATTATGCGATACAAGGCTTTAAAGCGACTCCACACCCTAAATACAATTTTTCAAATAATATTGATGAAAAGATACATTCTTTATCCATTTATCTGTGATGCTCTCTTCACTTCATGCTAAGTACATACACAAACATAGGTAAGTACATACACATGGGTCTATCCTGCCTTGTCAATTTTGGGTTATAAAAATGTTCCTGTCTTGGTATCCCTGTACTTTAAATACTGTTCTACCCATTTTCACATCTAAAAAGAGAAAATTCCCCTTATTGTTTTATATTTTCTCTTAATAGCATAACACAATATATGATTACTATAAAAAACTTAGAAGATGTGAATTACAAAAAAGTCATTACTGATTAGCACCCCACCCAAAAACCATTCTTAAAATTTTGTTCTTACACTTTATTCTATGTGTGTTAATGATAAATAAGGTCATACCGATTTGCTCACTCCACATATACATCTTAAGTATCTGTCGACATCAGTAGGTATCACGTTAAACTGCTTCCTTTCCCCCACCGTATGGGTGCACCGTACAGTGGGCGCACTCTCTGAACTGGCACCATACCGTGTGGAAACAGCTTTGCCACTTTCTGCAAAATGGCGGAAGTCACGCTATGCCTCAATACACATTTCTTCCAGCACACAGCTGATGGTACATACTCTCAGGTTGTAGTGGCATGTTACCTCCTCATTAGCGCTAAAGGACTTCTCCTGTGTCCTGAGTCTCTGACGCTTACCCTGTGCTTCCTTTATTACTTCCTTGAAGTAGCCGTAATCTGCTATGAGCATGCATTTTAATGTCATTTAAGATATCCTCCCTTAGTTACTTTCAGCAGTGCCAACGCTATCACACTTTTATCAGCCACTATGTGTCAAAAGCACTTCCCAGAACACAGGGAATGCGGACCGACAGGGCGCCAGAGGGAACCGTGCACATCGGCAGGACAGGCTCAACTCAGCACGCCTGGTGGATGAGGTGTGCCATGTGGACACTACTGTCCACTGGCCTGTAACTCAGCAGGAGTTCGAGGAGACCAGAATATGTCAACAGAGAACCACTGGTCAGTTTAATACACACACACACAGCTCTGAAAGAAGATGTTTCACAGATAATGAAATCAGCCAGGGCCACGTGGGTGGTGTTAAAAAAAAAAAACACATATATACATGTTTGTTGAACCAAATCAGCTCATAAAGTACTGCAAAATAGTGTTTTATATAAAATATCAAAGTGCTTTCCTATGTATCTCAATTCGTCCTCACACTAACTGTAGTACACAACTGGAAACAGGTAGCTATGACATAGAGAATGAGAGGCATCTGTTCAGAAACATTAAGTAATATTACAGACCGCTGTCTCAAACCCCACTAAACCACTCTCTGGTTTCCTCCTACACATCTGAATGCAGTTTTAGAAAGGAAAATATTGTTGGAATAAAAAACGTGCACTCGATGATATTTCGAAGCAATGCGATCCAACCAACCACCACAGAGGGAGGGAAATGAAAGAGCCTAAGCTTCACTGAATTAATGCTCTTCCCTAAAAAGAAGCAACTTGAAAGGCCTATGTATTTACTCATCCAAAAAACTACTGCACGCAGGCTTCTAAATCACTAGAATGAGAAACAGTCGTATATTTCAGGGAGCTACACTAATAATATAAATAGGATCACCTTCCTCTCAGCTGCCAGATTTTTCTTTCCTTCACACTCTTAGCAGATATCAGCACAGAGCAAAGAGTGTGCAATTACAGGAGTGCCCTGTATGAAAAATAAATGAACCAAACCATGAGGAGAGAAAAACACCTAGAAATCACACCTTACCTCCTTTTCCATGAAGTCAAACTCGGCGGCACAGGTGTACAATAAAGTATCGAAGTCCTTGTAACTGAAGAATTTTGATGTCAATAAGTTGCCAATATGAGCCTAGGAAGGGGAAAAAATGAGGTAGCGTTAGATGACGCTCTATGACGTAATGACGTATTTTAATCTTAACGACATCTAGAAGCAGTCTTCACGGCATCACAGTCTCTGTCAACGTGAAGGCCCTGTACCCTGACTTCGTGACCCCCTTCTTCTGCTGACAAGCGATAGGATAGCGCCGACAGCCTTCCACTATCGATCGTCAGCAGACCAGTCTTTCACCTGTGGCTTCCCCCTGCTCAGTGCTGGAAACGTGGGGAAATACGCCCCAGGACAGCCCCTCTGCCGGAGCCCACAGGGACGGGTAGGCGAGGGGACGCGCAGAGACCTCTGTCCACCGTCGAGGAACAAGGTGCGACAGAGTAAGGAAAAGGAAACGTTGATTCAGATTTCTGAAAAGGGGACTGAAAAGACTCTTTACTGGAAGCAGCAATGGGCGGGCCTTGGAACGCCTTGGAACAGCGGTCACCTTCTGACTGACAACCAACATCTGTGTGAATCCTTTACGCTCCCAAAGTGCCCTCACGCAGGCCACCTCGTCTACTCCCACAAAAGCCACGTGGGAAGGTGGAAGCATTTTCATTTAACGGATGAGACATCTGCCAAACTTTCGACTTTAAAAAAGCAAGACCCCAAGAAAAGGGGGCGGGAAGAATGTCATCTAAAACACACCGTAACTAAAATCCCAAATGACATCTAGATGAAGTGGGGGGGGTCGGGGTGAGAGCAGAAACTAAAGGGGGGTGGGAATGTGCTAAAGAATTTCAAAATACTTTGTCTTGATGGGGAAGAATACATGCTAATAGGTTTAAGAAATCAGTTGGAAGACTATATAGCATCTAAAATAGCATAAGAAAATTATCTGTCCAATGAAAAGGAGGAAAGAAATCTAAAAAGCAAGGAAAACAGTTGGGAAATCTAAATAAAATGGAAGAAATTAGGTCCCAATATGATGATAATTATCTTGCCACATATGTAAAGAACTTAAACTCACTAATTAAAAGACAGATGTTCAAAATTGTATTAAAGGGGAAAAATACAACATTATATTGTTTAAAAAGACATGCTTAGAACAAAAGCATGCAGGGAGGTTGAAAACAGACGAGAACAAGCTATACCAGAGACCGAACGAACGATATCTCGGTTAGCAACTATAATGTCCCATAAAACTGAATTCAAGCAAAAAATATATAAAAAAGAGAAAATGAACAACATTATATGCTGGTAAAATGAACAGCAAAGCAAGATCATATGAACCATGAACATATTTTGCAGTTAACAGTGTTCAATATAAATGTTAAATATTTTCCTCTAAAATAGAAAAAGCAAAGACTAATACAAAATGTGAATATTATTATGCTCACAAACATGGAATACAAACTTTATAGACATAATACATGTTGTCCTTGCACACAAGTAAAATGTTTTTAAAAAATGTTCACACACCGTGCCACAATCAATTTCAAAATGATATAATACAAATTAGTTTTTCCAATCATAAATGCAATGAATTGAAAAATAATAACTAGGAATGGTGAGAAACTAAATACTATAAAACTTAACAACCTTCAGGGTAAAAAAAATCATAAAATAGTTCATTTGTAAGACACAAAAAAGTACTGTTTGTGGAGAAACTGACAACTTCATTTATTGGAAAAAAAAAAATGTTGAAAACTAAAGAGCCAAGCACTTTCCCTCAAGCGTCAGAAAAAGCTATGGAATAAGCCCAAAGAAACGAGAAGGAAGGAAGTTAAGGATGACAGAATTCAGTGACAAGGAGAAATAGGACACAACTAAAAAGGACTTTAAAAAAGGCGGTACTTTGAAAATATTAATACAATAAATACAAAGTCTGAAAATATTAAAAAAAACAACTCTCTATAGAAGACTAATATTAATTCCAAATCCAAATAAGGAAATTTAAATAAAAGAACATAAAAGATCACTTCATATACATGTAAAAATTTCAATAAGAATTCTCACTGAATCCTACAATCATTTTTTTTTTTAAAAAAACATGGCCCATTTGATGACAGATGTAGCTGGACTGAGTCAGTGTCCTCTCAAGACACATAAACTACCAGGAGCTTCCTAAAGAAGTGGATTCTCAGGAGGAAGACCCCCCACAAAGCACAGGCTGGGGCACGAGCGTGTCACTGTGGAATGCCAACCAACATTTAGGGAAGAAATAATGCCAGTTCTGCACAAATTCTCTTTGAAAACACAATCCTGAATCGTTTCCAATCATTTCAGGAAGTTGGCATCACCTTCCAAACAAAATCAGACAAAAATGTTACAAGAGAACTACAGATCACCATCCTCATGAATACAGTCAAAAGTCCGTAAAACCAGGAGCCAACCAATCCAACGATACATAGAAAGAGTGATAATACACCGTGAGCAAGGCTGGGTTCACAGAGTCAGAGGAAGAAGGGGGAAAATCCCCTCCCCCTACAACTATAAAATTGGACAAAACTGTCAAAAACAACCGTATCAGGTTCTGGAAAGTGACCAAAGGGAAAACAAACTGAGATGCATTTGGGCAGGACCCGGTCTCCTTGCCTGGGCTGGCCCCACCCACCAT
Source organism: Macroglossus sobrinus (assembly GCA_004027375.1). Classification (NCBI taxonomy): domain Eukaryota; kingdom Metazoa; phylum Chordata; class Mammalia; order Chiroptera; family Pteropodidae; genus Macroglossus; species Macroglossus sobrinus. The sequence continues at coordinate 178,013 of PVKZ01002652.1, read as the reverse complement.
CAGCGGTGCCGCCACCTCCCTCGGCTCAGGAAGGACTGGCCAGGAAAAGCAGAACCTTTTCCACTAGAGGGAGCTGAGGTGTTTGGGGGGGCAAAGAGAAAAAAAAATCTATGCCCAGAGGCGCTGTCAGTAAAAATAGCAAACTCAGAAAGTGCCCGCGACAGCTCCCAGCTCTGCCAGCCCACGGCTGCACACTGGTGCAGCCCACAGCAGACGGGCAGACGAGCTAGAGAGTTTAGAGATTCTGGAAATGAGACAACAACAAGGGGAAGATAAGCTCTCCCAGCCCTGGTGGATCAGAGTGAGAGAGATCGGAGAGGGCCCAAGCCCTCCACGAACCTGGGACCGACTGGGACCCCCGGAGGACCCAGGAAGGTGTGGCAGGTGGGAAAAGACGGAACACACTTGATGTTCAGATGAGAGTTAACCCAGCCCGCCTGCTTGCAAGGCTGGCCCTTGGCTGGCGTCGGGGAGACGGGATTTCGGAAGGTCCCCATCACCCTAAATGACAATGGTGGCCCGCTGTACCTTAGCTGCGCAAACAAGGTGGTTTATGCCCAGCGCCTACATTCCTCTGGGAGTCTGGAGTTTTGATACATGCTGGGCGGAGGGCGCCTCTGTCACCAGCCCCCAGACAGAAACGGTGGGGCTCTGAGCTTCTCCGTACGTAACATCAGGCTTCACCAGCCAGGTGCTGACAGGAGCAGGGAGGGGAGCCGAAGCACCAAGCAAGGGCTCACTCTGTCCCCAAAGGAGAGGGAGGGCATCTAATCCTGTCACCAGAGAAGGGCGGGAGCAAACGCTTCCCAAGGGCCACGTGACCTGGTCATCCTTGTCCTTTACCCAATGTCACCGTTAAGAACTGATGAGCTGATGCCCTTGACTGACGGTACAGATCTCCAGAAATATCAAGCTGCGACTAAACTATTTCTAATTTGGAAGTAACTTTTGGGGCGAAGTTTGTTTTTTTGGCCCCGGTGACAGAAGTGACAACAGTCATTTGGACCTGAATCGATATCTTAACTGGTTTGTCTTGCCCCAGCGAGGAGACAGAGTCCAAAAACCCAAGACGTGGGCCGTTTCACTGCACTTCCTGCTCCTTCTCCGCATCCTGGTGACACAGTCACCTCACAGACCCCTCTGCCCCCCTTCGCAGGGGACTCTGCTCGGCGTACTCCTGCGGCCGTATCTAAGCGTGTCACAGCTTCCGTGACATCGCATTACAGCTGCCAGACCTTGTTCCCGTCTCCCGCTGGGCCATGTCTCATTCGGTTTTGTATCTCCAGCCTGAACCTGCTGCCGGGCACACAGCAGGTCCACACTGAATGAATGAATACGTAAGTACCTCTCAGACCACAGTTTTATACGCTTAAAAAAATCTTTCCACAGGCTGAAGACCATCCAGTTACTAGCCCAGTTGTTTTCGATCATTTTTAGGAAAAAAAAGGAAAAATCCCTTATTTGTATGAAAATCTGTATAAATGCCCAATAGGTAAGAGATTAAAGCTAAATGGCCTTGGCAAAAGAGGGGTGGGCAGGGGGGCTGGGAAGTGAGGGACCCCACGAAGAGTCTACAGAAGTCCCAGGTTTCATAGAACCCAATGTCAAAGCCACAGTTTTAATCTGTGACAGGAGGATGGAAGATAGCAAGCTAAAATAAATTACAGGAAAAAAATATATGGTTTCCTTGGCTCTTTCCACGTTGGTTCCTGTGTGGCTTTCCTTTATCAATTTAATTAACATGTTTACTAAGACACCAAGGTAAAGGAGGCAAAGCAACATTAAGGATACGAAGAATCCTTAAAGTTATAAAGCAGAATTCTCATTTTATTTTCTCTCCTACTCCAACAGCAAAACAAAACAAAACAACAGAAACTTATCTTAATAAGTTAACTTGGATTAAATTACATAGAAAGAGTCATAAATAAACCTTTCACAGCACTGACCAGAAAACTGAGGGGAAAAAGAATAAGACTCTGATATCATCGACAGTCTCAGAGGCTTTTTAACAGTCTTTATCTGTTCCAAAGGGGGATTATAAAGAAACCAGAGAAAAGTGGCTATGTACACCTTAAACTCTGAGCTTCACTCTCTAGAGCTTTCTTGCTTTAGTTGTTTAAAATCTTTGGATATAGGAAAACCAATAAAATAATGTCAGGAAGTTAATTTTGGAGAATATGGACTATATACATAGTTACATTTACCTTCTTTTATAGGAAATAGATAAAATAATAGGTGACTAGACTTCATCTTAGAATCTGGTTTAGGAAGCGGTATTTGAATAACAAGTGATTCTTTGGTAGGCTGTGTGATTCTTTTACATCTTTCAAGTTTAAGCAAAAATGCACTCACATCATCTGCAATGCCAAAAAGTTTAGACGTCAAATACTTGAGGATGACGGTTCCAAACAACCAAAAGCAGCCTTGGATAACCTACGAAAGGAAAACGTAACACAAAATCAACTGACGCTTCATATGGCCACTCTACAGACATGGTCTAAGAGAGAAAAATAAATGCTCTAATCACATGTGAAATAAATACCTCTATAACCAAGAGAAAAGGTTAAAAAAAAATGCATCTTAAGTTAAAATAAATGTTACCCCAAAATCAAGAGACTATCACTAAAAAACATAAACAATCTTATTATGAAAATTAACATATTTTATAGATTTTACAGTTAAAATCCCCTTCTAATAAGTTTCCTACATATGTAATACGCCTTAGAAAAAACATGGATAATAAATAAAACTGGCCTCCTTCAACTACCTATCAAATATTAATACTAACTTGCTTTATGAAAGGGCAATTTGGCACATTAAAATTGAGACCTAATACGTTACAAAACTGTCAGACACTCTGCATTCCATAGATCATTTCCTTAAAAGTAAAACAAAAAAACCAATGACACATTTTAGAGAAGGAAAAATGTATGCATTCAGATAGACTGATTCTTACCCATAAACTAAGTTCAGATACGTTTATTTTCAAGAAATGTGGTTTCATTGCCAGTACACCCTGCATGGAGGAAATAATATAGCACACAGTTAATATTTACAGACAAAGATTCAAGCACCAAAAAGTACTTTGAAATAAGAAGACCGTCAAGAATGTTCCACACGGCATGCCCACAAGCTCACCGACTTCAAGAAATAGTGCTATTTTAACCGTAGCAAGTTAGGGTAGCGACTTAGTAAGGTCGAAAACAGAATCGCCATATGTAAATTTTTATGACTGATTTTATATCCCTGATATGCCTAAGAACCAAGGAGTATAAAACAATTTCAGAATTTTAGACAGATGTCTTATAGTCATAAGGTTTTCCTTGAGTTAAATATTAACTCTTACAAGAAACTACAAATGAGTTTTTAATGGATCGACTAAATATGTTTCCGCTATCAAATCTTATGTCTTTCTAGGTACCTAATAGACTCCCAAAATACAGTACCTATAGGGATCAATATCCACTTTAAAGTTGAGAAAAATATGGTTAGAGATCAAAACATAAATATATAAACCCAAATTAAATCTTTCTTGGAAGTTTCTGAATATCTGAGAACACAAAATGTGATGATTCAGGTTTCAAAGTGATAACTATGAATACAAATAAGCAAATGTTTGTTTACAGTTAATATGCAAAAACATGCTATATTTTGTAACTGTTGCCACCATTTACTTTTATACACCAAAATATATGAAATAGACATAAACACACACAACTCACATCTAAGGTACACCTCAGTGTCAAGGACCCCACAGGAAACCTGACACAGACTAAGGGCACTTGGGGTACACCACCTGGGACGCGTGGTGGTCCACCGTGGGAAGAGCACGCGCATCCTTGGGCAACGAGGTCTTAAATGAACATTGTTTGTAAAACGGGGCAAAGCAACAGGAGGTTCCAGATTTGCTAACGAGGTCTAGAGATATCAAAAAGCCAAGACGATCTGAGTAACTTACACGATTATTCAAGAATACATTTCAGTAAGGATAGTGCAACACGCTTTTGGTGTCTTCAGGAAACGGACCTATACACTAATGCACAGACACTTTAACGATAAGGAATCATTTCTCTTGTAATGGTGAAACAAAATGATAGGGGGAAAAAAGGCATTACCACCTCGGGAAAGTCCTTACAATTCAAAAAGATTTATAATTAGAAAGTCATCCTGCAGAAAGTGGCAGAGGAGTTAGATGACCTTTCAAGGTTTGCTCTAATTCTGCAGTAAGACAGTCTCCTGATGATCTAAATCTGTAGTGACTCAGCAAAATATTAAGTAACTATATCATCACCTGGTTTAAATTATCTGAATATTTCATACAAAATAAACCGGGGAGGAAAAAACCCTACAAAACCAAGGCCTCAAGCTTCTAATCCCAGGGGTATGAAGAGGGGAGACTGCTGGGAGATGGAGCCAGGGAGGAAGGGGTGGGGGCAGCGTGGAGCAGGACTAGGATAAAAACTATGAAGGGAGGGGGAAAAAGAAAAGGAAACATAGAAACCTTTCTAAGATTAATCCTGGGACAGAAAGATGAGGGAGGAGAAAGACAGAGCAGAACAGACTCTTCCAATATTAACCCTTGTTGTGTTTCTTTCCCGGTCTGGAACTGAGTACTTGAATACCCTATCCCATAGCTGCATGCAGGAAAACGACGAGATGCTTCTTACAGAATATCCCGCACGAATTCTATGCCAGTGACAGGGAAACGGATGAACCATTAGTTTCAAAAAACAGCCATGAGTCATGGACTTAAAGAACACTTACCCAAATAATCACCAAAGAGGAAGCATAATAAGAAGTTAATAACATTGAGTTTCCAAACATCAAAACAAAACAAAGTGCAAGAGAAATCTGGAAAAATCCAAGAAAAATATAATTAATGCACATAAACAAAAAAAAAGAACATTGATTTTTATTCTACAATTGCCCATGCCCATTATAAAACTCAACCCATTCAATAGAGAATATACAATGAAAACAGCCCACGACCGAGCCCACATTTCAAACCCAAAAGATCAAGATCAATAGGTTCTTGTGTATCCTTCCAGACTTTGACATACAAATTTAGTTGATATTTTTTAAAAACCACAAATGGAAACTAAACCCATAAGCTACACTGTTGTTTTCTTTGACTCTTAATTTCAGAGAGCTTTCCATATCAATCTAAACCAAGCTCATTATTTCTACTGAATAACTAAAAAAAGTATTCCACTCTATAGAGCTGCAGCATAATTTAATTAACTAGTCCTCTGACGACTGGTGAACACTTAAGTGCCTTCCAGTTTCGTTTTGCTATTTTGTTTTTCTTATTACAAACTTGCTACGATAAACACCCTTATGTACATGGTGACACATTTATGGGATAAATTACTAGAAGTGGAACTGACGGATGAAGGGTACACACATTTTTAAAATCTGCAAACAATATTGACATACTGTCATACAAATATTGTGCCAGTTTATTCTCCCACCAGTAGGGCACGAGAGCTCCTGCTGACTCACTCCTGCTAACACTGTGTATCAGTCTTTTAAATATTTGCCAATCTAATAGGAGAAAAATGTTGCCCTGTTTTGTGTTTTTACTTTCCATCCTTTAAAAGACACAATGTCTTTTCTTCTATATGCTGCTGTGGTGGTGGTAGTGGTGGTGGTGTGTGTGTGTAAAACGCCTATTCCTAACGGCCCATTATTCTATTGGGTTTTGGTTATCTTCCTGCAGTTTCCTTATATATTACAGAATGTAGCTCCTTATTGAGCAAACACTGTATTTTCATACACATGGCTATTGAAAATGCGGTGTGTGTGTATATATATACATAATTTGGCCATAAAAATGAAGGAAATCTTGCCATTTGCATCAATATGAATGAACCCTGAGAACATTTCTTTAAGTGAAAACACCCATTCAGAAAAAGACAAATACTGCATGATTTCACTTCTGTGAAATCGGTAGCATAGTTAAAATCATAGACACAGGAAGCAGAATAATGGGGGTTTCCAGGGGCGGGATGAGGACAGGGATTGGGGATTGTTTAATGGGTACAGAGTTTCAATTTCTCGAGACGGAAAAAAGCAGTGGAGACAGATGGTGGCGACGGTCGCACAGCAGTGTGAACGTACTTCGTGCCATTGATACGTACACTTCAAAAGATGAAGTTGGTAAATTTTAAGTTATTTAATCTAGCACAATAAAAACGGGGGGAAAAATTATTTATGGAGACAATTCTATATATTTTTTTCCTGTATGTAACTACAGGAATTTGTAAAGTGATAGTGAAAGAGAATATTCCAAAGTAAGTGACTAGTTCCACAGTAAGTCACTCCATAAAGCATGTGCCGTGCACCCCGAACAGCTTCTATTACAAAGTAAACCTGTGTAATGTCAGCATTTTCATAACTATAATTTTGAGTCAAAGTCTCATCCAGAGCTGCCTGTGCGATTGTGTGATTGACCGACTCTAAATGCTTAATAATTATGCTGATTTTTACTGCAATGTTATATAAAAAAAAAACTATATTAAACTGTTTTGGGGAAAAATAAGCCACGTGTAAAAAAAAAGAATAATTACTATTGAATTCTATTCATGAACAGAATTTAAAAACCCTAACAAAATAATAGCAAAGTGAAGAAGCCAGCATTGTATAAAAACTGTGTTTAGCCCAGAAAAGCGAGGTTTGTTAATGTAGAAAAACAATTAATATAATTCATCATTGTAACATATTGAGGGAAAAATACACAGGATAATCTAGAAAGACGTAGAAAAGCATTTGATAAAGTTTAGTCTTTATTAATTTCTTTTTAAAAGGGTTCAAAGCATGAGAAAGACGTGACAAGGACAAAGAAACCAGCTTGAAGTAATTGACCGAATCGGGAACAATACAAGCATCAAAATAACTAATGAAAATAGTGGATTATATAATACTGCAGGGAAAAAAACAGAAACCATTTTCTCTTAGACGTAAGAGAAAAACTGGATTAAAAAAAACGTGAATAGGAATGTCACAAAAAAGGACAAACAAAGAATTCACAAGCACAACCAAAGATGCTCGGTTTTACTGAGAGAAAAAATACGAATTAAGGCCGTGAGATACCATTTGATACTTACCAGACTGACAAAATATTAAAGGATATAGAAAAACATGAACTGTCATACATTACTGTTATAGTCTAAATCAGTTTTGAAACACAATGCAGTATTAAATGTGAAGTTGAACATGTGTATAATTTACAACCCAGAAATCCTACTACTAAGTAAATAAATATCCTAGAGAAGCTCCATACACACCCCAGGGGTATGTATAAGAATGGATGGCATTATTCATAAAAGTATAAAACAGGGGAGGGAAATCTAAGTGTTGTTCAATAAGAAAACAGATAAATTGCGCTCTATTTCTACAATGAAAAATATAAAGCAAAGAAAATCTCTAAATTCTAGTATACCAATCTCAGAAACCTGAGGAAAAATGTAAGTCTCATAAAAGGATACCATGTTTACAAACCTTAAAAACAACACTAATATTTAATAACAAAAAAATGCTATTTAGGAACACCTATGGCCAAGTCATAAAGAAAAGCAAGTAAATTATCATTTAAGCAGTGAGGACAGTGGTGATCTCTAGGAGATGGGAGGGGATGTGTTCAGGGCACAGGGGCTTCAGAGGAACGATGGCTTTGTATGTCGACTGGAGGATCCGCTCACAGTTGTTCATTTTATAATTCTGTTTGCAAACCCCCAACATATTATAAACGTCCTGTACATGTACCATCAACATAATGGCTTATTATAACAACATTAAAACTACCGCGAGGAAACATTATCATTTTCAGAACCAATGATGAAGAGAAGAAAAATGTTTTTAAAGAATAAACACTCATCAAAATTGATGACCCCGCCTGAGGACCTGGACTCTAGCTGTTTCACCAATCTAGAATATTCTTCTTCGTGGCATGTGCTCAGCCAACTCCCTCGCCTCCTCCCACTCTGCTCCCCTCCGGCCTCTCAGTAAGACCTGCCCTGGCCACCTGGTCTGACAGCTCCCCCTCCCACCCCAACATGGCCACGTGGTCTGACAGCTCACCCTCCCACCCCAGCGCGGGCACCTGGTCTGACAGCTCACCCTCCCCGCTCAGCGCGGCCACGTGGTCTGACAGCTCACCCTCCCACCCCAGCGCCGGCACGGGGTCTGACAGCTCACCCTCCCACCCCAGCACCGGCTCTAATTCCCGGGACGGCTGTGACCTGTTCTCCCCGTTCTGTCCGTACGTCCATCACTTCTGACCCACTGTACCAGTTACCCACTTCCTGTACTTGTCATTCGTCCTGCCTTCTCTCCTCCCTGCACTCTCCTGGAATGTACTTGCATGGACGCTGGGGTCTCGCAGCTCTTGTCACTGCTGTGTCACACTGCTGTGCCTGGACAGTGGGTGCTCAGAAACGAACACTCCACTCCAGCAGCAGGCTCCCGGGTAATATGCCATAACATGCTTCTCTTTCCTGAATTATCGCTTACGGATAATGTGTAAGTCAGGCACGACCTCAAATCAGATAAGACGACCCAAATTAAACATTTCTGGGTGGCCTACTTAAAACGTCTGTTAATTCTTATCACAATTTTAATTATGGAATGATGTTATGACCAGTTTCAATTATAAACAAATCAAATACTAATCAGGAGTTTAAGGTCAAACTCAATGGGAAGAAAAAAAATTGAAAAACCATTACCATATGTATATAAATGATCTTCCGTAATTTGCATATATCAATATATCCCACGACGTATACCGTGAATAATGATGCAACCTGAAATGTGAAAAGTTAAAAATAAAAGTTACATACACAATGAAGGGCTTCAGAAATGAAGATTATCTTTATTGGTATTTCAAACTGGCTTACATTTATTTTGAAAGTGAGTTCTTCAGTCTCCTTCTCATCTACCAATTTATTATTCAATACGGTCAATATATTCATACAGCAAATATTGGTTGATTTTTCTCTTCCATACATGGCTCTCTCAATTAACCATGCAAAATAATCTACTCTGTGGATTATCCAAAACGATACTCATTTTAACGTCAGGGTGGCTCTGCTGTCAACTTGCACAGTTACAAAGTCTCTCGCCCAATCGAAAAACAGAAAAATTTAATTTTAACATATGACAATTACTACATACTTGGAAAAGGTACATTAAACTCAAAAAATAATTACGGAATGCACGTGTGTATAAAAACGCATTAAGTTCTGCTTAGTAGTCACTGCTCACAGGTATCTCCATTAGTGTTCTCTTTCATTTATACAGATATTCAAGTGGCAGTTAGGATCCAATTGATCTAATTTCAAATGAGAAGCACTTTCACTACAGGGTATTTTTGTATTTCTTTACAGTTTTAAAGAAAACCGTGCATGTAGAGTACTGGAGTTATTTAGACGAACTGACTGATTAAATGATGAAAGTGTACCTCTTAGGAAAATAGAGACATACTGTGTCAAACAATGCTTCTCCACCGTTCTTCACTGAGAAAGCAACTCAAATTAAATTTCACGCTTCCCCTACTATGCAAGCATGATGTAAACAAACTATCAAACAGCTAAACACTTAAACATATACCCTAAGTTCATGTTTTATCTCCGAACGATCTACAACACGTCTTCCCACTGAAGATGAATTTTCCACTCAGATGACTACCTTGTAATCAGATCTGTGTTCCACCTCTGCAGGCATGCTTGCCGCATGGGCTGAAGGGCAGGGTGACCTTGAGAGCAACTAAAGACTCCCCCTCCCCTTTGCTGGTTCTGTCTAGATAACAGATGTGACCCCTTTGCTTGTCAGCCCTACAAAAGCAAGGTTGCCCCGAGCCCGGGGCCCGGGTCTGCAGAGCGCTAGCTCCTCTGGGGCCGCCGGTGCAATAAACCCGAGCTCTCCAGCTCTCCGAGTGCTGCCTGGTTTCCCGCCGGTCTGAGCTTTCTGCCACACCATTAGCGAGAAAACCGAGGTTTCCCTTTCCCGCACCGCTCAGAGTGGCTGAGGGGACGCAGTAACTGCAGAGCGTGAGTGTCGTTCACCATCAACCCCGCAGAGAAGCACAGCCTCCTCCCCTCAGTCCATGCGACCCCCCACAACTCCCCCCTCCACCCCCCAAAGCAGGCACCTCCACGAACTGGAAGCAGTGGGGACACCCCCTTCCCAGCCCAGGACCCCAGCAACATGCAGCACCCTACAGAGTACAATCTCAGGGGTGACACTCAGGGACATTTTAAACCAGAAACATGTGAAATATCATCAAACTAAAGAAGACAAAGGAGGCCAAGGTTTAATAGAAAAAAAAAATTAAGTACAAATAGAGCCTTTAAAAAAAAAATGACAGTGAAAGCAGCTAACCTACTGACATCTTGCTACGTGCCAGGTAACGTGCTAAGGGTCCTACATACATCACCTCATAGCATCCTAACCACAACCCAAAACAGGGGGCTCCTCACTTCGCCATGTCACAAACGAGGACACTGACACGAAGGAAAGTCAGGCAGTTCGTCCAAGTTGAGAAACTCGTCAACAGAGTCAGGATTCAAATCCAGGTCTGACTCCATTCCTCAAGCAAAACTCTTCAGACAACATTAAAAAGCAACTCTTAAAGTTGCTTTTTATGCAAATGAGCACATGAGCAGTGTAATGAAGGAGAAACAGGGTGACAAAGAAAGAGAGAAACACAAAGTGTGCTCTCTCTCAGCATCTAGCTTTATCTTATTTTATCGACCTCTGAAGAGCAGGAGAGACAAAAGTACATGGAAAGATGATCCATGAACTACAGGTGGTGGAGTTATATAAAATGTGAAACGTGTAGCCATTTATCCTATGTTGTCCTACGTCTATTTATCCTCGGTGTAAGAATGCACAACATTATTCAGAAAAGAAATACATTTTAATTAAGAGAAATACTCCAGTAACTTAAGAGAAATACTTAAAGGGTATAGCCCTAGACACTCTTCTTTTAAGCACACTAATAAATACTGAACAAAGATAAGCATATTTATATTGAGTTCTATAAATGCATTCAATTAGTACATAAATAATTAATAAATAAATGATTAACTAATTATAGTTATATATAATATTTATATATATTATATATACATTATATTATATATATTATAAATATATTATATATAAATAATATATATAAGTATATATAAATATATATAAATAATAATTAATTAATAATAATTAATTAATTCATAAATAAATCTTGTATATTTCCCTACAGCCAACTTGGTTTAAAAGTATTAACGAAAAAACACTTCGGGACGTAGGATCATATAACATCTCAGTTCTATAATTTTATACGAATGAGTTCACACAATTAAACCCAGGAAGCTTCGTGCACTTTGTATAAAGGAAGGCCCCTTACCTGAGTAAGAAGTACGAACTGAGCGAACTGCCACGGAAGCATGAAAAACACATTGGAAATGCACAGTGCAATCAAGCTGCCTCTGTAAAGCCTGGTAGCCCTTGAGAAGACAAATAAAGATCAGTAAATTTCACCACCGAACATTCTAGCGTAGCTCCAAACTGCAGCAACTTAAATCTTTAACCGTGATCTCGTTATAACATAAACCGGATGTAAGATGAACCAGTGGGTTAGACATTGTACCTCCTCATTCTCAATGACAACAATTCTCGATGAAAGGTGAAGACCCATCATTCCTGTGAAAACAAACGAAGGCTGCCACAGAGAGGGCATCTGGGCCAGTGTATACAGTGAAGTTTTTCAAACTATATTTTGGTGAAACCATCATCAAACACATGAGATGCTCTGGAGAGACGGAGGATGTCCATGAAGCGAAGCACGGAAAGCAGCACATCCTGAGGGGGAAGGGGTCTGCGACAAGCCCTGCAGGAACTCAGGCTACGGGCCACACGGCCGAGGGGGGACTGGGGGGCGTGGGGACACATCAGGAGAAAAGGGAGCAGAGGCCACTCCGGAGCCACCTGCTCAGGTCTGGCTTTGGTCCAGCTTTAGACTTAGGGAATATTCTGGAGGGTGAGGTGGTTTTCTTTTCTGTGTTAGCTTCAAGAACTACCTGTGTCCTCAGTCAGTGAGCCGGCCCCTAGCATGTTCACGCGGTGAAGGGTACGTGTGGACCTACTGTGGTTACAGCGCAGGGACGCTCGCTGGGTGAGGACATCCTCATTGGGTAAACTGACCCGGGGCGCTAAGGGTCACCACACAACGCCTCTATTTGCTTGAGCGTGCCTTTCTCTGAGGCCATCCCTCTGTGCTATCCTAATCCATCGCTCCATCCTGCCCCTAGGTCAAGCTTTTTCAAAATCCAAGTAACCTATTAACGAGGTACAAAATTATCAACTAAGAACCTGCAATTTTTAATGAAGTAGAGTGAGAACCAAATGCACGCCTGCATCCTAGTAAGGGCTCCATTCCACAGAACCTGTGTCAGCTGTCTGCGTGCACACGGGGACGGGTATGCGGGGTCAGTGCAAAACGTGCTTATTCCTCGCAGAGCACAGTCCAAAGGCGGAAAGCCGCCGTCTAAAAGAAAGCATTTCTCTATGGCTTTTGCATAGTGGACACGAGTTTTATTTGCATGGACCACGAGAGGCAAAGAGTTCTGAGCACAACTGAATACGCATCGGGCAGCGGCACCGAGACGGGACGGCAGAAATGGGAACCGAAGGGTCTCCAGGCACGATCGGGAACTAGGGAGGCGGCTTCTCTCCGTCCCTGCTGCCTGCTTCTCAGGGACGCTAAACAAATGGAGGACGAAGAACCACATGTGTTGCTCTCTGACCAGTTTATTCTACGAACTGTTCTTCTTAGTCCTTTATCTTTCTTTTAGGATACACTCTACTGCCACCGGCTCTCCCCCTTCTTTCGGCCTATTTTTGGGGAGACCGGGGAGGTAGCAGGAAACGATGGGAAAGTAGAAATGGCAGCATCTATGGGCCACCAAGAAAAGGAAGGAGCCTGGAGGGCAGATTACGAAAATGCTTTTCGTAGCAAATACTGTGAAATAACATTCTTAAACTACCTTTATGAATTTAACCTGGCATCAGCACCATGGTAATCATCTTATTACATTCATAGTTTTTATCATGGAAGCTTAAAAATTCTAGCTTAAGTTATTCGATGCAAACCCAACCAACCAACCCCCACCACCAAGGGTAAGTAAGTGGAAAGCTACCTGAGAATATGAGTCACAAGCAACATCTGCAGAACAAGGAACGGGTAGGAGAAGCTTTCCCGGAGAGGGGGCGTCCACATCACACGGGTGCACTGGAAGAGTTCACAGGTACCTCCGTCAAATCCGGCAAGTAAGACATACCCAGTGACAGCTACTTGCAAGTACAAAAAGAAGGGTTTTTTTCCTCGCACGTAATTGAAACGGTGCGTCACAAAACAAGCTGCCAGGTTTTCCCCCCCCGACAGCAAAACTGGGACAGGGAGAAACATCGCAGAGGGAGGTGCACATGGCGTGAGATCCTGTGAGCTATGAACACCGTGAACTGTCACCAGCGAGCTGCCGAAAACGTCGACTCGAGCCTAGAAGGGACGCGGGGAAAGAGCCAGCCGGAACTGGCCCTTTCAAAATCACAAACATGGCATCCAAACGGGTTGTGCAAACTTGACTAGACTTCGAAATCTTTCACACGAATTTCGGCAAAACCAGCTAAGATTTCAAAACGCTTTGTCATCATCGCTGTTAATATTTTTATCCACAGTGCTGCTAGAAAGAAGGAGTCTTCCATTTTCTTTGGCACTTCTTTGCCCAAACTAGCCTGGGCTGCAACATGTATAAAAGTGGCAGAGGGGATCAAATAAAATAACAAATAGTCAAATATCAATCTTTCTGAAAAGCTTACCCTAGAGTTAATTATTGGGCTATCCCAGTTTCCATAGTCAATCATTTTTCTGCATGTATGCTGAATATATGAATAAGTCCATCGTTCGGTGTAAAGAAAATGCATTGGTTTAAATATAAACGATCTGACATTACCCCTAAGCTAGTCAGACTAGAAGAAATCCTTACGTCTGTCAAGCCTGCCAGGGGTACTTTAAAGACTACACAGAATTACAGTCAGGAAGTCAAGTCTCGGCAGCAGAATTCAATTTACAGGTAACATAAATGGAAACAGCAGACAAGGACTTTGAAATAACTATAATAATTAAGTTTTAAATTTTATAAAAAAAGATGGAGATAATGGGTGAAAAGATAGAAATTTTCAACAGAGAAATGGAAGCTCTAGGAAAAAAGTAAAATTCTAAAATTGAAATTTATAACATCTAAATGAAAATTCACTGGACTGGCTCAAGAACGCACTGAATGTATAGCATATACTATCCGTGAACTCAGGGACACGGTGAGAGAAAATATCCCAAGTGAAGCAAAGAAAGGTAGAAAATAAGTGTCAAAAAACCATGGGAGTTGGAATCCTCAAAGAAGATTCTAGAATAGGAAAGACAAAATGTTTAAAGAAAAGATAGTTGCTAAAATTTTTCAAAAACTAATAAAAAAGATGAAACCAAGGTGTTTGGTAAATCTTAAGCAGGATCCATACAAATAAGACCACATCCAAGTTCATCACCATCAAACCAGTAAAATCACATTTAAAAAGAGAGCTGTCAGCCCAAGAGACACATTCCATTCAGAGTCACAGTCAGAAGGAGGACAGCTGACTTTCTATGAAACAACGGAAGCCATAAGACAAAGAATGACATAAATTCAATGCCGAAGGAGAAAGCGATCAACTTAGAACTCTTCTGGCAAAAATGCACTTCCAGCAACGAAGCTGAAGTAAGGACATTCTGAGACAGGCAGCAGATCTCCACCAAAATGCTGACGTGTGTAAGGCTGAAGAGAAGCTAGAGCAGATGGAAACCCAGATTTGCAGGACAACATGAAGACCACGCCGAAACCCAAACTGAAACGTCCAGTTTCAAGGAGGACGAGGGCTTAATCAGGCACTGGTTAGGAGATAAGGGGGAAGGGCATGGAGAAAAGGCACGTGCAAAGGCCCTGAGGAAGAAAACAGGCCGGTCCTTCCCGGGAACAAGAAGGACGGACGGACAACAGGACTGAAGCAAAGAAAACGGCCTGGGGAACGGGGAGACCCGGCAGAGCCCAGGTCGGGAAGGACACTTCAGGCTGGTTTGCTACTAAAAAATCATAGGCTGGTTTTCAAATCTCCACCCACAGGTTCATTCCCAACAAAGATTAGGACATGCTCTTTTTTTGGACTTTGAAAGTTCAGGTAAGTTTAAGGTCAATTTGCAAACCCACAGGCACACCACTCAACAGCCTGAATAAATAATGCATCTGGCACTTATCCTATTCTACAAATTAATGCAAAAAATATTTAAATCGTGTCACTCTTCTGCATGTCACCCTCCAGTAGCCCTTCTGTCTGCTCCAAATGAACCTCACAACGACCGCCCAGGACCACAGAATCAGCTCCTTCCGTCTCCCACGCTGACTGTGTGGCCTCCTCCCTGCCTCTCTGTGCTCCTGTCACAGCCGCCTCCTTCCTGGCTGCTCCTCCAACAGGCCGGCACCCTCCCACCTGGAGCGAAGGATCGCCCCGCCTTCACACGGTTACCCTCAAAGGCAGGGATCTTTTTTAACAACTGACCCACGCCCGACATCTACAAGTGCCTGGCACACAGTAGGTCTGCAGTATACATTAACTGAGCTGAAAAAATAGAAGATACAGAATAACTGTCCTGGCCAAACCTTACCGTCACGAGAAAGGGAAGGGAGACGGGAGAGAGGGAGGGGGAAGAAACAGAAAAAGAGAAAAGAAAAAAAATCCCACAAATGGGCAAAGAAAGATCTCTGGACGTTTCCGTTATAACAGACCAACTGTGGTGTTGTCACTGAAATCTACTACTCCAGCTCAGAGTTATCCGTGTTGAGAGAGGTCTGCGGAGGTTACCGGTTAGCTGGAAAATGTAGCATCCTCTCCCTGCTTAGCAACCCGGAGATGAACACTTAACCTTTCGGTGCTTCCATTTCAATGCATCTGAGAATATTAATTACTACTTATGCATCATACAGGAATATTACCAGGATGAAAGAGACTGTTTTCAAAGTGTTCTGAGAACTCCTTTCCAAACCTTATATAAATAACAACACTATGTCAATAAATAATTAAGAATGTGTACATTTATATTTTTCCGCTCAGTTCCGTTAAAATATATTTAGGAAACGAATATCGGCCAGAAATATGTGACAGGTAATAAAAAAGGTTAGGCAGATATGCCTTTAAAGCAATCCTTTATATACTTTAAATTACTTGGGTTTCAAAAAAGGAAGGGGCAGATTTTATATCTGTGAACACTTTTTATATAAAACACCATCAGTCATGTGTGGTAATAATTTTTAAATCTCATCGTGAAAAAGCAAAACAAACCTGTATCACATATAATGAATTTTTAACATTCAAAGTGGGGACATTATTATATTGAGGTTTTTATTTTTACATACTCATCTACGTGCTTTCCAGTCAGCATGCTGAAAATCCTGCGGCATCCAGCATGCTGCAAACATCTCATTAGGAAACATTTTAAAGTCAGAGCAAAACTGTGAACTTTCATCTTAGCAATAATTCTCAAGAGGGAGGGAATCAGCATGTAATAAAAAAAACCTAGATAAGTGGGAACATCTGCATAATTTTATTATGAAATGTATAACCTCAATATTATCAATCATTACTATGAGCAATTAATAGCTCCTTTACTGCACTCACTTATTTCAGATCTGAAGGCTTTAAATTCCCATTTTAAATAACTGAATTCTTTTATACTACACATTTCGTAGTTCCTTCATTAAGGCAAAAATTTTCCCTTGAAAAACCATCTGAGAGAAAAATATCTTTAAATCTATACGTCATTTACTATTTTAGATTCAAGTACAGAACAAATTAAATAATGGAAATAGAACATAAAAGCAAGGAATAATTCACTATTATTTTCTGGCACCTAAACCACTCACACACATGATTAAAGTAACTCTTCTTTGAAAGAAGGGTACCAATTAGCAACCTGCCCGCAATCACAGTGAGCAAGCAAAACACTGTGACGTTTCACTAAACCCAGGAATAGGTACCGCTAGAGATGTTTGCCCCATATAAAAATTATATACTTTAGGCAACACTTTTAAAAGTCAGAAAAAAAAAAAGTCTGAAAAATCTCACAACCTGAAAAACAAAATAAACACAAAATTATAATAAACAGTTTCCAGTTACTTGAGGTCTCACCACTTTTACCCAAAACTTCAGTTTATGGTCTCAATTTTACTATACGTCACTATACAAAAATGGGCATTTTTCTACTCTGAAGCTATAGTGACTGATTTTAAGTACCATGATCTACTTGCCTATTTCAGTAAGGCTGCAATTCAAATTCCAATCACATTTCTTTTCCCTTATCCTAAGTAGAAAGTGACATCTAAGCATGCTGAAATATCCCAAATAGCTGAAAAATATTTTTAAAAATCTATCAACCTGAAAAGATACACTAAATAGTATGAGTGTTATTGTTAAAAACTAAAGAGACTTTGTAAGGAATAACGTTTGTGCTCCATGAGCATCAAAACGCTAAGAAAAACGGGAGACCGGGGGTCACCGGCCCCTGTCGCTATGGCAGCCACGCGGGGGGGGGGGGGGCCTTCCCGCCCTGCAGACGGACACGCAGCCTCGGCTTCGGAGGGTCAGGGACCCCTCTCCCTCTCTCCAGCATTTCCCGTGGGCATGCGATGCTCCTCGCTTCCATCGCTAAGCGGTTATTTCCTGTCTCTCAGGTCGTTCTTATGGAAAAGGTGTGCTTCTACACCTTTTACGGTCTGCACGGACACTGAGTGGCACATGCAGTCAGGAAGAGTCAAGTAACCCTTATTTCTTGCTCAAAATTCAGAATTAATGGATGTTATAGAACAATAATCTGTCGAATGCTATCATCTAGTAGGCTACTCTAGCTTTGAATCTCCATGACGCTCAATGCCAAGCATGTTAGTCTTTAGTTCAACATCCATGGGTCACGTGCTGAATACTAAAAAAAGGTCAACCTTGCCTCCACTGGGGAGGTTTGTTTTGACTGCTCTTAGAGCTCGGCATATTCAGATACTTAGACACTTAGTGTATAAATACACAAAGCTAACTGATCTTCCTTTTCCCTCATACACACTTACTGACCAGAAAGAAAACTGGACAGAGACACATTACTAGAAACTCATTCACAACTCTGATTCATTTAATGGAAAGATTTCACCAACACCTTGAATTTAAGTTAGAATGTAATCTAAATTATTATTAATAATAATAATAATAATACAAACTAACAACGACATAGCAGTTACCATGTGTCAAACACTGTTCTAGGCACTTTACACATAGGAGTTCATGTAACATCCCCAATAATCCCAGGAGACCGGTAACATCATCAGATTAAACCACCAGCCCAGGTCACACGGCCACTACATGGCACAGCCAGGATTTGGACTCAGTTGCCTGGATCCAGAGTCTATGCTTTTTACAGCACTGCTCATCTCAGAAAGGCCTCCAGTGCATGCAAATTTATAATAAAATATTCTACAAAGGATAATGAAAAGTGTATCGAAGTTTAATATAAATATGTTAAAGTAGAAATGCACCATATAGCTCCTCAACAAAAGTTATCCCAACACAAGGGAGTTAACTGTATCCACGACTGGCTTATGTCTATTACAACTCAAATGTGAGCTTCTAGTTTCAAATTCTATAAAGAATT
Source organism: Macroglossus sobrinus (assembly GCA_004027375.1). Classification (NCBI taxonomy): domain Eukaryota; kingdom Metazoa; phylum Chordata; class Mammalia; order Chiroptera; family Pteropodidae; genus Macroglossus; species Macroglossus sobrinus. Next base: position 159,241 of record PVKZ01002652.1, on the reverse strand, counting down.
GATACAGACCCGCTACTTCTTCAAAACACTAAGAGATATATCACATAAAAGATACAACAACCCTGAAAAGTTAAAATAAATGCTAGTGTTTAAATTTTGAATCAAAATAAGATCAAACATTTAAAGAATGCTGCCGTAGATTTTAAAGAAATTAAGTTTTAAAAAGAAACCTGTATTTCTGCAAATAAAAGCTCCTAAAATTTTTAAAGAAACATCTGACTACCTAAAGAAGAAACCTTATTTGTAGAAGCAAAATCCCGTAGAGATTTTGAACATAAACACCTGTGGACGGACTACCTACCTCTCCATGATTGAAAAAGAAGCACAGCACCGTAACCAGGCCCCCGAGGCGGCTGCCACTGCAAGAGAGGACACGACAGTGAGACTCAAGCCGCGGAAACCCAGGCCGATCCTCGTAAAACCTTGCAATCGCACAACGTGACGACGACCCTCCACCACCAAAAAAAGTGTCAGCCACGCTAGGACTCTACTATGCTCACTTACAAGACAGCTTATTCCCTCTGAAGTATCGTTAGTCAACACGAGTTTCATTTTTTAAAGAGCATTCCCACCTTCGAAATGTACAGAAAAACACACAGACTGACAGGGAAGAAGAAACTGGAGAAAGTCCCGGTACTGTGCACATGCAATCCAATCTTTCTTTTTTTAATTCTTCAGGGCCACGAGTTTATTTGTGTCCCTCAGCACTGGGCACACTGCTTTCCTGGGACACGTGACATCCATTCAGGACAAGAAGGGATGTACAGAAAAGGGCTGAATGGTCCTAAGATCGGAAAATTCCACATGCCATCCCCACGCTGCTTTTCTACAGAACGTGCTGGAAAACAACAGGTTAGAGCTAAAGGTTTTTTTAATCAACTTTACTGGGGTGACAGTGGTTAATAAAATTATGTAGCTTGTATAATACATGATCTTGTATTCTATGTGTGCTCAGCACCCAAAGTCAAATCTCCGTTCGTCACCATAGATTTGACCTTATTTATTACCCTTATTTATCTTACTTATGTTTCCAAAATATTGTGAAATACAGTGCACATATCAGCACGGGGGGGCCGGTCAGCCTTGGCACCGAGGAAGGGGGACCTTCAGGATCCGTGGAGGTGAGCGGGGACATGGCCAACGGCTGCTCGGGAGAAGAGGTGACAGTGCTATCGGTTTGAAATACCGCGTGTGTTTAGAGAGAGAGAGAGGGAGGGAGGGAGGGGAGACAGAAGGGCCGCAGAGCTGTCTTTAAAGGATCAACTGAAGTTCAAGACCACAAATTCACGGGGACACTAATGGCAGGACTGTGTGATTTTCCCCCACACTGGTCATCGACCAGGACTGGCACAGATGGGATATAAAGAGGCAAAGAGACGGCATATCGGCCAGAAAGCAGTTGAAGTGATGGATCACAGAAAGAAGTGACAGATAAAGCTGCTGGAAAGTGGTACAGCACCGGCCAAGAGCGGACGCAGCCCGGCACATGAGCGAACCCCAGCTTTCGGTGCGGGGGACGAGACGGTGGAAAGGGTAAGGATTAGCTGCACTTTAAAGAAAAAGTCAGATAGACAGACAGACACATTTATCTTAATATTCTGAACTCATTCTAACAAGAGAAAAAGTACACAGTCTTCATGTTTTAAAAGAATGTTTTCCCCCTTGGAACCCTCCCCGCAATCCCCAGATAGCCAGTAACAACATCTGTGTGTGCAGCCTTCCAGATCTTTCTCCAGCCCACGGAAATGTATATCTTAATGTGATCATATTAACAGCCCTCTGAAATTTGTTCCTTCTCTAACCGATCTCCCGTGAAGACTATTCCTAACCAACGCATGTGACCCAAGGCACGTTTTAATGGGTGTCCAATATTCCATAGTACAGCCCTTTCCCTGTTATGGGACATAACAGATATTTTTCAATCCCTAGCTATAATAGTAAAAAAAAAAAAAAAAAAAAGTTAAAATAAACATCCTTGTACATCTCAATACTGGTGCTTTTATTTCCACTGGCCAGACCCGTGAGACCGCCATGTCGGAGAACGTGAACTTTCCAGAAAACACCGCCATCCACCACAGTGTACAGGGTGCAGAACACAGCAGGGATGGGCCCAGACCCTTTTACTGCTATTTTAATTTGTATGTCCTGTCTACTTGTACACATCATCATTTTTAGTGGGGTATTTTTTTTGGGGGGGGGGGTTTGGACAATGTGCACCTTCTCTTCTGCGAACTGCCCGCTCACACTCTTGCCCATTCTTCCACTGGATTGTCCGAATCCCTCCTTATTAAAGATTAGGGGTATCAATCTTTTGGCTATTGCATGCATGACAAAGTCTGTGGATATGATTTACGGTGGATTCTGTCAGGAAGAAAGTTTAAATTTTACGTAGCTAGTATCACGCGGTTAAATGTCAGGGTTTTTATTTCTTCCGCATGTCCCGTCCTGTCGGGGAAGGTCGTCCCTACGGCACAGTGACACGGAGTGCTGCCGTAATACGGTGATGGACCAGCATCTTCTATGGATGTGGACAGCTTTGTCTGACCGAAGAGGGAGGCAGATTTTTGGTACGCTTCCGGGCTTTGCTTGTCTACAAGGGGTACTCTGAATTATAATCACTGTGAAGTGATGTGACTGGCAACAACGCTACAACAGTGTGCCCGGCATTTACCCCACCCCTCTGGTCCTTGGAGACTGTACAGAGGTCATCTTATTTTGCTGAACAGAAAAAAAAATGTAGTCATCAGAATACTTGAAATTAATTTTGTTCCATCACAGTTGAGCAGTTGTTATTTCAGCATTCCCTGGTGGTTAAAAAGAAATCGTTCCTTCTATATATTATATTCAGAAATATTACTACCCACTATCAGAAAATATGGAAGTTCCTATTATGCAAATTTTAAAACATTCTAAGCTTCCTAGACATTTACCGCATTTATTCATATGTTTCATTCACCCTTTGGGCCTCATTTTCCTTAGATATAAAAATGAGGAGATCAGATCTTAAAAACACTTTTCAGTTCTGACGATTTGTAACTTTATAGTTTGCTTCTTCCCTGCATCACTAAGTGCCGTGGATTCAAGCATCACATTTTGGGAGGCTTCGTTAATCACGGAGGCTTGTCCCCCTAGTCACCAAAGAATGATGAGACGTGCTAAGTTCAACATCCAAAGAGAGAAGAAAAAGTAATCCCAGTTCATTCGAAATGACATTAAATAACTCCTGGAGTCAGTCTTCACACTGTGTAAATGTTTAAGAAGCAACAGGCGAGAATGATCTGGAAACCACTAAACAGAGAGAGAGTTCCGGCCTCGAGTCTGAGACGAGAGGCCTCGGCACCTGCTGGCTGGATGCAGAGAGCCCGGCAGGCCCGGCTGAGAGCCGGCCCCCTCCCCGAACTGACAGGCAGGGCCCCGGGGCACTGAGGGAAGGGACAGAAAGTCAACATGAGGAAGAGGATGAGGGTCGGGAAGGCTGAGAAAAGTTACCGGCTTAGCCTTACAGTCTGTTACAAACCACCAATTAACGGCTTTCATTTCATCTTCGTCTGCCAGGGAGAGAAAGGGAATCCTTTCTATAGTAGCTGGTGAAGTGGCTGCTTCTCCAGAGGCCACAGTGGCCAGCACTGTGTCACCCACAGCAGAGAGCCAGAGGTTCAGAAGGTATCGGAGGGTTACATGAAACGTAAAAGGAAACATAAAGACTGTTCACATCGAAGGCTGCTGGCAGTCTTTCTATTTGGTTTTGAAACTTGCAGTCAAATACACCTCACTGTCAGGTCACAACCATCCCTGACCCCTGGTCACCAGCCCCACAGGTAGGCTCCCGCTCAGCATCAACGCCACGTCGAGCCTCTGCTGTGACCCAACCACTGCACCCCAACTCCCACCTACACCTGTCACTGTGCCCCCCAGATTCTCCATTCCGTGGGGGACAACGTCCTCCCCGCACCCTCAGGCTCTGCCCAGGTGTCTCGCTTTCCTGAAATGTCACTCTCCTGAGAAAATGCTCCCCTCATGGCTCCAGCACGCCCCTCTGAAGCTCAGGGCCCCTGCTGTCACCTCCGGGACCTCTGGTAAATCCTGCAGGTGCGAAGAGAGACGTGCAGGAGGCCGGGGATACTCTGACGAAAGGGGCCAGCGGGGTTTGGGGAGCAGCTGGGTTTCAGAACTGAAGGGAAAGTCACAAATATTCTAGGGGTCAGACCTGGGCAGCAGTGAGCTTAAAGTGTCAATTACTGATATAGTGACATAAAAAGGGGCAGGTTTTGGAATAAAGACACCAATATCTTCAACCAATAACTTTCATCGATTTATATGTGCTGAAGACAAATACTTCTCTTTTACATATGCATACACGACTGTTAGAGTAAAGGCCTGCCAGCAGGCCCAGTCAACAAAACATTCCCCCCAAAAAAACAAAGCATGGGGCGGAAGAGTCTGAGCTGGTGTGATCCACAGCCTAGCTCAGACACATGTGTAGCCAAAAAAGCCAGCCCACAAAAGCAGTGAAGATTCGATTTTTTACATGATGAACAACAAAAAAAGTCAAAATAATAGAAGCAACTTGGCAGAAAGACTAGGAAATTCAACTTTTCCTTAACACAGGTGGGATACGGGGGAGGAGAAAAGAATTCACATGGAAAGCTGATCGATTTACTGTCACGCAGCCTCAGAAGGACACCGGGTCACTTCACAGGTAACTCGGGTGGGATCACGAGAAGAAAGAGGAGGACTGGTTATGTTGACGACGCCCCTTCATTCACTCAGGACGGAAAGGGGGACGGGGGAGGGGAGGTCTGACACAGAGATGTTCCAGGCCGTCAGGGCTTCTAGAACGTACCTAGAAATGAAGGATTTTCGAAACGTCTTTCTGGTGTCAGAGAAGCCGCTGTGAGCCTGCAGCGACCACAGACACAGACACAGGCAATCGGGGCACGGACGCTCTGCGCTCGAGGGGCTGGCGCGCACCCCGCAGTCTCCATGGGAACAGTGCCCCCCCCCCCCACAGAGCCAGAGACGCACAGAGACCTGGTGGGGACAGACAGGGCAAGGGGAGTGCTCTCGAGAGGAGAAAGAGATGGGAGGCAGGTCAACCTGGCCACAGTGATTAAACAAACAAAAAAACATTAAAAAGTTTCTCAGAAACGTTACGTTAGTGGGGACGGGAGAGAGGGACAGGGAACACAGCACCCTGCCTCGGTGAGAGGACTCTGGCCCTCGCCCACACGAGTGTCCGCGGACAAGGTGCAGGGGACTCGGAACTGTCACTGGGACCTGGTGTCACTTCTGCACTGAGGAGGTTAAGAATGGGACGTGTCTCCCCGACTCTCCCCATTTCCTGTCCGCCGGACCTACGCGAAGGACGCTGAGTCAGGTGAACGAACGAGCTAGGAGATGGCGGGAGCCTGGGTTCACCCCCATAACACACGCACTCACACGCACTCGCACACGCACGCACACGCACACACACACCAGGTTACCTTTCCTTCCAATTTATACAGCCGCAACAAAATGATTCTAAGAAAAACGAACTGATGAAGAAACGATCAGAATGACTACAAAATCACAGACATGTATGAGAACTAAACATGGAGCAAAACAGGATCCTGGTAAGTGACAACACGAGCAAGAGCGACCTTCCACGCATCAAACTAAAGTGACAGCGCCCACAGAAGTACGAGCACACGCCCAGCAAAACCCCAGCAGCCACAGAACCTTCAGGGAACGAACGACTCCAGACCAGGGTACGAAGTCTAGATCCTTCCAAGTGCCATGCTCTTTTGAAACGTTTTTCTGAAACTTTTCTTATGCAATGTAAATAACACCCTCTCTGGAAATGGAATAAACAGCTTTTTCTTCATGACTCGGTACCTTTAAATACATATTGACTTATTCACTGAAGCTGCAAATAATTGAGTTGTTATCAGAAAGACGGAGATTTCCAGTGCATTCGCGAAGACAGCAGAACACGGCGGCTGACAGCACACACCCTGGAGTCTGCGTTCAAATCCCCACTCCGCAGCCGACTGGCCACGAGGCCCTGGGCGTTAAGGTTCCCGCGCCTCAGTTTCCTCATCGGTAAAAGGGTCAACCTTCCTCCCAGAGCTAACGCTAAGGGCTGCTTGCGTTTAGGGCTGTGAAGAGCTAAGCTAGAGCTGGGCGCACAGTAAGTGCTGTGTGTGCACTTCTTCAGCAAACAGGGAGTCTGCAGGGAAGGGTGGACTCTGCAGCGGAAAACCTTTGGATGAGTCCAGTGGAAAAGTACGTCCTAAATTGGCATCGATAATAATATCTTCTTATTGTGCTTTTCATAGATGGCAGTCATGAGCTAAGTTTTTCTTTTCCGTAATTTATTCATTCATTTCTTTCCATTAAAAAAAAAAAAAAAAACCGTTTTGTGAAGGCAGGCGTTCTCCTGGTGCCTTGCAAACGAACCTTATTCTATTCTCACACAGAAGTCAGGGGCTGCTCACTCAGTCAGGCCGCCTCCTTCCTGCCCGGTCACGTCTTAAAACTCCTTCGATGTTATCTTCCATCTCGGTTAACCCGACAAACACTCCACCTCCCTGTACCTCTGTTGCATTCTCTTTTCTTGTATAGCTAAAGGGAAACTAAAGAACTGGCAGTGACTCTCAAGCTCCTCCCACATCGTTTATTCAAATTACATGAAAACTCAATGTCAGCAGGTTCCAGCCACGATTTAGAGTTTCCACACAGCGTTTTTGTCCTCCAGGCTGACTATGACAGCCTAGGCCAGCCAGAGACCTCGGGACAGTCTCTGCCGCAGATACGACACTTTCAGCCTCTGAAATGATGGTTACAACAGGCATTTTAAGAAAACGATGCTGAATGATGACTTTAATAAGTGTATAGGAATTCTTTCAATGAAAAAAGTGGCATAACCACAGATGAACAATTCAGCAGTAATGTCACGTTCCTTATTCTAACTTCTCTTTCTTAAAATCGGATCTCTCAAATGTAATGAAGCTGCCCGTGAGACAGACGGGGGGTTACTCAGCAAAATGAATAAAAGCCCCCAAGTTTCTCTTCCTTTTGCTCATCATGAGACGAGGCACCCTGGCCTTGCTCTTCTCCTGATCACCATATACTTCTGGGTAAGTTATCTCTGTGTGTCTTGTTTCAAAAACAAAAACTGTCACATCATCTTTTAATCACTCATTTACATTTCAATCTCCCCCAATTAAATAATTAAAAGACCTTTCTTAGAGCTAAGTCAGAAATAGCAGCATCAAAGTATTTTAAATCTATATGCAAATATGTTTTAAACTGATCTAACAGCTACCTCATTTGACAAACATTTACTTACCGAGTAATTGCTACAGACTCAAACACTGAGCTAAGAACTCAACGCGTCTTGAGCGCACTGAGATGAAATGTCTCACTTCCAAAGCGGAGAAGAGAATGGGAGAACAGCGGATTCAAGCTCTTTAACCCAAACTGAAAAGGACAGACCTATGCTCATACTTCTCTACTACAAAGAATCAGCGAGCAGTAAAAAGAAAATGCAAGTATACAGCATGGCAGATTGTAAAGAAAAAAAAGAGAGAGAGAGAGAGAAATAATTATAAAACTCCTTAGAAAATCTGTCAATCTTTTCATTTTAGAAGTGTTGCTAAATGATGAAGTAAATTAGGTCGAATAGGAAATATCTGCATAAAATATTCTGTTCTAACATTAGCAAAGGAAAAGCCACTAGGAGTGGTCCCTGCCTTCACATTTTATGTAAACAATATATATTGCTGATGCTCAAATGCCTATGAATATTTAAAATTTATCAAATATCCACACCATGCTCTATTTAAGCCTCTAAAATTACTTTCAGTTCGGCTGGCCATGACAGTGGTGAAATCATCCAATTTGGGAAGTGATTTTATGTCTGCAAGTAGACGTGTTAGAAATGACACTGTTATAAAACCGAACCAGAAGTTAACGATAATCTCACTATTTATATTATTCTAGTATATGTTATTCTAAGGACATACTAAAATATTCTCAGTTTAACAGTCTTACCTTAAATATGTGCCATATATGAAGAATAATGCCATCATTAGTCCATTTAAAATAAAAATTACAGCAACATAAAAGCAAGCGGGATCTCCCAATCCTTGAAAAGTAAACAAAATGTGTGTTTTATTAATGACTTTAAGTGTCTGGCAATTAACACTAAAATGTGTTTACTTCGAAAATGGTTGCCCAACATATTAAAAGGTTGCCTTGGTACACGTACACGTACACACACACACACACGCGACACCACTGCGGGACATAGGTAAAGGGGGTAGTGGCTGTGTGGGTTTAAATCAGGCTCCAGGTTCCCAGGCATTCCTCCCACAGAAGTACAGGGTCTCGCTGGGCTTGTGACTGCTTCAACAGAGTGTGGCAGAAGCCATACTATGGGACCTCTGCGGCTGGGTCCTAGGTGGCCATGTGATGTCCAGCTTGGAGCTCTGAGCTACTGCAGCAAAAGCCTGACACTGGGGTATCACGCACGCTACACAAAAGCCCAAGCTGCATGGAAAGCTGCAAGGAATTCCATGCAGCTTGGGCTTTTGTGTAGCGTGATACCCCAGTGTCCCAGCCGAGCCCCAACTCACAGTGACCCCAGCCCGGGAGCCTGACTATAAGGGCAGCGGCCCTCAGTTGATCCCGGTCTCCCGGCCGTCTGAGCCCAGCCGAGGCCCCTAACATCACGGACACACGCCAGCCCGCGGTGCCCTGCCCACGTGCCTGGCTTGCAGGGCCCACGAGCACAATAAAACGGTGGCTGTTCCTACCGTTCGCCTGGGGTGACTATTACCGTGCAACAGACAACCGGACAATATCGCAGAGAACTCGCCTTCACAGCTTTCGATTGGACTGAGTCCTTCTCCTCTGGTGACCGTCCAACACGTCTTGGTCTGAATGCCAATCAAGTCCATTATTTTGGTATATATCCTGTACCAGCTGGCCAAGATTACCTAATTTTTTAAAAAGAGAGACATTATAGAGAAAAGATATTATCCTTGACAGTTTCATTCCTGGAATATTTTGAAGATGTCTGATAATCATCAGATTTTCCCTTCTAGTTCCATCCACCTGAAATCGAGGCAGAGGAGCCTCAGAATCACCCACACAGGTTCTGCGCTGGTCAGTTTTCTACGGCTCGCCCGGGGGTGGGAATCAAATGTAACCAGAAACACAAAATTCATGGCAAAGCTCTGCCGAGGAACGTAACACGTGTGAACAAATACAAAGACACCATGTTTTCTTGAATAAATCTAATGTTTCAAGATGCGAGTTCTCCCTCAAATTAATCCATACATAAAATACCAATAAAAATCCCAAGTGTCTGGCCAGAACTGTTGCCTAGAAGAATAACAAAAAGGAGATCAGTGAAGAGAAGGGAGGTCCTAACAGATACTAAAATGCATCACTTACCACAATTCAAATAGTGCGGTACTGGCACAAGCCTAGCCAGACAAATCAGAGTAACCGCTGGGAAAGTAGCAGGGAGCCTGCCAGCCACCCAGGCCCCCTTCAGGGCTGAACCACTCCTTCCCGCAGCAGCTGGGAGGGCTGGTAGCTGACAGCTGAGTCCCTCGCAGGGAACTACCCTGTGCCGAAGAGGTCACACCCGCTCCCAAGGACAAGGGCATCCTTTGTCTGCCTAGTGAAAAGGAGGGATGCGAAGGCCAGGGCCCCAGCCTCAAGGTAGAACAACAGTGTGGAGCTATCCCAGCTCCAGCGCGCCCACGCGACTGGCTGACTCTTTCTCTGGCTCTCCAGGCCTTATCCAGCCTTCTCAGGCCTCCTTCTGCCCCCTGCAGGCATTTACCCCAAGGGTACCTCTCTGTACATTTTCCCCAGGGAAATCTCCAACTCAAAGCCCGCTTGAGAGGACCCCAGCCTAAGGCGATACTAACTAAACACAAGGTCCAACTGCAGACAGGAGCGTATCCACATAATGGTGATGTATGCAATAACGAACGCCACTCCAAATCAGGACGGGAAGGTGGACCACTCATCAAAGTGTCAGGTTATGCAGAAGACCATTTAGAAAAAATAGAGAATTAGATTCCTACCCCACACTACACCAAACCAAATTCCAGATAAATGAAACACGTAACTATCAAAAGCATAATTTTCACAACTAAAAGGAATGAAGATGCTTTATATATAGGAATAAAATAAAAACCGTAAATTAAAAATATCCACAGATATGACATTTCTATTCAGAAAAAAGTACAAACACATCGTACACAAAACTCAAAGGCAAACAAAAAGTTGGGGGAAAATACTTTATCTGTAACACAGTACTAATATCTGCCATCTAATAAAGGAGCTCTTATAAATTTCAATGGAAATATACACAAAGGGCATGAACAGGCAATTATTTTTAAAAGTGAAATGCAGTTTTTTTATAAATAGCACTGAATGATACACACGCAGAGAGATACAGCGGGTACGCAAAGGGTGAAGAAATTAGCACGTTTAAGTTAAATGAGCATTTTCAGAAACTGGTGGAAATTTCAGTTGGTGTAAATTATCTGGAAAGCTTGTTGGCAACATGTCCCATAATCATTAAAGTATATATTCTATTGAAATAAAGAGTTTTATATCAACAAATTTATAGTGCAAAAAAAAAAAAAGAATATATGTAAAGGCTTAAGCTTTAGAATAATTTAAAAGGTTGAAAACAAGCACAATTTTCATAAATAATAAACTAAATCAACAATGGTACGTTGTATACACAGCCATTAAAAATGATGCTATGGAAGAAAAGATGACATAAGATGGTTATAATCAATCTTAAAATACAAAAGGCACTTATTTGAAAAAAAAAATACATGCCGTGTGACGGCATTCTTCTTGTGTGATCCTACTTCCGAAGAGGATGGCTACAGAAGCACCCAATAATACTAAGCAGCACGGCGTTAGGAAAACACTGAACCTTGCTGGTTACTCATTGGTCTCCAGCCTCTCATTAACCAATCAGACTCACTGATCTGTAAGCTTAAGTCCTCCTTTCACTCAATGGGAAACTACCGACAGCCCCAATAGGTGCTGGGCCTGAGGCAGGGCCCGGGACCCCTGCAGGGACAGAGAGCCACGGCCCTGGCATCAGCCATGCGCAGCAGCAGCGTCACGCAAGGGGGCGGGCGTACGGGGGGGCGCACGGGGGCCATGAGCTCAGCTGGAGAGCCTCCGAGTCCAGGAGGGCATCCCGGAGGAAGGCAAGCCTGGCTCGGCCCTGGAGAATGCCTACGGGTGCGTCAAATGAAGGCAGGGATGTACAGAAGAGACCCCAAAAGTTACCGATATCACTGCTTCCTCCCTGGTCTCATGGGCACCCACCCGCTCCCCGCCCCGCCACCGCCCCAAGAAAGTACATCCAATTAAAGAAAGACTCCCAGACAGGCAGGAAACGCTATTTGGCAAATGACATATAAAAGTATGATGCTTCCTTGCTATGAGCCCTACAGGCACACCAAATACAGATAATGCTCACATTTTCTAAACCATGAATCATAATAATAGTTCCCACAGAATCAGTTAAAGCACTTGGAAATTAATAATGATTTTTTTTCACATTCCTTTCCAAGAGAAGACATATATTTTATTTTTAAAACAATAAATTTAATGCATTGAATCATACTTTATGATTAGAAATAGCATTTAATACAAATAATACTTTTTTAAAAAGTAAGAAAATCAGAGTTGAAAAAGCCACTTACCTCAGGGTAAAGATTGAACCTTTTTAATGTATTAATAACAAGGGGGTATTCAGTGAGCTTATCATTCATAATCATCCATACTCCATTCAAAAATGAGGGTGCTTCCACAATAGTCTTAAAGTAGGAATAATATAATCCCTGAAATAAGCACATATTATAGTTAAAATAAAAAGGACATAATTACTATACCTCTTATTAGCTTAACAAAACGTAAAAGCTACTGCTTTTGAAAAAGAAAGACAATCAAGCAAGTAACGGCTACAATCAATTTCACAGGTTTCTAAACACTGATGAATTTTTAGGTTGCAAAAACCTACATATTTTAGTATAGCTTTGTCTTAACGGAAACAATTGAGCTCAAAATAGCTTCAAAATTTTTTCCAACATTTAAAATCTAACATAATAACTCAGACACCATACTTCATTTAAGAATGTGTTAGCAAAAGCTATCTCATGAATGAACACGGTGATGAAGAATTTACTAGGGAACTTAAATTTACCATGAACCCAAAACTCTTCACTATCCAAAAATGTTTCCCCTTAACTGCTAATCTGAATCCCCAAAATGGCACTATTGGCCATCTTCCTCCCAGATTTACATGTAAAAAATGCAAATATGTTAGGAAGACTACACATTGATATATTACCTGTAAATTATATTCTGATGTCAACTAATTTTACAGGCTATTTTCATTTCTACCGTAACTGCACACAAACTTTATTTCTCTAATGTAGATTTTTTTTCTCTGATTCGAGCTGGTTTTGCCCAGATAATGAAGGGCACGTGACTCACTCACTTGCTTCTTTCCGCCCTTATTCTGTGTGCCTCCTCCTTTAACCACTAAGCTTCAGGGTATGAGATTAACCAAGCCCAAGGTCATAAGGACAAAGGTTCCAGCTGGACTTTAGACCAAGGATAGCATCTTCGCCTCAGATGTGCTTCAGCCTCAGGCCCACTGAGGCAGAATAACCACCCATCTGGCCAAGGGACCGGGCCACCGGACCAGGGCACAGGACCAGACGGGATGGCGCCATGGCTGATTCCGAAGCCAGACACAATGATCAAAGACCTCATCCCACTCCGACCATCCAATCAGTAGCACCCAACTCCCTTAGTTTCCATGACTATTGATTTCTCCCTACATGATCCGTACTCCCCGAGACACCTGGGGAGCCAGGCCTCTGAGCGGCAGCTCGCCTGTGTCTCTAATAAACCCTTTCTTCGCTGCAAAACCTGCCCATCTCCTCTGTGGCTTAGACGCGTGCAGGAAGATGGACCTCTTCTTTGTCCCTAAAGCACTGTCAGCTCAGCATAAAGTAAGACTGGGGTTGTGGGGGTGGGGGAGAGGCACAGTGCTGGGGCTGCCAACTTGAGGAAAATGAATAATTTTGAGCTGGACATGCCAATTAGGGAAGACCAAGGTTGGAACACGTGGGACAAAAGCGAAACGACGACTGGAAGCCTTGTGAGGGAGGATAAATGGCCGTGTAAAAGCAGGACAGATAAACACAGGAAAGAAACTCCATCTGCTACACAACTGTGCCTAGAGCTACCCTGGTAGCCAGCACCACTAGTGCCAACTCCAACCTGGGTGTAAGGCTCAGGAATATGAAAGTGATCTGCCCACACAGGTGTTTACTGAAATAGAAAAAATGGTTCTCGGTACTAGGCTGTCCATTTAAAACTTAATGTCCTACTATACTGGGTTGAATAACGTCTCCCAAAATTTCAGGAAACCGTGAACGTGACTTTATTTGGACATAGGGTCTGTGCAGATGTGACTGGGTTAAGATGACGTCGCCCTGGATGAAGGCAGGCTCTATAAGTCAATATAAATCAATATAACTGGTGTCCTTACAAAAGAAGGAAACGGAGACACGGGGAAAAGGCCACACGAGGACAGAGGCTGAGACTGGGGTGACTGCATCTCCGGGGTACACCGGGGAGCTCCAAGGGTGGCAGGGAACGACAGGAAGCTGGGAGGGGGCCCAGGGACGACTCTCCCCTGCAGCCTTCTGAGAGACCGCGGCCCGGCCAGCGGCCCGATTCCAGACTCCTAGCTGCCAGGACTGCCACAGAACGAATCTCTGCGCTTCCGAGCCACCGGGTTCATTGCACTGGATTGTACAGCCCGAGGGAACTACTGCAATGTACCTTGTTTCGTAGATCTGATTTTGGAATCATGTAACTATCTTACTTATTATAAAACAAAAATGTTTTAAACCCTAACTATCAAAAAAATAAATAAATAAAAGAAAGGAATTAACTATTAAGTTGGGAGAGGATTTCCGATCCCTAGTGAAATATAGTTTAAAGTCAAAAAGAAATGCAATGTTTTCAGATATATTTTTATCATATTTTATTAATATCTTTGGTACTGTTATTCCTCAAAAACAATTTCAAACCAAGGTTCTCAGGCTAACAGAAAGGATACAAAATTAATATAAAATAAGTAAAAACCACCTAATCCTAAATTTGAATTTTAAAAAACTAATATAAATTAATGATTTCTCTTTAAGAAAAATGTCTCCTAATTCTTTTATTAAAAAAAAAAAACATCTAGTATAAAATGGTAGCAATGAGCATCTCTAGCACCCACACTGTGGTCCACATATACCATTTGCCACCGAAAGGAATTGGGCCTTCCTGGAAAATGGGATGATTCCAGATCAGGAATCAAAATGTCTTATAGTGCCGGAAATGAGGGAGCTACAGAATACTAGTGAGGCCATGTGAAAGGGGACACAGAACCAACTGCAAGGGCTGTCACCACCTAAAGACAGGTTAAGTTTACAAAACGTGAAAATCCATCAGATCATAATGATAGTCCAAAAGAAGGACTCCATTGGTCACCGTGAGAAGATGCGAGAGAATCATCTCAAGGAAGAGAGAGAGAGAGAAAGAGAGAAAGAAAAAAAGAGAGGGAGGGAGGGAGGGAGGAAGGAAGAAGGGAGGAAGGGGAAAGGAAAGAAAAGAAAGAAAAGAAAAGAAAAGAAAAGAAAGAACAGAGAAAAGAAAAGAAAAAAGAAAAGAAAAGAAAAAAAAGAAAAGAAAAAAGAAGAAGAAAAGAAGAGAAAAAAAAAGTGAAAAGGACAGGACAGGGAAAAAAGGAAGCCAATCGGGTCATTTAAACACCGACACTTGATGATATTCAGCATCTGCTGTTCACTGTTTTCTAGTGTGACAATGGCACTGTGGTTAATTTAAGAGCATCCCTTCTTTTGCGACACAGATGGAAATATTTACAGACGAAATACTGTCTGAAGTGTCCTTTACACAGAGATGGGCGAGTGAGTGGAGGTGCAGACAAAAGAAAATGGCTGTGTCCTCGGGGGGGCTGAAGCTGGGGGCGGGACGTGGGAGCTGTCCGTCTCCTTCTACTTCTGAAAATTCCCAGAAGAACAAGCTTAAAATTTTCAGATTCCTCAAATGCTCCCATAAGATAACCACGGGAAAACTAACCATTTCAGTGCGAAAAGCCATCTCCCTTTCCAATGCTGAGAGGTGAGAAAAATGCCGGTCGTTTTCAAAGAGGTGTGTGATGTGGCTCCTGCAAAACGGAGGAGCGACAAAGCAGCAGTGGTGAAACCTGTTTTCATCATTAGCTGTAAAGGAAACTCGGAACGCAAAATAAAATGATCTATACATTTGCAGATCGTTTTGTAATAAATCTCGAACACAGTGGTACCCGTGTTTGTTTTTCTGCTCAGCATGTCTTATATTTATACGGAAATTTCTCTCTATAAGAAAACATAACTCGAGTTAAATATTAAAATTAGAACGAACCAGAATACCGCTATTTTAAGCATGATAAAATTATAAACTATAATGTCTCTGGGTTACCATTTCAGAAATGTCTGATTAATGAAAATCATATTTCTCTCTATCCAGAAGATTAAAAAAATTAATCTTCCTCTCAACATGAACTTTATATGAAGCGAAGTAGTCTCAAATATAATGTCGTTAATAATAAATCTTTTTTATTAAAAATTACATTATGCTAACCCTGATTGATCAATTAAACTTTTTTCAGACTATTGTTTTGCATATAATATGTATTCGTCCTTATCGTACGGAAATTATTCCCTTATATATGGGAAATGGCTGCGGTTAAGTTACAAACATCTCATAAAATACACGACAGGAGAAAAACGATCTTACCAGTGCAACACTGCTGCAAAGGCAGCTGGAAGAGAAAAGAAATGTAAGTTACTATGCGAGCTTAAAGAAATGTTTTCGACTTAGAGAGAAGCATTACAAAGGTGAGCATGGTAAAGTGTGGGATGTGTAAATGCTGGCCTCTTAGAAGTTGGGGGAAGAATTCTGACTCTTGGAAAAGCACCCCAGGGCTATGCTTAAAACACCGACAGGCCGGATTATAATTTGGCATATATCTACAACGTTCATTCAGGCACATTTTCAACAAAATACATGAGGGCCTAATATATCTGCCCCAAACTACAAGGTAACCCAGATGCAAACTTCCACAAATAGAAATGCGAAAGGAATACAACCAATGGTGAGGAGTGACGCAGAATAAAGAAGTATGGAGACTTCAGGGACCAGAACTGGGGATGGATGGAAACAGAGAACTACCACGTTTTATACACTGCTACAATACCTGAATTTCTGATAAATTTTACTGTTTTCTAAACAAATTTAAAATGAAAGAAGAAGAAAGGAAGAGATGGAGAGACGAGAAAAGCTAGTAATAAAATCAGTCTCATATAAGAATTGTTAAAAATAAAATAAAAATAAAACAGAAAACAGTCCCGAAATGGAGTCACTTGTGCCAAGTCCCACCTAAGCAAACCAAGACTCAACACCTAAACTAACCGCAGCTTCTCCAGGAATAACCTTGAACCAGGCAACCTGGAACTACCTGGTCAGCGCGCGTGAGGCATCTCCAGACAGGGCCTGCCCCTTCTCCTTAACAAAGCAAACTTCCTGAGACAACGCGTTCTTTGCTCATTTCTTTCTTCTGCTCTCTTCCAGCCTTTGAAAACCTCTCCTTTTCGACAGCTCGGTGGACCTCCTTTCTGCTTGCTGGATTGAATGCTGCCCAATTCATGAATCATTCAATAAAGCCAATTAGATCTTTAAAATTTACTCAGTTGAATTGTTATTTAATAGAATCAATAGTTTGCTTTCTGTCCAAGAACAAAGAACATATTAAGATGAATCCAGAAAATATCATTTAATTTTCTTCTATCGCAAGATTCGTCTGACTGCATGGAGACTTCTGATTAAATAACTCCCAACTAAGGAATTGAACTATGAGAATATTCTTGGAAATGAAAACCAAACAGCTCAGATCTTTGCCTCATTCTTAAAGAAGTATTTACATATTTTTTTAAAAATGCATTTTGCCTAGGAGATATTAATGGTTATAAAAAACAAAGTTATTCTCTAGATCATTGAAACTGCTATTTAACCAGGTTTGTCATTTGACATTTGTTTGTATATGGTAATCTAACCTTTGGAAATTTTGATATTTTTTTCTTGTTGACAAATCTACTGTCTACTTTCTTTTTGGTTAGAGGTTTCACCCTACCATAATAAAGTTTAGGCTTATTTTCTCAATGATCTAACAACTGTCATGTTCTGAATAAGCCACTCTTCTCTCACAGTATGTAAATGCCACCTTTCTCATACAGAAGAGTTCTCATGTTTTGATAATCCCCTTGAGATTATAATTGGGATTGCATTTATAAATTAATTTAGGAAGAGTCTACATGTTTACAATATAAACCCAAATGCTCACATCCATAAACATGGTATTGACTTTCAATTATTCATCTTGCTTTTCAATTGACCTTGACAAAAGTCCTATCAATAGTGTTAATACACATCAACCAGTTCATATTTCTCATTAAGTCTTCCTGAGAATTTAACTTTTTTTTTTCTTGAAAATATCCATGAAATCTTTCTTTTCATTATTCTTTACTGGATATTGCTGACGTATTTATTTTTGAAGTGTTTTTATTTGGTACTGAATTTATTTTGGGCTCATTTACTAAACTATTAATTCTTATATTATCATCTTCAATTCTCCATTTCAAATAATCATACTTAAAGATAATACTGTTGCTTCTGTTTTATAATTTTACTGTTACTTTCTCCCATTCGACAATAATAAACTTCTAGAATAACCTAAATAATCCTTTAAACGAGGGCATCCTGTCTGCTGCTGATTTTAACAGCAATGCATTTCACATTAGGCCATTAAATCAGCCTTTGCCCTTCAGAACTCGGGAGTGATAAACAGAACTTCTCAAGGTCGTCATCTCTACCTCCTCAGAACATCACAGCTCCTCAGAAGGATGGAAGGCACAACTTGGCCTTCGGTGCCTTCTTCATTCCTTTAATTCATGCAGCACTAGAGTAAACAATTTTCGGAGTTCTTGGCATTTGACTGGCACTGTTTCATCGTCTCTAAGGTCAATTCACGTGTGCCCGATGTTTTGAATGTATTCCTTTGTCCATTTCAATTACTAGCGATAAGAAGAAAATAGCTAACATTTGAATTCTTATTACACGCACTTTTTAAGTGTTTTACTTGAACTAACTCGGTAACTCCTCACTCCTATCCTATGTGGTAGGTGCAAGTAGCTCCTCAGGACACACTTGGAAGTTGAGGCCCGGGAAACTGCAGTAACGGAGAGCCACGCTCTGCTCTGCCTCTCCAGGGAGGTGAGAAAAGGCCAAGACCTCCCTACCTGCCAGCATCTCACTCCCCTTTCCCCTTTTTTTGAAGATAAAAGCGGAAAAAATGCAATCCATCTGCTGATACAGGCAGTAGGTTTCATGGAAGCTATTTTTATACAAAAATGTAAAGTTACGCTTAATTCAAAATTGAAAGACATTATATGTATACGCCGTTTGAAAACGGAAGCCCAAGTGAAGCAGATACTGCCTTGTGAACATGTAATTTCAGCAGACACACATAAAATGATGAAAACTTCTGAAGGCCCCCTAAAAAGCTTTTCTTACCTTCTTGCCTGCAGAAGAGATTAAAATTGATTTTTCTCTAAATTCATTCCAGTGATTATCAGTTCTGTTTATAGTGTTTTCGGGGGGGAGGGGAGGTCACAAAATGGATAATCCATTTTAACACACAGGCTCTATTTTGTCATCCTAAGGTAGTGAGGTAAGTACAGCGAGTTATTTTTAAAAATCAGAGCATAAATAAATTACGTTTCAAAAGATCTAACGTACTCTATCTACAAGCAAAAGGTGTTCAAAGAAAAAAGGTTTGCTTTGTCATCTCATTCAAAGGGTCGCAACCCCATGGCTGAGAATCTGAAAGGCTCTTACGAAAGCACATACATTACTAACGCTCTGAAACTGAAGTGTACACCCCAATTCCGATTCAAGAAATTTGGTGCCAGATTATATGTCACGTTATACCGACTTTCAGTCTTACGGGGTTTGAGCAGCCTCTTCACTGAAAATTATTTTTCTTCCGTTCTTAGAATCTTATTTACACAAAATAGAATGTAATTCCGAGGGTAGAAACAACATTTTACTAAACTTTACTACAGCGCACAGCTGAGCACTCCAATGTCTGCTGAATTAAGGAGCACAACTTGGTATGCTTGAGGGGGCAATGAAATGGTCTAAATCACGTCTGCGTCATAAACCGAAGTTGGATATACTTTGATGGATGGGCACACACACACACACTTGTGTGCACTTAAATAGTTCTGTTCCAAAACCAGAGTCCCCAGTGACTGAGTGCAAACCAGACCCCTGGTCTATCACGCAGCCAAACGCCTAAACCACCTGTTCCCAGCGGCCAGGAGCGCGGGTCCCCGGTGTGGGGAGCAGGGCTGCGCTCCCCTCCCTGAGATTCCCGGGGTCCGGTCGCAGCGCACGCCCCCCCTCCTGCCGCCCCTCCTTCCGCCGCAGACCCAGGCCCAGTCGTAGGCTGTGTCCCTTCCCTCTGCACCGTCCTACATGGCAAGTCCGAAGCCCTCGGAAGTGGGGCGCGGCCCCGCCCCCGCGGCCTCAGCAGCGGTGAGGGCAGGAAAGGAACTGAGAAAGAAACGGGACAGGGGTCCTTCCCTACCATTCTGATCCACCCTCAGGGGCCCCGCAGGGACCCAGAAGGCTCTCACCTCCTCCCCTGCCTTCTCCCCTCCCCCAAGCTGCCCCGCCCCAGCAGGTGGCTCAGAAGCCCTGGGTCCTCCTGCAGACTCTCTTGTCCCCCCATCAGGACACTGCGGAGCCCGGCGATCTGCATGTGTAAGGCTCCTCGGGTTCTGCACACCGAGGTCCCTTCTCTCCTCACCGCCCTCCCCCAAGTGTGCAGCAGCACGCCAAGCCCGTTGGTCCCTTTCCCCTTCCCCCTCTGCGGTCACCTGCAGGTGGCTCTGCCGCAGCTGTGGCCGGGACGTGTATTCCCGACCACAAACACGGTTCCTCACCCCTGCGACATTGCTCCACCTCACATGTGCACTTCATAACCAGAGTGTAACGTGAAAGTCACAGGACACCGTCACGGGCTCTCATCTGAGTCCCCATGACAGCCCTGCGCGTCTTCGCTCCACTACGGAGGTTACTTCCCCAGGCACACCAGGCACACACACAGCTGGGACACGGTTCCAACCCCAAACCCGTTCCTTTCTGTCCTGGTGACTGAGCTGTGTCCCTTCCCATCTGTGCGCACTCGATGCCCTCATGCTGTAACAATGTTTACACGGGGAAATGCAGTCCAAAATGACTTGCAAATTTTAAAAACACAATTTATTCCTAAATAGAGGTCAATGCATTCTTAAGGCTCTCTGAAGAGAGTCAGCCTTCTAACCCTCAAGGGACAAAATGACATACGACGAGGTTAAAAACGCTCTTTAAATCTATCGGACGAGGTCTGTAAGTCAACCCTGACCAGTTCTATTTTCAGCTCCTCCCTAATTTACTAACGCTCTCTAATGTTCTCAAGGGGCCATTCGGAGTTGAAAAGTTTCTTTCCCTGCAGAAGCTGAAACTACCAGTGAACAATGTTCTTGTCCCACGTCAACAACGCACCCTGGGGGACGGAGTCCACCTCTGCGGGCAGAGGCCCAGCGTCTCGTCCCCTCACGTGAAAAGCCCCACAGCTTCCCAAGGCTCACACCGTGGAGCCCGCCAACTAACTGGCCTGTTCCCAGTTAATCCCCACTCACGGCCTCCATGCCGGCCGCACCGGGCTCCTGTCCCCTACAATACCGAGTGCTGCAACGATGCGACGCCTTGGCTCCTGCCTGAAAACTCCTTTGTCCCTCGGCGTCCGAGGAATTCAACCCTGGCATTCTGTGACGCTTGCGCTGCCTCCCAGCTACGCCACCTTTACGACAGCGCTTGAACAGCTAGTCACCCTCTTCGCAGTGTCCTCTGCTGGAATGAAAGTGCCTCGAGGCTGAGCCTGTGCTTCATTCGCCCTAAATCTACATCCCCGCGTGTCCCGCCTGGCACCTCGCCGGGTTGCGTGGTTAAATGACTATCGCCAGGTAAGAGACATTGTGGCATGTCTGCGTTAAGGAAAAATCTAAACACCTAAGGACGTATCTAAAGCAGTCCTCTCTGCCCAAAAGACCTCCAGTACATGGAGATAAGTACGTAAGGAAAACAAACGTCTGGTCTACAGTATCCACAACGAAACGAAGGCCGCTTTCTGTGCAGCAAACTGTCAAGGGAAAAGACACTCTCTAGGACCCAGCTCAGGAAAGAGAAGGCAGTCCCGGACACAAGTCCAGCCCCTTCCTTCTTGCCAGTTCCTAGATTTGTGTGTGAGTTACAAGCGCTTCAAAGTCAGCAAGGATCTGAATGCCCACTAGACGGACAACACGTTTTCCTAGAAAACAAGCACGTTAAAGAAACAGTAGCCAGTATTTGTGCCCTGAAGGTAAAACCCCTGAGAGAGAAGAGCTGGGTGCATAAAATAATGAGCAAACGCATTAGGCACTCAAGAGAACAACCCAAAGTCTATGAACCGTAGGAGGTCCGAGGAGGCCGCTGAGTGGTGACCTCTTCGGGGCGGGGTTTATTAAAGTGGTGACGGTGAGGGGGGATCTCGAGGTATGATCATGGCTTAGGGGAGATTTATGGTTGGTAGCCAGAAAAGGAGACAGCTGTAATGAAGCTGGATGCTGACCTGAGTCCAACATGACAAAAAATTCTTATCACTAATACTGCTGGGACAGAAAGGAAGGGGCAATGACAGTGAGATATTTACTGAAGGCCCACTCAGCGCGCGCACACACACACACAGTGTGTCAGGCTCTCACGGCACCACAGGCACCGGGAGGGGATTTCGGCAGAGCTTCCCAACCAGTGGCGCCTGGAGTACCAAGAAGGACCTGCCAGAGTCCCCGGGGCCAGTAACCTCTAGGCTTTGAAGGGACCATTCTAAAAGGGGAAAAAAAAAAAATGGTTTAAAGATTTAAAAAATTCTTAAAAATCCCAAATTCGCATCCTGCTCCCTGGCTTCCCAGGGAAACGTATGGGCCCGACACCCACTCACGACCCGACCCCGAGGGCCAGCGCTCGGCCGCCTACGTGTCTGAAGCCAGCCTGCGACGATGGCCGGCGGCCCCGTGCCTCCCGATCCCTCAGCCTTTCTTGTCCCTCGTGCCACCCCCCGTGTTCTCTTCCCACTTCTCACTCCATCCCTATGTCTGATCCTCTTGTTCCTTAATGTCCCGGAAGAAGGAAGAAACCAAAAAGGTAACACTTATTGAGTACTAAATATTGGGGTTTCTCAGAACTGGATTCTGGGGCTTCTTTTCCTCTGTTGCTATACTCGCCCTACGAAAGATGAAATACAGCACAGCATGAATTCTGGAGCCACATTACCTGGGACCAAGTCCCAGCCCTTCCATAGTGTAGGGGTGACTGGGGGCCAGGTACCGACCATCTGTGTGCCGCAGAGCCCCCACCTGGTAAAACGACGATGACAGTCACAGTGTCATCATCATAAGGACTGAGCTAGTGAGAGTTGCTAAATGAGTTTAACAACTATTTAACTGACAAGTTAAACAGTTAAACAACCGTTTAAATGAGTTTAACACCCCGCGTCTTACCCCTCCTGCCCCTAAGACCTTACGTGTATCTATCATTATACGGGCTTTCCGGCTCTTGCAATTCTGCCTCTCGAGGGCCATTTGCCAACATCTGGAGACATTCTGATTGTCCTAAGTGGGGAGGTGCTGCTGGCATCTAATAGGTAGACGCCAAGGATGCCACTAAATATCCCACAATGCGCAGGACAGCCCCCCAAAGAAGTACTTGGCCCCGAACGCCATGGTGCGAGGCTGGGGAGCGGGGCCAGTCACCACCCAGCCTGGAGCAGTGGTGCGGTGGCCAGGGCCCACAGGAAGTAGGCAGGTCACAGAAATGAGGCAAGTCGGACAGATAAGAGGAAAAAGCTGGTTTTGACCATGTACCTTTTGCATATTCAGTGACATTTTTTGTTTTGTAAACGGCACCACAGACAAACTCTGTTCCACGTTAGCGTGCAGATCCTTCACGTCCACAGAGGAAAGCGCCCTCCGCTTCCCTTGAAATGCAGAGCCCGCTCCAGCTCCCCTCGTCTTCCCTCTTCTGATATAGGGGGTACGAGGAACCTGTCAACTCTAGTCCAAGTGCCAGCCGTAGCAGATGAGGAATCGCCACCCAGAGCCCCAGTTCTGGAGAAACTACTGAGATTAGCAGAAACGTCTGCAGACCACCTCGTGCCCCGTTTAAAACGGTGGGGATGTGCTGAGTGCCAGGGCATCCCCGCCACGAGGGAAGGTCAGCGCAGTGATGCCAGGCGGCCGCCCCTGAGGAGAGGCAGAACCTCAGACTTAAAATCTACTGCTGGCCTCTGCGGTGCCCACATCCCGGTGCCACTGGTCTGACGTGAGGCCCGGCCATCCAGACTTTGTTTCCTCGTGACTAGTACACAGCGAAGACGTGAGAACCACCGGTCTAATCCACATCCCGTTTTGACGTGTGTCCAAACTGAGGCGCAGAGAAGCTACACACTTTGCTCAATCAGGCACCTAACTAATTAAAACAGACCCAGAATCAGAACGCAGTTCTTCTAAGGCAGTGTTTTCAAACTTTGAGTCATAACACTAAATAGGAAGTCAGCTTAACGGCTTAGAAACAGCATGTTTTAAAAAGGACAGAAGAGAAAATCAGAGCGTACTGCACGTTGTGGGTAAGTATTCTTACAGGACACTCGTTTTTCAGTTAAACACACGCACACATGAGCCAGGTAGCCTCCTTCTGCCTCTCCAAAGCCATTCTCCTCCCTTTTATGCTTGGTTCCCAGGCCCGGCAAGCTGACCCTACAGACCTCAGCAGCCCCTCACCCAAGCCAGCAAGAGGTCCCGGAAGATCACGGGCTGGAGGAGGGTTGGGGTCCCTCTTCTTGGGTGAGCCCGCCCCCACCCCCTACCGCTGCCTGATTCTGTGGATTCCTTAAACCTGCCCACACTTCAGAAAACAGTCCTTAATTAAACGTTTCCTGCCAGGATGTACATGAACAAACACATGCATCTATGTACCGGGCTGCATTTTCAGAAGTATGAGTGGTTTTCACGTAAACTGCGCTGCTTCCTGTGGACGGTGGCCAGAGTTTGAGGGACACTGTCGTGATGCCTCCCCCGGGTGATGCAGGGAGCTCCAGGGTTGAGAGCTCTACACATAAACCTTTCAAGAACCCTGCTTTACAACGATCACCATTAAATACACAGAAAATAATGTCTCAAATAGGAGAAACACATATGTGTATGGAGATAGATTTTTTTAAGAATGTTTAACACTGCCCAGGGTGGGAAGGACCAGCTGGGTGGCGAGGGAGTGCCTCACCAGTCCTCAGCACTCAGGAGATGACACACTGAACTGGGGGCCCCCCGTCAGTTTCTAACTCTTAAAAATTTGTTTCTATTAAGCCTCAAGTTTTAAAATGTCTTCCTAAACGTAAACAAAGCAATTTTTGTCTTAGTATTTAAGTCCTACGCTAAAGAACGGTACCCAGCTCAACTCACTCAGTCATTCCAGGAGGGGCAAGAAGAGAAGAAGTGAGGCGGCTTTCAAAAATGGCTACACTCTGCTCCTCTTTGCAGGATCTCAAGATACAGGGCCAGAAAAAGAACCAAACACCCCAGGTCCCATCATTCTCCAGAACCATCTCTCAACCTGCCCTGTGGGCTTATACAGATGGTCATCAAGAAAAGAAAGTGTCCAGGCCTTGGTCTGGTCACCTCAGTCCCATACACGCGGTGGCCGGTGGCCGGTGGCCAGAGTGCGCCCGGGAACGTGGGCAGCTCCTCCGCAGGGACCTCTTTCCAGCGGCCACCGGAGTCAAGTAGAGCGCCCCGGTGTGACGTGAGCACGAAACTGCATTTTGGTATTTCTTACTAAATCTAGATCTAAGCCATCCAATGTAAAAAGAGTCAAAGCAAATGCAATTCCAAGAAAGCAGGTACAAATGGCCATAGATATTATTCTGATTTGTTATTGTGACCTCCCTGAAGAAGCAATGCCATCTATCTTTCACTACCAAGTTGTTAATATTTACTTTAGCCATACAAAAAAAATAAAATGCAACTTCATCCTGTCAGCAGACCTCGAACTGGCATAATGCAGGTGCTTTTATAACAGCAACTGAACTTGTTAAATGCTTCAGACACCAAGTGCCTACCCATACGTGACCCACCCTTTAGTTCCGCTCCTCGGGACTTGCCCGTGGAGAGCGCGGGGAGGTGACATCCCATGTCACAGGGAAGGAAAGGAAATAACTCGAAACTTAAACCAAACTTCACTACTGTGAACAGGATCTGGAGTCTGTCTCATCCACTGTACCATGCTGCCTCCCCAAGGTGAACTTACCTAACCTGCACACCAGCAAGGTTTTTCAAGCTCGCTACTGAAAAAAAGGAGGAATGTACAAACTGAAAATACTGGATTTTTATAGGCTTGAATCTACAATAGAAAAAGATACCCCAATAACAACATAAATCCTTCTGAACCCATTCTCTCTTCCTCCTTCTCTCCCTCTCCTCTCTCTCCTCTCCTCTCTCTCCTCTCTTCTCTTCTCTCTCTCTCTCTCTCTCTCTCTCTCTCTCTCTCTCTCTCTCTCTCTCTCTATCACACACACACACACACACACACACACACACACACACACAAACACACACACGCAGTGACTGGATTTTTCTGATCGAGTGGATTCTAGTGATGGCTGGATCTCAGGGGAAGTCGATTTGCTGTGTTCTATTTCTCGGCCTATATTGAACTCCAAATGCTTTCGGGTCATTATGGGAATTTAAAGGCTAATAAGGGGGAAATCGCCAATAGTTAAGTAATTTAGTAACAAAAGCCCATCAACGCATTATACAGGAATGGCAGCGTTAGAGCACTTCACCGGCTGACTTAGAAGAATTAGGCCTATTTACCCAAACTGCTATCCCTTCCTTGCCTTATCGGAATGCCTACCAGGAAACAAAGGAGACCGTGAGTCGGTCCACAACCTGTGCACGTTTCAACTTTATTTTGTTCAGCACCTCCCTGCAACGTCACCCGCTTGGGGCTCGGCAGTGGCAGGGGAAGGGGAAGGGGAAGGGAGCCCTCCACCTCCACCGTTCCCGGGTCAGCGCGAAAGCTTCGGGCTCGGGCGCCCACAACACGCCGGAAAGTGACTTGCGAGGGGAACTGAAAAGTGCCTGCCACCAGCGGTGTTTGCGGCCAGGGAGAAAAACAAACAAACAAACAAACAAAAAAGCACGCGAACATTTAATTGTAAGTTTAGCAAGTTTCCAGACCGGAGAACGTGCTTGTAGCTCTGAGCCGCGAGGGACCGCTACCAGCCCGGAGCGCAGCGCGCCCGCGGCGCGGGCCAGGGCGGCGGGGCCAGCACAGCGGGCAGACCCGCCAGCCCGCGGCCAGGCCGGGCAGCTGTGGATCGCGGGCCCTTTTTTTTTTTATTTTTTAAAGCGGGGACAGAGCGCGGTGGGAAGGAGGAGCGGCGGACTCGGCCGGGGGAGGAGGGGCCGAGGGGAGCAGGACGGAAGGCTGTCCCAGGAAAAGTCCGAGAGGGCTGCAAAGTGGCGGCGGCGCTGCTCGCCGGCGCGGCAGGGGAGCGGGGGGCGGGTGGTGGCTGGGGGCCGGCGCCCCGAAGTTCCGCGGCCGGCGGCGCCCGCGCGCGGGGGCTGCTCACCTAGCAGGAGCGTGGTCCAGGTCCGGCCGCGCCCCGCGCGCCGCAGGCCCAGCGCCCCGCGCAGCCCGGCCGCCAGGCGCCCCCCGAGGCCGCCCCCGGCGGGCGGCGCCGCGGGCTCGGCGCGGGGCCCCTTCCTGCCCGCGGCGCCCTTGCGCCGGGGGGACGGCGGCGCGCGCTCGGGCCCGGGCTCCCCGGCGCCGGCGTCCGGCGCGCCCCTCAGGGGCGCCGGCGAGGCGCGGGGCGGCTGGGGCGCCTTGGGGGCCGCCTCGCGGTGCTTGCTCCGCGCCTGCAGGACCATCTTGGCATAGTCGCGCCCGCTGGCTGCGCGCGCCCGCACGGCGGCCGTGGAAAGGCGGGCTGGCGGGGCGGCCGGACGCCGCTCCCTGGCGGCGGAGGGCGGGCCGGCCCCTCCCCGCGGGCCGGGGGGCGGGGGCAGCCGCGAGGCCGGGCGGCGGCTGCCTTCCTGGCGCTGCGGCCGGGAGGCGGCGCAGGACTCGCGCGCCCGCCGCCGCGGCCGCCGCTCCGGTTGTCACGGCGACCGCGGAACGCCGGGGGGCGGGGCGGGGACGCCCGGCGAGGGCCGCGGCCCCGCCCCCGCCGCGCGGGCGCGCGCTCCCGGCCGGCCAGCGCGCACGCGCAGACGCCCCGCGCGCGGGGACGCGGCCCGGCGGCCGCGGTGCGATCCCTGCGCGCCCCGCGTCCCGCGCCGGGTGCGCCCACGGCCAGAGCGCTAACCGCCTTCCCGGAGCGGACGCCCCTCTCTGCGGGACTGGCGGCGAGGGAGGCAGCGCCCTGTCTGGGCGGGCGCCGCTGCTCAAAGTTGCGACCCGATGGAGGCGGCGCGCGGAGCGCTGCGGAGCCCGCGCGGCCCAGGCCGCTCGGCGGTGCAGGCGGCTCCCGCGGCCGGCCGCGCGGGGGCGCTGTGCGCGCGCCCTGCAGCCCCGCAGCCCCGCGGCCGGAAGGCGAGGGGCACCGAGTCACGCCGCCGTCCAGCCTCCGTCCGCTCCACTGCGGAGCGCAGCTCCCTCCACGGATGCGACCCCCGGTGCTACCCCAGTTAGCAGTGGCAGCGAAGTTCTCAGGGAGCTACCCCATCAGAGTTAGGCACAAGTGTGTAAACTGAAACCCAGGGTGGGAGCCCAGGCCGACGGTGATGGAAAGTGAACCAACCGAACGGCCCGAGGAGGGAAGGTTATCAACAAACCTGTTCTGTTAGTTTTACATACTGTCACCTTGTGGCTTACAAGAAAGGACGCAGAAAAGTTTTATTTGCTGATAAAATGGAAAACTTCAGTCGAAAACGCATATTCTTTCACATGGCCTCGGAATGCATGAGTGAAGACAGCCCCCCCCCCCCCCCGCCCCGTTTCCCCTCCATCCCGCGTTCTCTGCGCAGAGCCCCTATAGTCTCCCGGTTAACCGAGAACTTCCCATCCTAGCGGTGTCCGGTGGGCTCCTTCCAAAACTTCCTTCAGTCCCGGTGTTGTAAAACAGGCCACGTCGTTCTGATTATCTGCGTCGTACTCTCAGGCTCTTCACGTGCCTGCGGATCCTCTTTTAAGTTTCTGTGCCCTGAGATTTGTTTATTAAAGAAGTTAATAACTGCCATTCATTCGCTATTATGCTTTTTTAAAGGGACGATGAGTGCTCTGGTAAAGGAAAATGTTTTTGCCATGCCAATTAATTAATCCCACATATCTGATATTTCTGGATCTGGATTTTTCAGATGTCTTCGCTGGAGCAGGGAGCAACTGTTTCTAGGCAGTTTTTTTTTTAATTATTGAGAGTGGTATTCAGAATGTTTGGTTTCTGAAACTGTGTCAGCTGGATCCAGTGTTATCCTCTTGGATTAATTTTAAATGATTACCCTTTGGATGAAAAGAAACCAAATTCAATGTCTTTTAAAGGTAATCAAATAACTTGTTGACTGATCTGTTCAAAATGATTAGAAAAATACATGGAAAAGGAAGTTCAGTATTTGAGGAATGGGGTTGCTTGTCTGCCTCCTGTACTCGGCAGGCCGGGGCTCAGGAGCTACCTGCCTTCAGCTGCTACTATTTTGTCAGAGAAAACACTTGTTAGATGAAGGAATGAGTGACCTTGTGAATGACTGAAGGAACATACCCAACTGATGCTTCATAGGCTGTGTTCTGCAGTGCACTTGAAAGTCACTTATTTTGAGCCCTCCTTTCCCCTGATCTTGAATTACTAGAGGGCAGAGAATCTTCTCTACTCAAGTTCATATGGTGCCACAGAGCGTAACCCAGAGCCTGGCCACGGAAGCTTGTTGAATTGAATTGGAAGAGTAACACCTGTATTGAAGACACACCCAGCGGGTCCTTCTCAGGTCCATCAGTGCTGCTGAGTCCTCTTCTTTCACTTGGCTACCAAGTGGAGAAGACCCGGGAGAAGCAGTGTAGGGTATTGGTTAAAAACATGGTAACTTTAGGCCCAGGTCCAGTCTTTGCTCTGACATGAAACAAGCATATGACATCGGCCAAGTTACTAGAGCTTTTTGAGTCTCGGTTTTCTCATCCTTAAACTGAGAGTAGTAAACACATCCACCCTACAGATTTGTAAAAGCTTAATAAGACCATGTGTGTAAAGTAACAGTTCTTTGAAGTAATTGTCCAATGATGTTGAAAGCAGTGGCTGCTATACGGCAGGTCCTCTGTCCTGCCAGAGCCTGGGGACTGACAGTCCAGGATGAGTGTGAAGATGCAGGGAAGTAGAATGCAGAAGAGTGAGGAGCCGGTGTGATCTTTGGACCAGTCCCTCTGGGCTTGAAGCTTCTCAGCTATTTGAGCAGCTGCCCCTCCCCTGAAGTTCCCTGCTTCCCACAGGTGCTTTGCAAATGACGCCCATATGGCAGGTTATGAAGCCTGGACAAAGCAGTAGGCAACACCTCTTGTCGTCTATCCTGACCCCCCAAAAAAAAGGAGGATGTTTCCCACACAGGAAGGAGCAAAAACTAAAACACTCGTGGAAGGTTACGCACCAGATTTCGCTTCGTCTTTATAACTACGAGATCCACCGTAGCAGCGAACGCAGCTTATTCTTCTTACCTCTCTTTAGGCCGGTGCCTGCCACACAGTGGTGGATGCTAGGAAAGGGAGGAAAGGGAAGAAATTGAAAGCTGCGTTTTAAAAACCGTGTCGGGCACTGTGCACGGACGATCCTATGAACTGATTCGAGATTATGAATAACACAGTGAAACATGGCAATTACCGACCACCTTCGGGGGGCCTTGCCTTTCGAGAATTCCACGTGCACCGGGAAGGGGCTTCCTCACGTGACACGACAGAGATGCTGGGCCGAGGCAGGCAGAGTCCAAGGATCGGAGCCCATCAGTCAGAAAAAAAAAAACAAACCCTGGCCTGGTCCCCAGGGTGCAAACCCAACCCTTTTCTCGCTAAAAGCTCCACGTCGGGCATTGGAAAGAAAAGATTTTAACTAAAAATAATTTTTAAGAACTTTGAGGGTAGGGAGAAGGAAGCTTAAAGGAGGAAATGAGCATTAAGGGAAAAAAAAAAAGAGGAAGAGCATAAAATAATAGAGGAAAACAAGTAAATGCCCCCAAAGAAGCCTTCGTGATATCACAGAGACCAGGGGGACATTGTTAAGAGTTTTTAAAGGCCCCATTTAAAACTTCCAAATTTCTCCCTTTTCCACCCACTTGCTTTCCTACCCAGAGAGTGAAAACGAAAGGAAAATCTTGACTTGTGGCTTCTAATCCTCGTTTTCTTGGGCTAGGTCCCTTGATTGTTTTATTGGAGAAGTGTTTTGGGGTCAAGTTCTAGATTCTAGCAGTTTCCATCAGCAGTTTCTCCTATCAAGAGAGGAACTGCCTGCCTTCCCCCAGCACCCTTCACAGAAACAAAATGGGAGCCACAAAGCGTATCTGTATAACATGCCCCTCTCAGCAGACGCCAAAACTTACCTTGTCACTGTGTTATATTCCTCTAGTCTCTGGTGAGGACACATGCAAATCGCTACATTATTGCTCCTCACATTTTATCTACTGTCTGCCATAGCCGACCTTGTCATGCAAACTGTGCATGCTCCAGAGAGTGTCCCTGAGAAACTCAGAGAGTTCATTATCGGTCCGAGTTAGAGTGTGTCCTCAAGAACCACGGGCTGCAGAGGGGCCTGTCCCTCTAACATTCAATTCCTGTTATGGAGGCCTTAGTGTGTCCTCAGTGCCTTAGTAGATATTAGTGACATTAAAAATTCACATACTTAATTCCTATCCCAAAGGGCTTACAGTTTGGTTGGAGAAGCAGGGTAAGCTGGAACAAGATGTGGTTCTGCACGAAAATATGAGACTCAGAGCTCCAAAGAGAAGAGCCCGTGGCCGGCGTGACCCAGGAATCTTCAGGGTGGGGATGAAAGCTGGTCTTGGCCTTGTTAGAACAATAGATTTTGTTTGAACAGAAGGAAACGCGAAAAGGGCGTTATAGGAAACAGTATATTTCTGAAACCCTTGTCTGCCTGGCACGTCGTGGATGCTCATATGAGCATCCTAAACTTTGGAATGAGGAAGTCAAGAACCACAACTGTAAGTTTCAGGAATAAACAAAGGGATTAAAAAGGGAATACATGAACGAAGTAATATAATACTAATAAAATGCCCAGAGTGCCCCAACATGGACCCCAGCTCTCAAACCCCACAAATCTAGCGACACCTGAACAGACTGCTTCCGGAAGGATGCTAAACTCCCCACACCCTGCTGGCCTTAGGTGTACCAGGAGCCAATGAACTCTGCCTCGAGCCCCGACTCTGGGCCAGGACTTGCTTGCATCCAGCCGGCCTTTGCTGACACCTAGGAAGTCTGAGCCTCCCTCTCACCTGCTGCCAGACACAGATAAGGGTGGGGACCCATTCATGTAGACATACATCTGTGGTCCGTCACCCATCCCCCATTCTCCAGGGTAAGCTCCTGGATGGGCCACATGATTTATCCTCTCATCCTTGAGCTGGTCCCTCTACCCCACCCACCTCATCATGTGTTCCCTGCAAAGGAGATGCTATTCACCTCATGGCAACCTTGTGTGTTCTAAATTTCTCTGATGACTATTTGAACACATGCATGTAATTTCAGAAGCCACTGCGTGAATAAGATGAATGAGAAAGAGAGAGACCAGTCAGAGGAGAAGCAGACGGAGGACCTTAACGAGGATGGCCCTGTGGGGACGGAGAGAAGGCAGATGGACAGCAGGAAGGGGATGAGTCAGAGGGCAGGCCACTCAGGGGAAGAGTGGAGGCTGAGGACACCGGTGTTGGGGGGCCCGTAAGCAGCGGGCTGTGGAACCTCAGGAGAGCGTTCCCAAACCTCCATGGCAGGCCGCCTGCTGCACCCCGAGTCTGCCCCCTCACGACTGTGTTCGACAGACGAGCCTCACTCACCTTCACCGGTTTCTTCACTGGGATTCCAAGCACAATTTTAATTTAAAGATGGCACTGCTGCTTTAGAAAATTAAGTAGAGCATCCACCTAGGACGCTTGCTTAAAATGCAGATGGTTGGCCCCTGCCCCTAGGGAGTGAGAGTTTGGGGGTGAGGCCAGAGGTAGCATTTCTAGCCAGGAGATTCCTGATCACACCTTGCAAAGATTTATTTATTCCAAAATGAATTTACGATGCATTCATTCCAAGTAAATCACTTCTGAGTGTTTGGAGATCACGCTTCCGAGTAAATTAAGATTCTTTCTTTTGCTTCCATTTTGCATTTTTTGAAAACAACAGTTTTTTCCAATTCACCTGTTATTAATATTTAAAAATCTATATATTTGTGAAGGAGACACTCAGGAGAGGCCAACAAATCTTGCCTGTAGAAAGCAAGGGAAAGAGCAATAGAGATACATTTTCACAAAGTTTACCTTTCATCCTCCTTTTTGGAGTCATATTTTTGGAGGAATAGCTATGGAATATCCATAATAACTCTTCTTTAGTAGTCTAAGGTGAATCTTGGAAACGGGTCTTGAAAATACTGCCCAGAAAATGAGGGCGATAACAGCGGGTCGTGTGCTATTTATAAAGCTGTGTTAAGAGGTTACACGGTGACAGTACTGTGGGCTCTGTGGGAGGCATCTGTGGTGTCACTTAACCCCTTCCTTGGAACCTGAAGTGGGGAGGAGAGCGGGGGTCTATCCACACTTGCCCAGTGTAGACCCCCAGGCCCGCCCGGCCTCATCCTGGAGCTCTGTCAGCATTAACGTGACCGGGGAGCCTTTTCGAGGTGCAAATGCCTAGACCTCCCTGAGACCAGTGAAACCAGAAAGGGAGGCCGTCTGCGCCCGATAGAAATCCCCCAAGCGACTGCCAAATGGTGAAGCCGAGACCCACAGCTTCGAGGAAAGAAGACATCGCCTCTATTCTCATTCCTTGGCTCTGTGATAGATTTTAAGTCTGTATTAATTTGTCTTTACGCAGGGTCTGTACCGTAAAAGGAAAACAAACAAACAAACAAACAATAAGGTAACGAGGAATGCAGGTGTCAGTCTGATCAGAACGCAGAAGTGGCTCTCACGCGTCCACGACAGACCTTTGTCATGTCTCCAGCCTCTAAGTCCCCCCCATTGTAGTCTCTCCAACCCTTAGATCAGGTCGCAAATGCTAAACTGAGCCCCCGTGCACAGCGGTACACAGCACTGGTTGGAAAATAGTGTGGGACCTCCCCCTGGAACACCAGGACATGCCACCTAGATTCCTGCTCCTGCCCTGGGCCTCGAGGCAGCTTTGCTGCATCTCAGATTGTCCCCCCCCCCCCCCCCCCCCGCTCCTTCCCGGACTGGCCCGAAACAGCAAGAGCCCGACAGTGACAGAGGCAGAGAAAGAGAGGCATGAATAGAGGAGCGAGTGAGAAGCCAGTGAGGAGAGTCCTGAGATGCTTCAGAGAAAAGCTCCTTGCACCAAACCCTGATTTTCTGGAGCTCCCCGAGCCTGGGACATTTCTGGAGCCAGCCCAGGAAGAGGCGCATGGAATTATAAGCATCTCGAAAACAAAGGAAATCCTGGTGGAGGCACCTGTGTATTTGTTTACGTGCAGGACCAATTCCGCGGAATGACGTGCTTGCTCTTCACGCCCAAAGACACATGGGTAAAGCATCGCAGAACGAGAAGCCTCACGATAACGAGGAACAGGAGCTGCTATAGAACTAGCATTTGCTGGGGTCGCAGGCATTATTCTCTCTGTCTTTTCGTGCGTATTATTTAATCCTTAACAACAGCCTACGAGATGCATGCTCTCATTGTTCCCAATTTACGGGGTGAAAAACCCAGAGTGGCTAAGTCAGACAGCGAGGTAGAGGGGATGCTGGGGGATGAAGCCAGACGGGGCCAGTCCACCCAACCCTCGACCGCCCCGTGAGGCGGAGCATTCACGAAAGACGGACACCAGGAGCTGTGGTTCTCCGTAAGGGCTAAAAATTGCTTCCTTGAACATAAAGGCTACAAAATACAAAAGCCCCATCCAACAATGGCAGGCTTTCACGAGAAAGTATGTTCAGGGCAACGGAGTGTGTGGCATGTGGACTCTTTCATTTAGGTATTGAGAAGTAAGTCACTCGCAGACTTTGAACTCTACGATCAGTCACAAAGGACTCGCAGCTACCGCGACACCCCCGCGGGTCGACACCATCGCCGTGGGAACCTGGAAAATAGACCCAGTGGAAAAGGGATTTTCTGTGTGACTGCGCTGGAAAAGGTAGCTGGAAGAGGCATGAAACGTGGCAGGCCTCCCCGCTTAGTGCTTTTTCTGGAAAAGGGGGCTGGGAAAGTCGCTGGGGGGAGAAGGAACAGGTCACAGGACTGCAGTTGCTGGGATGAGCTTCCAAGCCTCCGGCTGCCTGCCATGACTTCCCGACAAAAATTCCAGAAGCCACAGTATTTACCGCATGAGGGTAAACCCCTTCTGGCTGAGAACGCTCCGCCTTGAAACAGCAAAGGACAGGCCTTGAGGGGGAGAATGACCCCCTTCACCCAGGTCATCTACATGCTTGGACACTGTGGGACGCTTGTGGCGTTCCAGGGCGACTAGGTGACTTTGCCCACGTGACTTAATGACACTGTGAGGGGATGGACTCTGTAGCTTCCCAAGTCCCTTCTAGCTCATAAAAACTAAAAACAAAACAAACGCTGTGACTCTTTGATTAAAACGAGGCTGGTGTCTAATTTTGGTTCCCTTCGAGAAGGGCTGGGCTAGCTGCATAGATGTTCGCGGCTTGTTTCGCTCCTGCCTTCAAGCTTCTCCCGATAATCCACCCCACATCCTTTCCCTTCATTTCTGATGAACAGATTTTGTAAAGCTCCTGTGTGTCTCTGGCCCACAGGCGCTAAAACACACATTGCTTGTCTTCCGTCCATGTTAGCATTATTCAGATCATTAGCCCAAATGCTGTGTCCTCACACAGAACCTCGATCGCTGTACCCTCCCTGCCGTTCGTTCATCATAAGCAGAAAGAATCCCCCCTAAAATGCATTTTTGGGGCATTTCCTTAAAGAGAAGAAACCAGATTGGAGAAGTGTGTCTTCAAACATTGACAGGGCCTTTTGGTTCCATTCCAAATGGGATGGAGTTAAAAGTGAGCATCACTCGTTTCTCAAGGTCTGTACCCACGGCCAGAGCTCGAGGTGGCTTTGTTATGTAAGAAACGTGATGGTAAAAACATCCACTCACCAATCTAGCCCCCCCACACCCCGAGTCCTCACTGTGGGTTGGGCAGTGTGCTTGACCCTGACGGTAAGATGACGAGAGCATAGTCCTGCCCTTAAGTGTAATAAAACGGGGAAATGTGTGAGTAAATAATTGTAAAAACATTGCAGTAGCCGCCCTCTGGAGTGTCCCTGCTTTTCCCTGCCGGCCCCGCCCTCCCCGTACCCACTTTTGCCCACCTACACCCAGGTACCCTGAAGCCATACTATGTGACTTGACCCTTGACCTCAGGCGAATGGATGCGCTGACCCACGCAGGGCCCAGCATATCCTCGCTTCCAAGAATTTGCACCTGTAACCGAGAGGACTAATTTAGCTTG
Organism: Macroglossus sobrinus; assembly: GCA_004027375.1. Taxonomy (NCBI): domain Eukaryota; kingdom Metazoa; phylum Chordata; class Mammalia; order Chiroptera; family Pteropodidae; genus Macroglossus; species Macroglossus sobrinus. The sequence goes on along the minus strand of PVKZ01002652.1, from coordinate 123,281 downwards.
GGGCAAGTCTGCTAAATGAAGGGCTCAGAATAAAAAATGATGGCACAGCCGCCTCATGCTGGTCACGTAGGCTGAGCGGAGGGAAAAAATCGGGCTGCAGAAAGAGTGGAGAGAACAGACCTGGGAGGAGCAGGGGCGGGTGGGGAGCAGAAGGTGGCTGCATCCTGGAGAACCCTGCGTTTCGGTGGCTGGTCACACACCCCCCCCCCACACACACACACACACCCGCACCCTGAGCTCTGGCCATAACCCTACAGTGCAGGGCCTGCGCCCCGAGGTTCTCTTTTCTGTGACACCAGCCCACATCTCAGAACACTTACAACCCAGGGTTCTAACTAATACGTCCGTGCCGTCGATCGCTGTGCGTGTGACAACGGACGTGGTTGGTGCAGGACACGTTTTTACTTATTTCTATACATAGAACAAAAACGACCATCGTATTTCATGAGAAACAGGACGATGACGACTCGTTTTTAAGTTCTTTCCATGATAAACATTCCTAGGCGGCTACATTTGCAAAAGGCCGAGCTTGGCGGTGGGTTAACCAGCCGCGATGCAGTGATCGGCGTCCTGAGTTTGATCAAAGGCAAGTTCAGAGAAAAAACACAAAATCCACCTACAGGCAGTATCTCTCTTTTTTTTTCAGAATGGCTTTGTTATTGGTCCCATGCGTGACATTCTTACAGCTCCAGCGATCTATTTACTGAAGAGGAGAATGTCAATGAGAAAATTCTCTTTGCTTCTCAGCCTCCGAAATATTATAATATGGTCCAATTCGAGAATTAATATAACAAGACAACTTTCTCTCACTGTCCATTTCTTAGGTTGGGACAGCCCCTTAACTTTCACTGCATGAAAGTGGGGTGACTTTCATCTGCATTCGCCCCCTATATCCTCCCATTCCCCGCAAAAAAGATCTAGCCCAAGAAGCATTATTATTCCCACTTAACATAGAGAGAAACTGACTGAGGTTTTGTGGAGGTTTCAAAGCATAGCTGTCAACTCGGACACCCTTCCCATCTAGAAGAGGGACCTGTATCTCTTCCCGGGGCCCAAGGCCAGGACTTGAGCTTGCCTCCACCAAAGCAACGTGGGCGAAGTGACGTCATGTGACCTGTGAGGCCAGGTCACAAAAAGAAATTGACGGGCACTTGCCTCTCTCCAAGGCTAGTCTCCCTTGGAGGCTGAGCTTCCTTGTAAGACGTGCAGCTGTCTAAAGCCACCGTGCTGTAGGGTCCGCAAGGAGGGACCACACTGTGAAAGGGGGACTCACCGGGGGAGCCCAGCGCCGGCCCCAGCTGTGTAGGACTCGCCGGCCGGACGCCAGACACGTCAACGGAAAGGCCTTCAGCACTCTAGCTGCGGCCGCCGTGTGACTAATCGCAGGAGGACCAGAAGCTGCCTAGCCTGGCCCCATGGACCCCCAACCAGAAAAAGAGAATAGATGCTCGTTTTTGTGTTCTGCCACTAAGTGTGGGGTGCTACGTTGTGCAGCGGGGCTCTCAGAGAAGTCGCTTGCCCAGGTCACTCAGGAACTTCCTGCTTGACCTGGAGTTGGAATCAGGTCATCCCCTCAGCTTGGTAGTAACCAGACAGCTGTGGGCCCCGCCCGGGCCACCCCCCTCCGCCCCCCCATCTTCCAGGTGGCTCCTCCTGGCTGGATGTACGTGCGGTGGATGAGCCCTGCCCCTGCTGGCTTCTAGAAGGCACTGGCTCCAGGCCACTCGGGCTGTCCCTGTGCACCATGCTGGTGCAGGTGGCTTCTGGCACCGAGAGGCGCCAAGCCTGCGCCAGCCCTGGCTTCCCCTCCAGTCCTCCGATGAGTTGCTTGGCTGTGTGTGCAGTCGTGTGGCAAAGGCAGGTGGGGGCCGCAGGGGCGGCCTGCAGAGTGTTGCCTGGTTGCTGGATTACATCCCGTCCCTGGGCTCACATTTGGCCGGATCTACAGAGAAATGTGTGTGTTTTGAGCCCCGGCTGATCTTTTAATCTAGCTTCTGTTCTAAGTAAACAGTGTCTGTTAAAATTGTAAATTTTCATCTGCTTCTTCCAAACAGATTGGCGAAAAGGTATAAAATGCATAAAAACCACTTTTACTTGTAATGAACTCAGGGCTACTTGGGAGGCCGGTACTCAGCCAGCATCCTGGGGTCGTCCCGGGGTGAGAGGGGGACAGTCACCTGGAAAACCGTGGGAACAGTGTCCCTGCGGTATGTGAGTGCCATCGTGTTGTGCCAAAAGCAATCCTTTTCATTTCCAGGGTATATGTAATATACCTTCAGTTAGCATCCACATGTTTCCTGAATTAAATCAGCAAATATTCATCAAGTATTTGATTTTACTAAATATGTTGTTTTCAAATGAGAACTGGCTTATTTTCATGTCGTAAAATCAAAGCCCAATGAAAAGGACTCGTCATTAAATTTACATTTCTGCTTCCTAAGTTTTCTTTCATCAAGGTATTTCTTACAGTAAAGCAGAAAAAGAAGGAGGAGGAGGAGGAGGAGGAGGAGGAGGAGGAGGGGAAGAAGGAGAGGGATGGGAGTAAATAAGATGCGTAGAATATGAAGCAGAGTCCTGGCCCATGACAGGTGCTCAATAAATGCTAATTACTCATCGTTACTATTCCCGCCTTACCTGCCTTTCCAGGGCTTCCTCACCAGGTGGACACAAGCAAGTTCAAATTGACAAGTTCATTTACACTCCTTTGACTGGTTGGCCAGCTCGAATCTGTGGGACCCACCCATCTCCTCCCCCTGTGCGTTCCCTGCAGGTATTGGGTACACGTCACAGGTATGCAAGAACTAGCCTGCTGCCTGTGCCCTGCGGGCCAGCCTTTAACCCTTAGGGTCACTGGAATTCCCGTCTCCAGCTCTGGGGAAGCTAGCCCTGAGGGAGTACAGCCTCTCTACCCGCACCCACTCTGAGGTTCAGAGGGCAAAGCTGTGCTGTGCCCTGTGTGACCTCGTGGTGTGGCGGGAGGAGGGCCAGCTGTGTGTGACCGGCTGGTAGAGGGATGTGGAGCAGGGCTGCGCGTGACCTCCTGTGTTAGCAGTTCCAGACCAGGGCCTGGTGTGGGACAGGGCTGAGTCACTGCCATCAGACCCTCTCCGAATCCCCACTCTCTCCAGCTGTGCAGAGTTTCTCCTTGGGCCCAGCGTGTCGCCCCGCCTGTCTGCACCCCTTCTCTTGGCAGGTCTCCCCTAGAAGCGTGGGCCCGACCTGTGCCCTTCTGGAAGGTTCTTCTGCCTGTGCAAACAGGCTGCTGCAAGCCCCTGCCTCAGCTGGCTGCTCCCTTAGGCCCAGCCATCCTCTTCAAGGGACAGGCCACCGTGGCTGCCACAGGCTCTGCCTGGCTGTCGGGGACTCAGGTCTTTCTTCCCCAAAGTGAAAATTCTGACACATGACCTTGGGTAGCCTGCTTTCTCAGGTGGGTGAAAAGAAACCAGTGTGCAGTGAGCACCTACTGAATGCCAGGCATGATGTGGAGCCCCTTTCCTTTCTGTCTGTGCTGGGGTTCCCCTCTTATAGCGGGGGGCGGGGGAGAATGAGGGCACAACGGGGGTTTGCTTTGCCCTGAACCTGACTCTGGCTGAATCAGAAGTCCTCACTCCCCAGAAACTCTCTGCCCCTATGTTCCCGGAGGGGGATCTTTGCACCCAGCCAGCCACACCTGCTGGTGTCCTGACAGTTATTAGAGCTAGGCGGGTATCAGGAGCTGGGCGGAGTCACGTTATCAGGAGCATGACTGGGGCAGCCTGGTTCCAGATACCCAGTTGCTCTCACGTGACTTCTCACGGGGCTTGTGCTGGGCCCAGGCTCCCCCTGCTCGTCGCTCTGGCACCTTTCTGGGGGCTCTGCAGTGACGTCCACAGCCCCTCCTTGAGTGCTTCTCTTCGTCCTGAGGCCCAAGGTCCTGATGGCCTTCCCCAGTGAACTCCCAGGTTCTCTAAGGGGCCTCGGGCCCCTGGGGTCATGGCCCCCCTCCCTCTGTTAGTTTAGCTAGAGCTTTGTGTATTTTATTGACATTGTCATTGACTTTGTCTGTTACTCTTCTGGTTTCACTTTCTTTGATTTTTTTGCTCTTATCTCTAGTATTTCCTCTCTTGTGCTTGCTTTGGGTTTAGTTCGTTCTTTTCTAGTGTCTTAACGCGAAAGCTTAGATTATTGATTTGAGACTCTGTTTGTAGTATAAGCGTTTAATGCTATACTTTTTTCTCTAAACACTTCCTACAATCATTATGCTGTATTTTTATTGTTATTCATTTAATCATTTTCCTTTTTCTCCTGAAACGTCTTTGACCAATGGGCTGTTTAGAATGGTGTTGTTTAATTTCCAATATTTGGGTATTTTTCAGATATCTTTCTTTTCTTCCCCGTCAATTCTGTGATGGTCATACATACTTGTTATTGCCAGTATACTTGGTCTGCTTTCAATTATTTAAAACTTCTAAGATTATTTAATGGTTCAGAATAGATAAGTACTTTAAAAGAATGCTCATTTTGCTGTTTTAGAGTGGATTCACATCTGTCAATAGATTTTTCCCTGGAAAGCTGATCACATTTCCCTGGTTCTTTGTTTATTCACAAATTTTAGATCGTGGTTTTGAGAACGTGACGTTATAATGTGAGACTCCGGGTCCTTTAAAAATTCTCAGGAGATCGTTGCATGTATTTTCTTCGGGAAAACACCCCGGAGACCGTCGCTTGTCTGTCTGCTGGTTTGTTTCAGCAGCGTCCTCACCCTGCGAGGTGCAGGGTGGAACCGTGGTCCCCCCGCCAGGTGGCTGCGCTCCGTGCGTCTGTCTCTGTGGCCTGGTCAAGCCGCCCAGCACCTGCTCTGCTGTGGACGCAGAATCAGGGCACGGCCCTCTCCAGGGTTGACCTCCCCCACACTTCCCCGCCCGCAGGGCTGCTGTGCTGGCTTCCTCCAGCCAGAAAGCTGAGTTCCTCTTGGAACCCATTCGGGCCACTCTGCCACGCGACTCCGTGGGACTGGTGCTGCGTGCAAGGGCACAGTGGTGAGACAGAGAGAGAGAAAGCCATGGATTTAGATTTTTTTTATTCCCTTGGGCCACCGGGAACCCTTTGCCAGATCCTCTGACCAGAGAGACTGTTTGTTTGTTTGTTTGTTTGTTTGTGTTTGTTTTTATTCTCAGTGTTTTAACTTCTCATGCTACAGCCACTGCCGTGAGGTTCCAGACTATGGCCACTGTTGTGTTAAAAGTAGGAGGGAAAAAAAGTGGGAAAAAAATAAAAAATTGAGACGTGTCTCAACCTTTTCAGCTCGTGGGGGAGGGGAGGCGCCCCTTCAAAGTCTAGTCCAAAAAAAAGAAAGAAAAAAAGAGGTTTCTCTTGGAGTTCTGAGGTCTGCCTGCTGTGCGGTCCTATAACTGCGACCACATTCAGAAGTGAGATTAAAGAGGAAAAATAACCCCAAACACTCCCATGCTGGTTTTTCTTCTATTTTTGACTTTCCTCTCTCACCTGCCTTCTGTTGTTTATTTTTCCTATTCCTGAGGTAGGTGGGTTTTCTTTAAACATTGGCTTTGAGCGATGGTCAGTGAGAGAGATCTTACTGCATCTTGGCCAGCAACGGCAGCCCCAGGAACATTGAATACCTAACAGGACCGAACCCTGCGTACGGCTTGCATCTCCCGGTCCCTCCCTCTTCGGGAAGGCTTTCAAGAATGCTGGCTACGTAGGAATTTCAGAGACACTGCGGGAATGACTTCTGTTTTCTCTGGGAAAGGTGCCAAGAGCTCTGTGGCAGGGGAGGGGTAGAAGGTGGGGTGATGGGCTGTCAGTCCACATGCAACTCATTTGCATATTGACTGGTAGCTTCAACTTCCCAGGGGTCACGCAGATCCAGCGTCCCATTTCTATGCTCACATTGTGGGAACACGCCTCACCACTCCCACCATTCCCCGTAATGGCTGCGAGTGATCCGTGTGTCTGCTGGCTTATGCATCTGTATCTTCCTTGAAGGCAGAGACTTCATCTCTGCCCTCCGTCTTTTTTCCCATTCCTGGCACACAGCAGGAATGTGATCCTTTTGGTTTTTAATTGTCTGACTTTGCCTTAACATCGACTTTCAGATCCTTGGCACGAGTGACAGCGTGTTCCCTGTGGCAGGAAGCACGTCTGATGATAATGAGAGGTCACACACCTCTGCGAAAACGATCCGGGCGTCACAGCATCCTCGTCCCTGGACACGGGTCAACACTTCACCAACATCAGGGTCCTGGAGCTGGGAGCAGGAGCGGTCGCCCCGAATCTTCTCTCCTTCAGAGACAAGAGAGCGGAAGCCGGGCGAGGCCAGATGTCTTTCTAGTCAGCCTACAGCTATTAGTCACCGTGACGAAATTGAAATGGGGACTCCGCGTCGAGCCAGACTCAGGTGGCAGTTCTGACGTCCCTGTCCCTCAAGTGCGCAGCAGACAGCTCGTCACACATGGACAAGTCACTCATTTTCACTTTTGTGTGGAGACATCGTTTAAGAACCGATTTTTCTGACTTCCTCTGTGTCTCGACGAAGTGAACAGCCAGGTGCGTGGTGTGTCCTGCTTTATGTGACGTCTGTGCTCCTGCCAGAGCCTTAAAAATGTTTTTTAGATTAAAAAAAAAAAAAAAGAAAAGAAAGAAAACAAGAAAAGCACGTACAATCTGCTGGTGTGTGAGTCAAGGCCATTTTATGTTATTTTCCAAGGCTTTCGTCTGTGTCCGAGAGGTGACAGCGAGACGCCATCTCTGTCCTTCTGCACGGAGCGCCCACACCATCCGGCGGGATGCTACACATCCCATGGCTGGAGCCCCTCACGCCCGCAGGAACAACCCCGAATCCCCCCTCACACGCCTCACACCGTCACAGAATCGCCTCAGATGGGAATCTGATTTTCTCCAGAGACTTTTTAATTCCAGCACATGGATGCTAGTAAACAAGTAAACAGAAAATGCTTCCAATAGCCAACCGTCCCCGACCTTTTTGGAACCGGGGACCAGTGCAGAAATCTGAGCCTCCCCTCCGGTTTGGCAGCGAGCCTGCTGCAGGGTCGCCAGCCCTGAGTGAGACGGGTGCCTGTGTCCGCTGCACCCCACGACTTAGCTTCTCACTGCAGGAAAGAAGGAACAGGGCCCTGGTGTGGGCAGGACCTCCTGGGTTTACCAGATGCCCTGTTTGCCTGCTTCTCTGGCCCTCTGCCCCGCCCCCTAGGGCAGCCCCCCCTGCATCCCCAGGCCCACACCCGCCCTGAGAAGGCCTGGGAGGAGAAGAGCAGGGTGGTTTGCCTGGTGGGTAATATTTGAGACGCTTCTTACAATCACCTTTAGAAGCCAAGTTCTTAAACTCCAGGGTGTTTATTCCGTTTTTCCCTTGCAGAAGTACCCATGCCTTCATCCTTCGTCCGACAATTCCTGGGTCCCTTACTTTCCACACCTCCAGTTCTATCACCTTAGATAAATGACTTTCACCTAGGGCAGTCTGGCCTTCATGTGATTGCATCAGTGGGTCACACTGACCCGAATCTAATTTCCGGCTTTGCTGCTTTCTTGTCGGGGAATCTTAAGAAGGCATTCGACATCTCGGAGACACCTCTGTTTTCTCTCGTAAAACAACATTACCAAGTTGTTTTGGAGTTTGACTATCTAATGAATAAAGTGCCTAGCAGAGAATAGACTATACATTACGGTTTTCTATTATTATCATCACTATTATTCATATTTTAGTAGTGTCTGCCAGGCCATGTCCTCCATCACTGTGGGCCTGCTTCCTAATCTTTTTATGCTCATCTTTCTTTGGTCACACGTCACCTGGGTCACGGCTTAGAGAGTCAGGCTTCGGGCCAGCTCTCACACCCCGATTTATTCTTTACTTCCCCCTGAACTTGATGCACATTCACGGATTCCTGGTCCTGCCTCAATTATTTCTCCCACTTTTCCTCTGCCTGGCCTGTCCTTTCATTTCTTGGGCCTCTGATTTATTCACATGTGAGAGCGAAATTGCACCCTATAAATGCTGCTTCACTCAAAGGCCAATTATATCTTGGATTATTTAGTAAGTGACAAGATGTTGACTGTTATGCATTGCATCTACTAAAACAGTGGAATGGATGGTTTAGATCCTCAAGAAATAGATTGCCCTGTTTTTCTCAACTGATGAACGCTTTTTGTCAGAAGAAATAGCCATACCATTTAAACCATGGTCAGTGGTTTTGTGGATATAACCAGTGATAAAGTTTTTATTGTCTTTGTGTCTGAATTAGTTCACATCTACTCCCTGAGATGCAGAAACCTTGAATGGTCCTGCCACGTGAAGCATCAGACACAGATCAGGGAGAAACACACCTTACACTGAATCTCAAGAGCCAGACTCCTTACCTGGGCACTGTAATTACATAATCAAAAACAACCTTTCTGTTCTGCAGGCCTGGGCTGATACTAGGAAGCTGATAAATGGTTAATCATATATTGCCCATTATTTTCCCCTCACAACCCCCCTTGCCGAACCACTGAGTCAGCCGGCCAGTGAGTCTGGTTGCCCCCACCAATCAGGAAACCAGTGGTGTAAGTTTATGGTTGTGTTTCCTAGCAACCCATCACATTGATGTGCCCTGTGAAAATGAGACCTTCTTTGAAACTTCGGAACGGAAATGTGGTCCAAATGCGTGGCGGCCAGCCTTTGAGAAGATTAGTCTGCGATGGGGTGCAGGATGGGTGACAGGGAGGGAGTGCTGGAGACAAGGGTGCCAGGTGAAAAGGTTTCCCCAGTGTCCTTTACGAAGTGAAAAGGAAGCCGGTAGGGGTTGTGTACCTGAGTAGGGAAAAAAAGGACCATTTGAGTACCACTGAGGGCATCAGTAGCAGCTGATTGATGACAGAGATGGGGGAGGGAAGGTGCTGGCCTTTCAAGTCTTGATTGAAGAGGAAAGATTAGCCATTATAATTTCCATCTGACTACAGAAAACACCAAGGCACAGTAGTTTTACCTATAAGTATTCCAATTATCTAGGCCGATGAAAATAAAACCTCCTACTCATCTGTCCTCATTGGTAGGAGCCTCTATCATATTTTCTGCAGCAGTGATAGCACTTTTTAAAATTAAAAAAATCGCTAAAATTTCCCTCCCCGCATAACTGCAAGCACATTGAACAAAAACTTCCTTGCTCTTCATGTGCCGGGCAGCCCATGCTGCTTCCAGTGTATGTGCTACCCATTTCCACGTTCGCTTTTCAACGATAAATATTCTTATTACTTCCTCTCTCTCCTAAAACTTCCTGGGGGAACGGAATTCTCTAGAACTCCAGCACTCACGTATTTCCCACTGGAACCGACAAGCTTCAGTCGTTTTGACATCTTTTGTGTGTGTGGTTAAACGGCTTTTGTTCCCTCCTCTCCCGGAAGCGAGTTGAGTCACACACAGACCACGGGCTGAGACACCATCTACCCACAGAGCGAGCGAGTGGCCTGCGCCAGGCGTCCGGCTGGTCGCGCGGGAGGGATTTCATCAAAGCAACGCTGCGGTGTACTCAGCTACTGCTCTTTTAATGTCAAGATGCCATCCGTTTCCCTTATCTGCCCAGTTCTGGTTCTCCATGGAAACCCTCCACGTATAATCTAGTTGTGCACAAACATTCATCCTGAAGACATTTACCAAGTACCTGTGAGAAGCCTCGAGCTGGGTCTTGGGCGTGCAAAGCGATTGCTTTGCTATTAAGGCATATTTTGGACTCCTAAGGAACATGAAGGCGAGCAGAGTTAAAGGCACTAAAATGTGGTAGATCCTGCAAGGATGGGCGTCTTTATCAGAAGAGTGGAGACCTAAAAGAGGAAGTGGACATTTTATTTCAGTCTATAGTTTTCTGATCTGGAGAACAAAGCCTGTGACTTTGTGAAAAGTCTTTGTATACTTTGGTTATACGCCCACATTTATCATCTAATGTCTGGTGTGACCATAGACGCAGACAGTGAGGAAATGTTTTGTGCCAAATTTCTTGCCTTGACTGTGGTGACTAATTTTCCTGTAGGAGGAAGTGGTTCTAAAGAAAAAAAAAGGTCTCTCCATTGAGGTTTTCTTTCTACTTCTCTATGACCTTGCTCCTGTCTCAGGAGGGCTGTGAGCAAACGGACCATGAGTATGGATGTGTGTGTGTGTGTGGGCATCAGAAGATTTAAAAGCATGAACATATTTGACAAAGAATATATTTTTTTCCAGATGAGTGCATGTGAATCCATAATTACAAACCACCTGAAATGGGAAAATGATAGTAGCTAAAATATTCTGAAATTGAAGGTTGCTTTTCCTTGGGGGCTGACGGTAGGCCCGGAAAAAAATCACGGGCTATGGTGAGTAAAACCCATGGTCAGTGCAGGAGCAGAGTGTGGAACAGCTGGGCAGGGTGGGGTCGACTCTGCAACCTGTGTGGACCACCTGAGAGTTTGGTCTCTTAACCTGGTTTCCCATTCTAACTGTTTGCATCATGGCTCTGCCCAGTCTTATAAATAAGAGGTTTAGGAAGCGGTTCCGATAAGGAACGGCCCACACAGCTACTGTCTGTCCACCTCAACATCCACTTGCTTCTCTTCCTTCCTTCATCTCCCCCCTTTTCATCATCCCTCTCCCTCTACTCGCCTGGTTGCGGGGAGCAGGAGTGGGAGGTAGGAAAAAGAGCACTAGAACCATTTACTAAAGAATCACCCCACAAACGTTCGCCTCCACTTACGTGTTTGTTTCCTGACTTCCTCAAGGTAAAATCTGCTACGAAATAGGTATTTAGAGAGAGTGCTACAAACTCCCTCTAACGGTAAACAGAAGCATCCTCTGACCCCCTTCCTCCACCCAACAGGCTGGGACATAAGGTAATTTTGTACACGGGACATCAACTCCCTTGGTGGTGTCTAGACTCGTGTTCGATTGAGAAGCAGTTATCTATCCTTTTCAATTTGCTTTGCCTTCGCCGGTGAGTTTGTCAGAAACCGTACCCTGGAGGTCTGGGGTTGTTGGCTTTCTTATTTTTATACCTGGAAGAGGGAAAGGCCACCCGAATACATTCAAAGTGATTTGAAAACTGAAAACCAGACGATCCCCCACACTACTGCGACCTGCCATTTTGCAGGATACGCTGGAGTCATACATTGAGGCTGTGTGTGTTTTGTTTCCAGCAAACGGCTCCTTCACGTTAAAAATATACATTAGTCCTCATCCGCGTCTTTGAAAGAACGTCCGGCCTAAGAAAAAGTCTTATAAGAGTTTAGTTGAGCCACACGGATGACACTTGCTGGGAAGCCAGATCTCAGCAGATTGAGAAAACGCTCCAGAGAATGGCAGAAAGGGACATAGGCGGGTCGCATGAGGTCGTTGCTGGCAGAGGAGGGGGCAGGAGAAAGCAGAGTGGGGGAACTCTCTGGGACTGGGTAAAAGATAAAACAGAGTGACACATCCTTCTCGTCCATGGTAGGCGCAGGATCGTTGTGAAAGAACATTCACAGAGCTGCAGAGACGGGATTCCAGGAACAAGGTGACCGTGAGGGCCCCTGTGGCCGGCCGCCTGCTCTGTGCGAGGCTGTGCCCTCCGGGGTCTCAGGAAAAAGGTTATGTTGGCATTTCGAAGGTCTGTTACTTTAAACACGGAAAGGCAGCCGACTGGCTCGCTGCAGGTGAGGGTCGGCCTTTGTCAGGGGAGCCGCAGGCCCAGGACGGGACTGTCCGCCATGAGCACTGTTAGGAATTTTTACGTTGGAATCATCCTTCGTGGGTGGGTACTTTCGGTCTCTGAGTCTGTGGGGCCCGCCAGGCTGGCCTCCCCTGAGCTCATCAGGTGTAGTAGGTGACCCCTTACTCGTCCAAATCAGAGAAACAACACAGTAGCAAAGCTTCTCAAACTGGCCCAGCAAAATATCGATAATGGGCTCTAGAAGGGACAGACAGTTCCTGACGCGTAAACCCACCATTGATGGAGACCGGGAACCCCACGCAGCCAGCACTCGCTCGATGCCGATCCAACTTTACAAAAACAACAGCAAAAAGGACAAGCAAGCTTTGGGGCACTTATCCTATTTTGTATGCGTTTTGTGTATTACCTTATTCTTCTCTTTAAAAGACCATTTTGAGGCGTGAAAGAACAAAATTCAACCGAGACAATTTGGAGAGCGAATGGGCTCTGTTAAGTGAGTCATTAATGGGGTTGCATCCCATCCAGCAACGAGAAGGGTGCTCGAAGAGGCTGTACAAAATAGAGGGTTTTTTTTTGTTTTGTTTTGTTTTGTTTTGTTTTACGAAGGAGGGTGGGGCAAGAGAGCTATTAACAAAAGCAGAGAAAGAATTATTTCAGACCAAACCATCTTCTTTTTGGGTGGGGAAGGGAACAAGAAGCAAGGGCTTTTATCACGCAGACTGCCTCTTCTTTCTGTGGGGCTGGAGAGGGCCCAGGTGACAGATTACTTCACTGATGTGTTCTAGAAAACTCCAGACAGGTTGATTAAGATTATAGCTCTAGGAGAGGTTGAAACAGCAAGTAAGTCGGGTATTAAATCTAGCTTTGGTACAACAGGCTTTCGCGTAAGTGACACCCTTTGTGGCCTGTGATTTTTTTTCTCTTTAACAGAAGAATATACCTTTAAAGTCTTCATTTTGCATGTGAGAGAAAAATCTAAGTGTTAAATAAATCGCCCCGCTGGTAAAGAGAATGGATCCAAGCCCAGTCCTAATCCACGTGCTACTATTTTGTATTTGATCCCCGGAATACCCAAAACAGTGTTGGAGACCCAAGAAATCATTAAGAATATGTTGATCCACGTTTGGGATAATTTAGCCGTATCGTAGGGACAGCAAACAATAAAAATTACCTAACAGGATCATCGACCTCCCTATCTTCAATTTTTCCCCCTATATTCTAATCAGTTATATTGTTTTTCCTTCATGCAACCTTTACTGAGCACCTACTATGTGCCAGGTACTGTGCTGAATGGAATAGAAATAAATAAGATACAACTATATTTAAGCGGCTCATGGCTCACCAGGGCCCCCAAAGGCAAACGGATAAATGATCTAACATGACAAGTGGAGCGGCATGAGCAGACCACGGAGGAGACGGTTGGGACGGCTTCGGAGAGGCGGGGACTCGTGAGCAGGGAGGTGAAGGGTGAGCAGGAAGAGGAAGTGGGAGGACGATGTGTAAGACTAACAGACTGAGGGGACAGTGTGAGCACAGGCTGGGAAAACAGACGCTGGGGATGTCAAGCAGTTAGTTCATTGTGGCTGAAGTTAAAAGTGTCACGTTGGGAGTGTCGATCATCCTGGAGAGGGAGGCAGGTGACCCACACAGAGAAGACCCTCCTTAAGGCTCTGGAGGAGAGAAGGAGGTGCAGGAAATAGTGGATACGGGGTGAGCGAGGGAGGCAAGAGCCAGGAGTTACTGTCCCGTGACCACCTGCACAGGTGATCGCCACTAAAAAGAAGTGGCATCCGAGTCCTTGAGTTCTGTCTGTTTCTCCCCAGATTTCTCCCATTTTGTTAAAAAACACGTGCAAACTAACACTTTATGCAGCTATTTCATGACAAGTGTCATAATACCTCATAGCCAGCAGATGGCGGTAAGCCTATAGAAAACAAATGTTTTGCACTCTCTAATTTGTGGTGGACATCTCTTAAAAGAAAAGTGATCGTTTTTATAATATAGGAAGTCATTTCATTAAGTATGAGGAATAAATGAGAACTATGTTTCAGGTTAAGATGGTTTTGCTTCCTGCAACATTGTAAAGAGAGTCTAATAAAGCCCAGCTCTTCATTCGAAATAACTGGACTCGGCTGGAGTAATTTCATCACCGAATTTCGGTGTTTCGCTCCTCATAGATGTTTACAGTGTGTATGTACTATGCCTTTGTGGTTTGAATGCCCGGACCCACCGTCCTCCAAGGGAACTCTGAAATGTGACAAGGGTCTGGGACAGTGAAGAAGCAGGGACATCTCACAGGTATAGAGTCGTGACAATGGCTGCTACAAGTTGGGTAATAAAAATCTTAAACTTTTTTAAAAATAAATTTAATTTGTATTTTTCCTACATGTTATAGAATGTGGTGTTCAATATATAAAATCCATCAAATACCCTGATGTGTTGGGTTGCAAAAACAGAGTTCTCATTCTATGGAGGCTAATTTGAGGCCACGAAGGAGCCACATTATATTGTACGACTTGACGTATCAATGAAAAGAATCAGACTGTGAACTGTAATACAACTCCCGTAAATGCTGTCTTTTTTTACGTCCTGTGAACCACGACGTGTTCATTTTTAAGCAGCTGTGCCAATCCCGAAAGAGCATGTTCTTTCTTGTCACGAGTTCCAACTTTCCCTTAATAAACATAAATGCCTTTCATTATGTCTTAAAACAAAATAAAAAAATAATCGTTCTTTCTACCCGGTCTGCGTTGTTCAACAAAGGCACCACCGCATCCTCTGCCATTCGGAGAAACTAAGTAATAAATGGCATTAAAGGAAATAAAATAAAATGCTCCATAAAACCTACCAGGCGAAAATTGGTTTGACTGGCTGGACCTCCATCACTGGAACTTCTGATGCTTGTTTGAGCACCTTGGAGCTGCCGAAAGATGACCCACGGACGAGGTAGCACTCTGAAGGGTGTAAAATATATTAAACGTTAAGTTTATGTACGTCTTTAAGAATGATAAAATGGACACCTGCGTACTTAACAGCTGAGTAACACGCCAGTAGCAACGTGGAAGCACCCAGAATCCCTCCTGGGTTGTATTCTCTTCTAGAAGCGATCGCCAGCCTAGGTTCTGCCCTCATTATCCCTATGCTGTCATTGTTTTGCCTCTCTCGATGTTGTATTTGCTTTTAGCCTATATATAAAAAGGCACACATATTAAAATACACACACGCATCACCTTTGATAACTTAGTTTTATATTCTCAACACTGTATTTGAGATTCAGTCCTATTGATGCACACAGACCATTTTAACACTTCCATACCGTCTTCCATCGTGTGAAAATACTTTATTTTATCCAAGGCTATCTAACGGTAGCCTTTTAGGTTGTGTTCAGCTCCCATCCTCATGCAAATAATGCTTCCACAAACATTTTTCTAATTGTTTCCCTGGCATATTTGTACAAGCATTTCACAGGAACTACCTATCTTAAAATTAGGTAATAAAAAGCTATTTCCCATGGTGGCTGTACCAACTGATACTCCTGCAATTTCGTAAGAATTCTTGTTGCTGCCTGCTCTCACCGATTATTACCAGACATGTACATTTTGTCATGTGGTTTTGATTTTTCATTTCCCTGTTTTCTTCTAAAATAATAAAGTTCTACCTTTCTTGTTTAAGTCTTTGACCCATCTAGATTTGATACTTGGGCATGAAGTTATATACCTACCCATTCTTTTCAAATTTCCCTTTTATTTCGAGTGGTTAAAAATTTTTTTCAAAGAGAGTTTCTTCTCCCTTAGCTCTACCCCACCTCTTTAGAGGGGATTCAATGGATTTATCGAAGAATACGAACAGAGCTCCAGAGAATACACTTCTTAAAGGTTAAGGACGTAGTGTTTTTACTGGATGATGATAGACATAAAAATCTACTAGTTCACGAGGCCAAAAACTGGACAATGCTTTTGCTTTCTATATCCTATACAAAGCAGTCCAGATTAATAACAGTTTAAGAAATTCCATGAAAATAATTTACAAAGCTGAAAGTGTCCAACCATGAAATTATGATCACCGAACCCTTCTTTAAACAGCCGAGGCACTGAGATTTTTAAACTCGCTGTTGAGTATTAAATATGACATACTAAATACGGTCCAAATTATAAACTATTTTAGACAGCTTGAAGCATCATCTCCAGCCTACACAGGAGGGAGAATATTCAAGCTCACATGGCAACTTCATCGACTTTACTGAACAGCGAAGGACAAGACAGACTCCCGAACCAAGAGTAAACACAACCCCAGTGCTGAGCTGGAATAAAATAATAATGAATAGCTTTTCAGGTGTCGCAAATGAGCACAAAACAATTTTTAATAAAGCTAACCAATGCTGACGGGTGTCCTGAAGTGAGCATTGCCAGGCACTGCCTGTAGGTGGCGCACACAGTCCTTTTTTGAGGCAAACTGTATTGGAGGCTTTGGGGGTCTCCACATCCTTTGACTGGAATTTAACTTTATAAGCTCCCTCCTGAAGAAATAATTTGAAAATTAAAAAAAATCTTACTCTACTAAGCTATTTCCCTTTTTGCTGCTACATGTACGTGTGTGCAGAGTTCTATATACACACACGTCGTAGCAAAAATGGAAACAGCTCTACAGTGGGTAAGATACACATTTATATATGCAGATATTTAGGCATACATATGTGTGTATGTATGCATACACACACACACAAAGGATATTATGTAGCCATTAAAGTCTATAACATTTCTGTTTTTACTATATGAATAAAATATAAAACTGTTTACACTGTTAAGAAAAACAAGCAAAAACTGCATGCCTAAAAGCAAGCTGGAAAACAATGAGATGTTGATAGCACCTGTTGAGTAATTTCCCCCTTCTTTCAAGTGTCCTGGGGTTTTTTTCCAAAATTAAATTTCTATGACTTTGTATTGCTTGTATAATAGAAACAGATTAGATGTGAACATAATTGTATTCTCAACATCGACATGAAAAGTAGTCACTGTGTTCTGATGTGTTATCTGTTATATGTATTTTTCACTGAAGTGGCACGTCATTCCCTGACAGCGGGGTGCTGGAGCGGATTGCTGGAGCTTGTGTGTGTCTAGTCTAGCCATGGTGTCACGTAAACACGCGAAAATACGCTCAGCAACCAAGGGAACCAAGGAAAGCACGTCTTCACGTTGGGGGAAAAGCTACCCATTGCTCGGCCCACAGTGTTCAAGCACAGTCTTCACATCTCAAAAGAATAAATACTAAAATGCACACGGGCAAGAAGCCCATAGCACGCACAGTTTATTTGTATAAAAGTAGGCTACAGTCCCGTGTTCCTCTGTACTGGACACAGGACAGAGGCAGGGCTGTGGAATCCTGAACTGAAATAATCAGTCATGTGACTTGATATTACTGCTCACTCAGTGAGTAGGGGAGAGGGAGCAAAAGGGAACCAACATTCGGTGAGTGCCGACGTGTCCCAAGCACGTTCACACATTCTTACTGGTCCTCCTAATGACCCCGACGAGTTGGTAGTGTGAGTTCTGGCTTACAGGTCAAGCAACGGAAGCTCAGAGCATCGGAAGCACCACCAGGCTTGGCGCAGTGCCTGGTGTATAGTAAGTGCTCAATACATATCTTTTGAATGGCGGGTGGGTAATACACCTGCTAAGCGGGAGTGCCAGGATTCACACTTAGATCCACCTGGTCGCCAAGCCCACGCCGTTCCATCACAGCGCACAGCCTTCTGCGCGGGTCTGTGCAGCAGTGTTTTAATGTGACTCAGAAACGCCACTGCCAGTGAAAAACATGGTTAATAAACACGGTGATTTCTACCTTCGCATCAAAACCATTTCGATGTCAAAGTGTATGCTTGGTAAAGGCTGCTGAAAGATGGAAAACACACAGATCTCCAAGGGTTTTTTTAATCTTTAAACATACACAGTACATGAAAATAACATAAATCCACATTAATACATTATATTCGTATGGAACGTTTTAGTAGTTAATACAACTCGTCCTAGTTTTTGTTGTTGAATTCTGCCAACTGCTTTAAAAGATGTTTCCTATGAAAATGCCATCGATATGTGTTACATTAATTTTGTGAATGTTAAGTGTTATGTCTCTTTTCTTTGCCTCACACTTTGCCAAATCACTTGAAAAGGCTAAAATAAGTAACATGTGACATGTTTTTTTGTATCCTGTCATAAAATTTTTTATGACTATAAAAGCTGAAAAATAATTTTGTTGGTTTTCCTGTACATAGTGTCCTTCCTACAATAGTGACCTAATCTATGGAATTAAGTCATTTTGGTACCTCAAATGTAGAGGGCCAAGAACATAAGGGAGTTACAAAAACTCCGCAATGTTAACTTAAAGTAGATGCACATTTAAAAATCCTATAGATGTGATGTATTTAATCCCTGTCAAGCAGAGAGAGTGTTTATCTTTTCATTTAGCAACAAGATCGTCAAGGTAACTATTTCCCACTTTTCAAAGCATTATTGTTTGGTAAGTTTTATATTAGGAAATACAACTTGTAAAACATCACCTTCCTCATTCAAAACCAAAACCAAATAAGGACTTCAAAATATGTTATTACGAAAGATGGCAGCTGGAAAAAAAAGGCTATGTGCAATGAACTACGGATCTATCAAGATGAAATGCCTTTGCTTCATTCAAGGTCTAGAGTTTTAAAACCTCATCTGATAAATTGAACTGGATTGTCTTTTCTGATCATGTTTAACCTCTAAATTTGGTCATGTACAATGGTACTTTCTATTGTGCCCGGATATCAAAAGAAAAACCACCAGATTTTAAAGACAGATTAACAACCTGTTGAATTTAGGCTGAGAACTAAACAATGGGAAAAAAAAAATACTAATCTGTTTGGGGAAAGATATTCAAGGGATTCAAAACATTACCTAGCTGGGTACAAAAGGACTTACATATCTTTGATTTATTAAATTTCATTGTTCTTTTGCATATGCTTTCCTTTAAAATTATAAGATGCATATTTGTTTACGCGGTATGAAACGACGTAGTACTTCTTTAAGTGACAAGCTTAATAAGGCTGGCATTCAATGGAAAACAGTGAAATCATTTACCTTTTTAGTAACCAGAAAAGCAAGATCATTTTATTTATTGCCTTCTTTCTAAAGGTCCCTTATGAAAGCTTGTCATTCGTATTAACGTAAGTAAGCCAAAGTGATTGCTTTTTAATGCATTTCTTCGCACCACGGTGTAGTGGGCGGTCCCGTCCTCAGTTAACCTTCAGTACTCTGTACATACTATTCTGAAATACTGTGGTGAAGTAGGGCCTCTCATCCTTGAGCAAGATGCTACATAAGGGAGGGTTGGCCGTGTTGGAAGGGTCTTCTACGTCCCAAATTTCAAGCATGCTGCAGCCAGGCCTGAAAAAAAAGGCACAGTCAACCACATTAAAAATGCATTCCTATCCAGAGGACACATATCAAGTATAGAGTAGACTCTTTATACTGGAGAGGCTAATTTATTCAACAAGCTAAAGATTTTAAAGCAGCACTTCAAAAGGCATAGGTTCAATATTTAGAGATAAACATGAAATTAAGTTTGCTGCATTTTTCATGTTCCAGTTAACTAAATAAGCAATGTTACTGAATCTAATAATAAAGGTTCAGTATATATTCAGATATATATATACATATTTAAAAATTCATTTTCAAAACATAAGGCCCATTAGTAGTCGGATGAGACAAATAAAAGACAAGCTAATATAATTCTTGATGCATTTTATATTGTTGAGCTTAAACTGATGTGGATTCTCAGGAAAATATATAGTCCAAGACAGGGAAGGGAAACCCCTGGGCCAAGTTGATGCTCCTCAACCCTTTCCCATTCTGCATGGCGTATGAGTGGACTGAATAAGATAATATTTCTCATTTGAGAATATTTTCCTTAATTCTTTGAATACAGAACAGCAGCTCCATGAGTGTGACGAAGGCATATAAACCCATAGGACAAACATGTCACTCAAAAGGAGCACTGTCCTCATTCTAGAAAATAAATATTTAAAAAACACTTCCCAGGTCCCTTTCCCAGGTACCCTCCCACCCCCGCTAGGCCACAGCCAATCACTGTGCTGAGTTCTTCTCTCATGGATCAGTTTTGTATGTTTTTAACCATCAAAATGGAATCACATGTGATGTACTCCTTTGTTGTTTGGCTTCCCTGACTCGGCACGTTTTTGAGATGCATCCTTTCCCCCCGAATGTCAGTAGTTCGTTCCTTTATATCACTGAGTAGTCTTCCATCGTATCCATAGACTACAATTATCTTATTCCTTCTCTTGAGAGATATTTAGGTTGTTTGCAGTTTGATGAGCTATTGTGAATAAAGCTGCTGTGATGTCCTTTGTGGACACATGTTGTACTAACTCTTGTTTAGGCTCCGAGCAGTGGAACTGCCGAGTGATGGGGCAGATATATGCTTATATTTTATAAGAAGCCTCCAAATACTTCTCCAAAGTGGTTATCATTTTCACTCCCATAGGCAACATAAGAGATTTCCAGCTAATCTGTATCCTCCAACTTTGGGCACTTTAGTTTTTAAAATTTCATCTGTTCTAGACTATGTGTTACGGTATCCCATCGTGGATTTAATTTGCATGTCCCTGAACACTGACAATATCCAGCATCTTTTTATGTATTTGCTGGTCATTCACACATTTTCTTTCATGAATTATGTCTGTCTATGTCTTCTGTTCACTTTCAACTGTATTGCCTTTTTATTATAAATTTGTAAAATGTCTTTATATAAACTATATACATAAATCCTTTAACAGATCTATGCTTTAAAATATTTTCTCCCAGTCTGTGGTTTGCCTATTTTCTTAATATCTTTTAAGGAAAAGATGGCAACTTTGATGTAAATTACTTATTTATTTATTTATGGTTACCATTATGTTCTAAGAAATCTTTATAATTTTAATTTTTACATTCAGTTCTGTACTCCATGTCAAGTTAATTTCTTTATATGTTACAGTATGAATTGTGGTTTGATTTTTCTTCTATGCAAATATCCAGTTAGATCAGCAACTTTGTTGAAAAGACCCCTTTTCTATTAAAGTAAAAAATATTATTTTTAAAATTTCCTTTGGGGTTTTTATTCCTTGACCCATAAGTTATCCATGAGTTTACTGCCTAATTTCTAAATATGTATGGCTTTACCAAGTATTTATTATTGATTTCGAATTTAATTCTGTATGATTTCAAACCTGTTAAACATAGTAGACCGTTTTTATGGCCCAGCACATTCTCTTCTCATGACTATTCCATGTGCCTTTTAAAAGAATGTGTATTCTCCAGCTGTTCCCTGTAATGTTCTAGAAGTGCCAATTAGATCAGGTTATTCGCTACTGTTTGTTGTTCATATCTTTTATATCTTTACTGACTTTTAACCTACTTTACTCAGTCAAAAAGAGAATGTTAATATTTCCAACTACAATTGAAGATTTGCTTATTTTTTTCTTTTAGTTCTGAATATTTTTACTTTGCATACTTTAAAGCTCTATTTAGACGCATACATATTTAAGATTATTATGTATTTCTTGATGAATTAATCCTTTTGTCATTATAAAATATCTGTATCTGTAGTCATATGTTTTGTTCTGAAGTCTTCTTTGTTTCATTAAGTTTTAAATTAATATAATATGCACATACATTCACATTGTAAGGTTCCTGTTTCTCCTTTTGCGAGACGCCATTTCTTCCTAGATATATTTATTAGATATTAAAATTAGATATAAAAATTAGCTACTAAAATTTCTGAACTTCGCTTTTCAAAAATGTGTTATAGCCTCATTCCTAATTATCCATAGAAAAAAAAAATTTAATGTTAGACTTACTACAACTGAGGGCCTCAACTCAAGAAATCCAAAAAAAGGGCCTCAAGATCTCAGTTAAAAATTTTAGAGTTCTATGATTTTTTTGAGATTTGAAATTCAGAAATTTAAAATTTTTAATTAGAAATGTTTTTATTATGTCCTTTTAAGTTATGTGAAACTTTTCTCATAAAACCTATAAATACAATGTAATTTGGCTGTAGAAGCTGCATGTTAATCTTATTCTGCTATAAATTCAAATCTGTATTTCACGTGTTTAATAAAAATTATAAAAATTTGAAAAATTTTTAAAAAGGCTACACTTAAAATATTAAATTAAAATTTAAAGATCAGGAAAATAAATACACTATATATTTATTTTTTTTAATTAGATTCTACTTAAATGATAGTATAATTTTACATTTCTACACAATATTAGTTTAAATAAAATACCAAGATAATATTTTAACAGAATTTATTTAGAATAAAAATTCGTAAAGAATCAGGACTACTGGAATAAAGTAAAACAGTTGTTGCTTAAAAATATACCCTATCATACAGCATAAGGTTTTCATACTCACTTCGTTCTCACAACGCACCACGCCTCTTCTAAAACGTAATAATTCACGTGTAACTCCACCAATTTATCTCTTACTTCTTTTGCAGATTTTCGACTATATGTGGAATAAACTATTTTTGTCCGGGCCCTTTAAATTAAAAAAACAGGTTATTAATTTTTTTTACTATATGATAATAGAATAGATTAAAAAAAATTTGCTAGCAAATTAAAATCTCAATGTTCACTGGATGGAGGAGCATTTATATCTATGACCCCAAACAGTATGAATTAATGTTGGGGTCGCAGTTTCCACATTCCTGCTTATTATTTCACACATGCTAAAACTCAGAGCAGTCTGCATTTTGTACGTACTACTTGTTTATACATACTACTTGTATAAACCAGTTTAGAGTCTAAAGTTGGTAGCAAAATAATCATTCAGAATATAAAATCTGCTTTACATAATTTATAAAATAATTACTGTGCTGATGGGACACACACAGATAGAGGCTGAATATAGAGAAAACATGGATTTCAGTAGATAATTTCACTTATAGAAGCTCTGAAAAGCATGCAAGTTGAAGCTGAATGTCCCAAATAGAATATTCAAATACTGGGCACTAGGGCAGCAGTCAGAGGAAGTACCTTCACAGAAGCTTGAGAAACTGGGACTTTTTCCAAAATATGGTACAATACATGGTTTAGCCCCAAATGGGAGTTTTTATAAAATTCTGAAAAAATAACCATTCACGCAGCAGACATTTCTTAGAATTTCAAGCATAGGAGATGCCTAATTTCTACCATCAGACATTAAATTTTAAATTATCTAAAATGTTACCACTAATAATAGGCCTAAAATGGATCACAAGGAAGAGATTACCCTGACAATTACTAGGATGATTAAAATATCTTTTAAGTCAGTCATTTAAGGAAAACAAAACTCTTAGACCTCAGTGGAAACTAGTGTTCTAACCAGCTGGCAAAAGAGCACTCTAAACTTTTATAAAAGCATGTTATATAGCAAATTCCATGTACTTTTTCTGTCTGTTTAAAAAGGCTAGTTATTGGGCAGCAGAATAAGATGCAGAATGGTTTCTTAGATCAGGCGGAGGGGCTTGTGGGGTCTACAGCGGGGGCTGGCAGACTAAGGCCATGGGCCAAATCCACCTCACCTCTTATGCTACTACTGAGGCATTTTACTGGAAGGTGCACACGCATGTACCCCCCCCACACACACACACATGCACAGACATGTGCACACAGGCACAGAAGCTAGCATAAAAATTTGACACATTTTTCACTTTGAGAAAAGCTGGGGTTTTTTTTTTTTCAGTTTTCAGCAGTTATTAGGCTGCCAACCTCAAGTCTGCATCCTCGTAATGTGGGTGATTCACAATGGGGTGAAGGGTAGACAGCTTGACGCTTGCCATTGTAGGCATGGCTCCCGCAAAAACAGCATCTGAAAAAAGATTGTGTTCCTTAATAACATGTTTTAAAGAAAACCAAAAGTTACTTATTGATAATATCTGAACTCAAATTAAGAAAGATGAAGTACATTTAAGTAGTAACTATTGGTTGGCATCATTATTTTTCTTCATTTCTTCATTCAATCTTTATTGATTGTCCACTAGAATAGCTCACTTTTGTTAAATGTTATCTTGGTGCCAGGAACTGTTCCTACTATTGTTACCCTCATTACACAATTTAATTTGCACAACTTTATAAGGCGGTTATAAGGCGTGTTATTCTTGTTCTGTAAATGTAGTGACTTGCCCAAGTTTTGCCCAGCTAGGAAGTATCAGAACGCACCCTCTTCACTGCAGCTTCTTGCCATATCAAGCACTGTGCTAAGAAATGGCACTGCAGAGACACTGAGAGACTGTTAGGCTAAAGGGCACGTGTCACGGTTCATTTTTAAAACGACTTTTGTGGGTCATGAACTGTTGTCCTAAGGACTTGTCAGAGGAAAGCTTTGTTTTCTTCCATCAGATCATCTTTAAATATTCATAATTAAGATTTCTTAGCTTCTGCTTGACTGTATTTAATTTGTACACTTCATGAAAACATTTCATTACTTGCTAGTAGTACTTATTCTCTAGGAAAGTATTTAAAAATGAAATGAATATCTATCTACTTGAGGTTGTTTTTGGAAGATAGGAGGAAGAAAGGCAAGCTAAACATAACCTTTTAGGGTATTTAAAGGTTGGATGCATACTCATCTCTTTGAAATGATTTAGTGAAGAAAATATGCAGGATTTTAACTCTCCTGCACGTGACTGGTTTGGCAGAGTTGGAGCAGGTCCCAATGACCGACAGAAGTTACTCCCCACAGGTAAAAGTATCTCCTCCATTGGTCAGTCACAAGGTGTGATATTTTGTCATTAAAGACTTCTTTCTTGGTCATTTGTTAGGGTTAAAAGACAATAACAATCTCAGAGTTACAGCACACGACTGTAAACAATCCTTAATAACTGCTGTTAATGAAAAATCTTTTGACAGCTAGGAGGGATTTAGAGAGGGTGCACAATCACTTTTTGAAAAGGTTGGCTTTGGCAGACACTGCACTGAGCATGCTCAAAATCTGTGAGAGTACCAATGACTCTGTGTGTGTTCTTAAATGTGTGATATAAAACTAGCTACATACCTGGTCTGGTATTGTATTTGATCCACTGTATCAGTTCTTCCTGAGGCAAATTATTAAACTCTCCTATTATGCTCCATTGACTATGGAGGTTTGCGCAACCTTGTAGTGACATTAATGTTAGAATGCCGAAGACAATATTCTCAAAACGAACTCTGCAAAAAAGCCATCCAAAGAGCTGAAATGGAAGAAACCATTTATTTATGATTCTTATATGAAGAGTGCTATAGGGTCAATAATACATTCTCACCTTGCTACTTAAACCCAGGCGGATTACCGTTTGCTACCATTAAGAACACTAATGACATACAAAACTATCGCCCAGTATTTGAAAACAGCAAATATTTTAGAATTACAGGGTCCAGTTAAAATTGAAGCTTTCTTTCCCTCAAGAGAATTAAGGAAGGAACACCTGATCCTTCTAGTACTGATTTACTACCAGATTATTAAGATTAGCAAATTGTGATTTTGAAACATCCTAGAACAGATGTGTATATTCCTCTAAAAAAAAATGAGCATTATGATACTCTAAGACAAGACTCTCACTGTCAAAACTAAATAAGGTGTTTCTAGAAGTATCTTGGTCCCCAACTTCTAGCTACTTTGTCTAGTTCTTTGGCATATTAGCTACAGTAATGGAACCCTAAAACTGACAATCATTCCTATGGATTCTCTGAGCCAAAGAGGACAATACCAAAGCAATTACTCTGGTATTAGAAGAGCACTAGAAGGTGGCTCTGATGGGCCAAGGGACTCTTCCACAAACCAACTGAATTCCAAAACATGGCATTTGCCGACAGCATACTAACAGACAGGAAAGCATGCTTCATCACTTGCCATGGAAATATCAGTTAAAGTCGAGGAATGATTTCCAAAGCTACTTGAAGTTGCTTTTCTTACTCTGTGAACTAACAACTTAAATCTTTAGATTACTCAGCCAAGTCATGGTAACCACACGGGAGTTTGCTCCAGGGGCTACGGCGTAGTTAGTTATAGAAGCATGAGAACCTTACCCGCTGAGAGCATATCAGGGAAGCCATGACACACATGTGAGGCGTCAGAAACAGCTTCAGCCTCATGATCAAAATGGCAAGAGCAGCAAACGCTAACAACTGCAACGTGTGAAAAATCAGCTACAAAAACAACAAAACAAAATGACATGTTCACCTTATGTTTTCAAATTAACACATGTATTAAAGTATTATTAAAGGATATTAAAACCATTGTTATTCATTAGGATAAGGATCTTTTCACTTAGCAATAAGTTTTAATATTTACTCATTTATTCAACAAAGATTGATTGAATGTCTACTATCCGCCAAGTACTGCTCTGGGGGCTACAGACTGAACAGCGAACAAAGCAACAGTGAGCAATGTCTGCCCTGTGAGGTGTATGTTTTAGTATCTTCAGTAAAGAGAGCTAGAATTTAATATACAAATCTACCGGGGATTAAAATAAAAGCTTTACCTCGCCATGGTCAAGAAGCTGTTTTCTGTAATAAAACAAAAATATTCCCTATTTAATAAATGTCCATTATAATATGATCGCATAAAAATAAACTTCACTTCAGATTTTAAAAATGTGATTCTCTCTCAACTACTTAGGAGCATAAGTTAAAAATACTAGAAAATAGCATTGCAAATGATAGCAATTGAAAAGGCATGATTTATAGTCATCCTACTTGAGGTGTATCAAAAAGCTGTTTTTGGTTAAGATAAAAAGTACCTCTGAAAGGATAAATAAATAAAGAGAATGTCTATTAAATATTCAGCCATGTATTGTATATATAGTACTTTAAATAGTATTGCTAGGCTTTTGTTTCATTTTTCTCAATTATAAATAACATGAACATCCTTCTACGTAAAACTGTGGACATCTCTGAATATATCCTCAGGATACATTTCTAGAAGAGAAGTTACTGAGTAAAACACAGAAATATTGTAGTTCCAGAAAAGGTGTCTAACAAATTTACTAAATATTTATGTATAAAAATTTCCTAAATTTTTATGGTGCATTTACTGTGTTTTAGATACTGTGCAGTGAACATGGAGTGAAAAGTAATAATACCGTTTTTATCCTCACGGTGTTAATAGGTTCATACAAGAGTATATAAGACTGCCTTATTTTAATGTTCCACTGAAAAGACAAGATATTTTATTTTTATAAAATGGCTTTATGGGATGTAGATTTTAGGGGTGGAGAGAGAAGTAAGAAAGTATGGAGTTCAAGGGCACACACGGATCCAGAGATTAAAAAAAAAAAATGGTGGTCGGAGAAGGCCTCTCCAGGCAGCGAAGTCACCAGGTTGGTTACTTTGTCTTCATCACAGCTCCTTCCTGACTTACGCAGTCAAGTTTGGGGGGAGGGGCGGGGAGGTGCTCACGTGTCCTGACATCTGTCTGTCACAACAGAATTCTGTAGTCTGCACATGAGAGGCCTAGCAGGTAAGTAATGATGATAATCGCCAGGGACCCCGACAATAACTACTGATACAAATAAATCTAGTAGCTAATTTAAAATATGAATATACAGCTGAATCATGAGGCACAAACAGTATGAGAGAGAAATAAGAAGATGAATGAGCAAATGAACTGACCTCTCAGGAAACAGAGTTAAAGCAAGAAGTGAAAGAGTATTCAACGAAAATTCCAAGGATCATCTTCAGAGAAGTTTAAGAGGAAATTGCATCCATACAATTGGAACAGGCTGTCAGAAGTTCCAAGCCCTTGGTTTCACATGCATTAACGCTTCTAACACACAGAGTAAATACTGTGAGGTCGAGGGTCTTCTTTCCTTTTTAGGGAAGCTGGGGCACAGAGGGATTACATGACTTGCCCGCACTAATAAGTAAAGCTGTACTACATTACTGGACTGGAGAATCAATTATACACAGATTAAATTCTCTGCATTAATCAAAAGCTGTTGCACTAGATCCTGGTAGATGGATGTCTGGGGGATTCTAGACACATTTATTCCAAAGTTTACCTGGAAAAGCAAATGTAAGCAAAAGTGAAAAACAATAACAATGAAAAAGAGATTGAAATAGCGTTGGTCTGACTCAGAAACAATCAAATGGTTCAATGTAAGACAGAATCTAAAACAGAATCAAGTATGTATGAGAATTTACTATTATGTGATTAAAACTAGTATTTCAAATGACTGGGAAAAAGATACATTACACAGTATTGTGTTAGGACCATACCTCAGTTGATGGGGAAAGGTAGATTCCAATAATTTCAACACACTTCAAAAATGATGCAAGATTTATTAATGATCTGTACGTAACACTGAAAACTGTGGAGGACGTCAGCAAGACAATGGAATAGGAGGTGGCAGCCTTGGCTCCTTCACAAAAAAAACAACTAGACAGCTACCCACCAAAAAAAATGGCCTCAGAAGGGCTCAAGAGTAAAACTATGAACCTATAGCAACACAGTGGAGCAAAAATTTGGGAATACCTGCACAGAAAGGTACTGACATCCTAGAAGGATGTGTTGCACACATAAGAGACAAAGGGTTAATGTCTAGAAAATAAAAAACACTACCAAGCAATCAATTTTAAAATGCTC
The DNA here is from genome assembly GCA_004027375.1 of Macroglossus sobrinus. NCBI lineage: Eukaryota > Metazoa > Chordata > Mammalia > Chiroptera > Pteropodidae > Macroglossus > Macroglossus sobrinus. Next base: position 94,983 of record PVKZ01002652.1, on the reverse strand, counting down.
AAGAAAAAAAAAACCAAATAGGTAACAGACATGGAGGGATGGAAAACTACTAGTAAAGAACTTACAAAATAAAATGAGTTACTTTCTTTTTAAACTATCAGAGAGCAAGAGTTAAAATTGGACGACACGGGTGTTCATGAGATTCAGGAAAATGGGCATTCTCTGTTCTCATGATTGTAAGTTCTCAGTGTTTACTGGATAATAACATATTCATACCTTATGATCCAGCAGTCTCATTTCAAACATTCTAAATAGTAAAAATAGTATGAAAAGATACATGGACAAGGGTGTTCATTACTTATAACAATGGTTGTCCCAGCGGAAAGATAAGTATCATCTAAACGTCCATCGATGCGGGAATGGCTAAGTACACGCTAGTCACTCGTGATAATGAACACTAAAACCTGGAGACCATCACAAAGTCTGAGGAAGATGGAGGCAGGCGCCCAAGACATACTGTTCAACAAAAATAACAAGTCACAGAAGAATAATACTATGATTCCACTTAAAAAAAAAAAATACTGCGCTTTCTTATGTGGTTTCTAGAATGATATATACACAAGGCCATTTACAATCGACACCAATGAGGAGGACATCTCACAGAGGGGAGCATTCTCTTTTCTGGATATTCTATGTTGCCTGAATGTGTTACCATAATCAGGTACTATTTTTGCGATTTAAACACCCCCTGCCTATACACACACAGGGCTGTCACTTTCAGGTACTTAATCACTAAGAAAGACCTTATTTTAGGCGGGGTGACTTCCGCCCATCCACCTCCTCAGGTGTCTCCTCTGCCGCATTACACCCTCTCAAAACTTCGAAGACCGCTTCCAGGTACCATTCAGGCTTCTATGTTCCAGTTAAACATCCCAGGCCCCTTCACGCTTTCCTTACGTTAGCAGTTTCCAGGGCTCTGAATGCACTTTTTAGAATGTCAAGAGCTCCATCTGACCAGAGCGAAATAGAATGGGTCTATTAACCCCCTTGGTTTGGAAAAGATTTCAACAAAGAAGATTCTATCATCGCACCAATGTCTACCTGTAAGATGCTAAGTAGCTGTTCTGGCGACGACAAAACTGTCTACTGAACATATAAGCACGGGATATGGGGCTCACAGCGAACTCTAGTGACTTCACTAAAACCACCAAAAACGTGGTATGACAAATAGTTTTACCAATCAATGTAGAAAAAGCTATTTAATGACTATTCAGAAAAACAAATCGTTATGCTTTCTCTGAAAGTTAAAAACAAAGAATCACCAAAACAGAACTTCAGCTTTCATCTGCTTAGTGACTTTAAATTCTAGTCATGTGCTAAAACTAAACTAAATGAATTTCACTTTTGAGTTAATTCACAAATATAAACATATTTTATAACAGTCGCAAATACATAGAAGAGATGAGAATAATAGTCTTTTTTTTAAGAAAACATCTAAGTTTGGTTTATGTCTCCTTTCTTAATCATAATGCTAAAGTTTAACATCCATTCGTTTGCAAAATTGATATTACAGCAAGTTATTTAATAATCAAATATAGTATGATTTTAACACTAAGATATAATTACCTCAGATAAGTGTTTGCAGATAACACACACAAAATTTCACGGGAACTCTGTGAATAGAATCAAAACATGAAATTTCCCTAAGACATTATGTGACAATTAAAATGCCCTGATTCATTAACATAAACACCCTCAGGAGAAAAAAGTATTTTTATTGTGAAAGTGAGTCCTCAGGAACAGTTTAGTTCCAAAAATAAATAAACAAGCAAACAAATAAATGAAAATATTAGTGTTGGAATAAATCTTTAAGGTCTGTTTCAGCTCTACAATTCTAAGCTTTTATATGTGGATAACCCCTTACGAGAGCTTCAGTTTATATTTTATGAGGAGGGGGATGGACAGAAGGTGGGGGATTGGTTCCCACAAAGGGGGCAGTTTCTTCCATGTACTTTCCAAGGTTATTTTACCTTAGTTTATCTCATTCCCCAAGCGAATAAGGAAACTCATTCATTCTCTCTCCCTTGCCCTCTCTCTTTCCTCCCTGTCTCCATCTCTCCCTCTCTCTCTCTTTTTCTCTCTGCCTACACAGTCTATATCCCCATTTCACTCAGACTCCTGATTCTTATAAAATTGAGTATGGCTGATTTGTTTCCCTGATCTATCAGCCTGAAGTGACTGCTACAGAAGGCTTAATAGCGCTTATCAAAATGTACCAGATGATGGTGGGGGTGGAGATGGGGGGTGAAGGGGAATGTGGAAGCTAAACTTGTCACAGAGTCTTTAGCAGTAACTAGATGCAACTTAAACCGTAAGATTCAAATATTACAAGGAACTTAAAATTCTGCACCCCACATGATGTGTGATTTATACTCACAGATAAATGTTGAAAAATACATAGTGAAATTTGGACTCTAATTTAAAATAAAAATCTGAGTTTATGTCTCAAGTGACATGTCTGAGATTCTAGTCACCTAGGCACGAAAAACCCTGTTGAGGGAATAGATAATAAAATATATGCATTTACAGTTTCAAATTCAGTAGTGTCACAGGAAAATCATGCTGTATAAGCCCTCCTTCTTCCTTTGCCAGAAGAGATTTAACACAAGTGAAAATTTCAGTGAATATCAGTCATATCCTCGAGATGAAAAAATAACCAACAACAGGACTAGAGAGATTCAGGGGGTTCTGTGGAAGCAGAAAGAAGTTCAGCGCTGTGGCTGCAGGGGTGGGTGGGTGTGTGTGCCCACGTGCATGTGCATTTGCACCTGCTATGCTCGTGCGTGGTTTGAGCTGTGGTGTGTTTTGGGGGCTAGTATCCTGTTTCTGAGTCATGAATATTAATTTTTTAAAACGTGGCAGTAGTAGATGTAGCTATCATTTTCTCCTGTGCTGGCCGTCTCCCCACAGGACAGTTAGTCCCTGCCTTAGCCCCTCCAAACAGAGACTCGTCAGGACAGCACAATGTGCCACGATGGAACAGGAACAGGCTAGTGGAGAAAACCTGCATCCTGAGCCGGGCAGGGCTGAGGGGATGCAGGGCAGCCCACCTGTGCACCGTCTACCCACGCCTTCTCATTCCCTCTATGCTGACTCCACCCAAGAGGTCCCCTGGGAACGGGATCGAGAGTGAGACAACAGGGACGTAGAGGGAGATGCCACTCTTGCTCATAAATCATTCAGACTCTATGTGAAAACAAAGGAATGAAAAATGTAGGAACTGGAACTACATAAAGAAGATACAGAAGTTGACTTCGAATGGAGACAACTAATTCCAACAGACCACACTCGGTACGATGGTTTCCACAAACCGATAACATGGGTTTCATGTTATTGCTGCCTGCTTAAAAGTATAAAATAGATGTATGATATTGACGTAAGGCAAGACAATCTGCCAGCATATAAAGATGGTTCAAGACTAAGGACCCGCTGTCCTTAACCAGGCCTTCAGATAAACCACTCCCAGACCAAGAAAGCCTGCCAGTGTTATTTTAAACATTATTTCTTCTACAGTGATGGCATTTGCTTTTGGTGTGAAAACAATGACTATACAGAGGATAATTCTTTTTAATAGCTTATACAAATCTCTCCTGCGCATGTCTCAAAATGGATCAAGACTTCTTTTAATGTGCTTTATATGTGAAAGCCACCAAAGGCATCCTGTACATTTCTTTCATAGCACCTATAACAATTGGAATTCTTTAGTCATCTGTGTGATTATTTGTTTAATGTCCTCCCACTGACGCTGACGCTGACACCGACACACACACACACACACACACACACACACACACACACACACATACACACACTGTAAGTTCTAAGATAGGATTGGGACCCTCTCATTCACCCCACTGTACCTATGATGTTAATGTGGTTTTTGACATATTGTGGGTAATTGACACATTTCTTTTGAAAGAATAAATATAAATATCTTTTCTCATTTAATTATGTAATACTAGATATATATATATATTATAAATTATATAATACTAGATAAGGAAAGATCCGAATTTAAAAAAAATTTTTTTAAGAAGGTGAACAGTTCATCCTAAAAATAAGACAGCATTCTGAGCTATTAGCATTAATCTAAGTCCTTATCTTGAACCCAAAAACAAGTGATAACAAATTTTAAAAATACCTTTTTAAAGATAAAATAGGTAATCACCATAACAACTGGAAGCAGTAACGTCTTTGTGTATCTCAAGGGAGTCTGAAATAAAACAAATTCTTCAAAATACTAATTTATTAAGTTTTATACTTAATGAATAGAAACCCATGTCAAATAGAATGTCACAATGACATTTCTTAATGGTAAAATATCTTTGACATTAACAGTATACTTAACCTTCATGTTCTAATTTGAGAATCAAAAGTAAATAGTTACCCAAATGTCTCAAAAATTTTAATGATAAAACCATTAAACCAAAAATTAGTAAGGTCTATTATTTTTTTCCTTCCTTCTGGTTTCCTCTCTCCCTTTATGTACCTAATGTTAAGTTGTATAATCTGTGTTTACTGATCACTGAGCCCTACGTTGTCATTTCCTGGCTGCAAAGTTCCATTATTTTCATATGTGAAACTAGAACTAATGAGGAAGAGAAGTAGCCTAAGCACTTAGTGTCATTATAAATAAGTACTGGAATAAATCAGTTGCTAAATAATTTTCATGACTTATTACTGCAACAGGGAGTCATTTACCATGTAACTAAATTACATATATCTTGGAGGCAGAAACTGAGTCATTTTCCTCTGCAGTTCTACAATGGACTGTCATCTATGACCATGCTACCCTGAACAAGCCTGATCCCATCTGATTTTGGAAGCTAAGCAGGGTTGGGCCTGGTTAGTACTTGGATGGGGACCACCTAGGAAGACTAGGTGTTGTAGACATAAAAAATAAAAAAAATAAGGGACTGTAAGCTGACAACGTCCTTGCAATCTGTGAGATCAACCAAAGGTTGCCTCACCTAAAAAATAAAAAAATAAATAAATAAACAAAATTACAATGAACTGCCTCACAGGTAATGAGTGGCCAATAACAGTTTTTGAGTGAATGCATGCGTGGTTGGATAGATAAGAGAATAATGTATGATTACTACTATACCTTTCTTGGCAATATCTTGCTAAAAAATTCTGTATTATTTGGGATATAAAGTAAAATAAAATTGAATTAAAAATTTTTTTTTAAGATTTTGGGTTTATTGTTCCTAAGTGGTCCCATGCCTACAACTGACCTAGATTATTAAAATTAATTGAACTGTCATAATAGTAATTCATGGTGGATCATACAGTATATTAAGCATTGTCTCAGATTATCTCATTTAACTATCATCAATAACTCTTTAAGATGGAGGGGTCATCTTTTTACTGGTTTTACATATACGAAAATAGGTGAGGAAGGCCACGTGATTAGCAACTGTTATAGTAAACACATGATAGGGTAAGTAAGTTGGGCGTTTCTAAGTGAAAAATTTGAGTTCCAGATTCATAGAAAAAAAACCCATCATACCCGGAAAGAAGGAAAAACAACAACCACCGAAAAAGCATACCGCTTTCTCCATGAAGTCAAATTCAGGAGCACAGGTATAAATCAAGGTGTCGAAATCTGTGAACCGTAAGATTCTGGCGGCTATAAGGTCACTCAGGCGAATCTAGAAGAAAATAGAGTAAAACAAATTAAATTTACACCAATAATTATAGTCCATAACAACTAATTTGGTGTGACAGTAATAAAGTCTATAGAACAGATAAATCCGAGGCATATGGATGGCCCTCAAAGAAAAAAAAATACAGTAAACAATGTGTTATGTGCTGAATGAAGAAACATGAAAACAAAGAGAATTATTGAGAGAAATAAAAAGTTGCAAGAGGTTAGAAAAAATTAGCAGAGATGATAAAGGGTGAGCTAAAATCAACAGTTACTAGGCGGAAACCACCATGCAGTTAATCATGAAATTTTATAGTCAGATAATTTATCGAGAAACAAAAAAACAATTTCATGTTAAGCCTCTTTATCATATATTGTAAACTATGAACAAATTTTCTATGTGTTGTCATTTTTACAAAGCCTCATACATTGATTACAATTTTCGGTGCTTCTTGAATTTTTCAGACATACATTCAAGCCATTAAAGATGAGCTATTCTTTATAAGAATTACAACAACTACACCTATTTCTTTGCCTTATTTACTTGATCTCCAAGGCCATTTTAAAAAAAAAACAAACCCAGTGAACAGCTCCTATTTTCTACTGATTCTATATTATTTACTGTTGGCAAGACAATTATTTATCCACTGCGTTCTCAGAAAGCCAAAAAAAAATAGAAAAATATTTGTATGTGAAACCTTAATTCAAAATATTTACAGGGACAGAAATTATTTTATATCAAGATAATACGATTATCTGTGGTTTTTCTTTTATTCATGGTTCCCATTATCTATCAGTACCAAGGATAATTTAGAGTTTCCTTTATTCTTCTAATTTAGAGTAAGCTTGGTGACCAACAGTAATTTAACTAACACATTTTAGTTTCAAGTCTTTCTCACAGCTGTCACATAAAGGAAGTCTCTTAAGAGAACCAAGGTGTGTGTGTGTGTGTGTGTGTGTGTGTCTAAGATTCATAAGGAGTTGGGTAACAATGTCAAAAGAGGAAAGAAAGAAAATAATAGACCAACTTAATAGATAAATAATTAACGTAGGAAGCTTAAATAAAGTTTACCATAAAATGTATACTCCCTATAGAATAAAAAGCTAAAAACAAAAAAAAATGGAAAGAAAACATAAAATGTGCCAGACATACCAGAAAATAGCAGCAACAAATAAGCCTAATAAACCACTATGCGAAGCTAGCGATAAATAGCAAATAAATCCTTCACATTTTGACATTTTATTTAATATAAACATGTATACAAGCTCAATTCTGTTGATGAGTGATGGTACTTGAACTTTTAGAGATTAAGTACTATAATCTCTTGTCAAAGTTGAAGTCACTTCAGCATTAGACAGGGTCCCAACTGGATAGAACCAGATAAGGCAAACTTCAGAGTATTGCTATACAACACACTCAAGTATGCTCACATCCAAACAGAAAGTACTAAAAATCAGAAGTAAATTTCTACACTGTTTTTGATTCCCCTAATTTGTTAAGTAGAGATTTACGCTTTGAAAAAAGCACTATTATTTAGGGCACTAGCTTTAAAAGAAAAAGAGGGATAAACACATGAGGAATAAATGGTCCATATATTCCCTTGAAAATGAAAAGATAAGAGAACTTCTAATGTTCTCTTTTTACCTTATAAAAAAAATCTACACATTTCAAATCACATTTTAATTTCAGCCCCTCATTACAAATAAATAAAACTATATTGAAATTTTAAGAGTTTTATATTTCCAAGCACATATATTAACATCTGCAATAAATAGCATTAGTTAAACAAAAAATTATTTGTATTTTAACTGAAATATAAACAAATAACTACTTAACATATTACTAATTTTTTAGAAGGCTACGCTAATACTCATTGATATACTTTTTCTTAGTGGGTTGAAAAGATCATTGAACTCGGGGTTGTAGAATTGACTCTGCCGAAAACTGCCTTGGATACCTTAAAGAAGGGACTTCACCTCTGTGAACTGCGGAGGTAAAAATAGATGGCTTCAAAGTTTGCGTCCAGGTACACATTTGTAGTTTTTATGTTTTAACTAGCAGTACTTACATGGTCTGAAACGCCTAGGATTTTAGATGTCAGAAATTTCAAAATGATTGTGCCACATAACCAGCCGAAACCTTGAATCAGCTAAAAAATAAATAAAATAGGCAGAAGTCAGGTACTATATAAACTACTCAGTTAAAAGATTCAATTGCAGCTATAAACAGCATAGAAAGACTTTAATCAAGTGAAGTGCATTAGTGATGAGGTCCCTCACCAAGGATGGTCCTACAGAAAAGTGGATGCACTTGACAACGGTCGTGCCACCACCTTCTGGCCCCCACAGTTTCAAACGAGAAGTCTACTGGAATTCAAATCAGTTTTACCCTATAGAGAATGCATCATTTCTCTCTGTCTCCTTTAAAATTCTCTCTTTAGTTTTCAGAGGTTTAACTCTGATGCGTCTTGGCATGGATCTTGTGGGGTTGATCCTACTTGGGATTCACTCAGTTTCTTGACTCTGCAGATTTATGTCTTTTGTCAAATTTAAGAAGTTTCCAGCCATTACTCTTCAAATATTTTTTCAAACCCACTCTATTTTTATGTTTTTTTGTGGAACTTCGATGATACAAATATTGGATCTTTTGTTACTGTCCCACAGGTCCCTAAGCCTCTCTGATTTTTTTTTCAATCTATTGTTCCACTATTATTTAGGTAATTTCTATTGTTCTATCTTCCTTTGGACTGGAATTGGAGGTAGAGTTATGAAGTTATTTCATAAATATAAATTTCATACCTATAGAAACATACACACCTGTGAGTGCACATACACATACATACGATGAAAGGGTCCAGAGACAAGGACACACTGGTAACAACGAGAACACTCAGCACTCAGATCTTGGTTTCTAAATACCATTCTACACTAAAAAGAACCAGAGATCCTGAGGGAAATGACTGACGCCAGAGCTAGGGCAAGCAAGATGAGTCTGCAATACCTTACTGAGCCATAATGTAAGGAAGGACATACAGAATTATGAAGATAGTCTAAAACTGACATTTGTGTATAATGTGAGTTTACCCATATAAATAAATTATTCCAGTATCCTTCATTGAAAAATGACCTGGCAAGGTAATCTCATAATACTGGGTTTGAATCCAAGCATCAACTGGAGAGAACTGACATTATGTGGAGTCTTCTCAGGCATAAAAATGGTATATTTTTCCATTATTTTGATATTATTTATGTCTTAACAATTTAAAAATATTTCTTCCGAGAAAATATTATATGTATTTTGTTACATTTATTCATGTACTATGCATTTTTTCTTCCTAATGTACATGGCATATTTCCAAAAATGTTTTCTGTTTGTTGTCAGAGAAAAGAAAGGTAATTGACTTTTGAATATTAATCTTATATCTAGCCATGCTATTTAATTCTTGTAATTTCTAATAGTTTGCCTTAAAATTATTTTGTTTTCTCTAAATATTTTAATGAATTTTGATTTTTTTCATTTTTCTTCCTATTTCTGTTATTCACTTTCTTTGTTTAATGTGATAGCTCAGATCTGTAATAAAAGGTGAAGAAACATACTTATCTTGATATTTATTTTAAATGGACAACTCCAAATACCTGACCTGCAAGACCAATGAATGTTGACGAATTTTATTAGGTTAAGAAAACTCCCTGCTATTTTTGCTGCGTTGAGTTTTTTTTTTTTATCATAAATGGGGGTTCAAATTGATCAAATTCATGTTCTGCATCTATTGAGATGATCTTAAGGTGTTTTTCTACTTTATTCTGTTAATGTAATAATTTACACTTATAGATATTCCAGAAACATCTTTGCATTCCTGGGATAAACCAAATTTGATCAGAATACACACACACACACACACACACACACACACACACACACACACAGACATGTGTGTATGTATGTATGCATGCATGTATGTACATATTATGGCTGTTCTTGAGTTCTAATTCTTTTCTTTTATATTTTCATATCCATAAAATATTTTTAACCTAGGTAGAATTTTAAATTTATGTTCATGAGTAAGAATAGCCTTTCTCATACTGTCTTTGCCTGATCTTAGTATCTAGCTTTAGATTACTAATGAGGTTGTTTCTCATAAGGATTCTCACCTTTTATGACACAGAGTTCCTGTTTGAGTAGATTTCAGCATGAGCTCAATTTATTAATCACCTAGCAACCAAAAACTGGATCTCTCATTAAGAACTAAATTTACTCCTTCTAAAGAAAAGTGTAAAGAAAATCACCTAAGTCTAAAAGTATTTTGTTCAGGTTTCGTGTTATAAATACTTATCTTTGCTATAGATGCATAGAAACTAAAAAGTGAATATTTACTATCTAGGAAGACAAAAAAAAATCTTACAGCTTACCACATGATGGTAAAAAATATTAAAAATAGATTTTAAAAATCAATCATAAGTGACAATGTTTATGTATTGTTTTACAGCCATTCAACATTAAAAAGAACTTGTTTTCAAATTTTTCAATTATGATAGAATAAGATATATAATATAATCTTTATCCCACTACCATGAAAAAATTACTTGAAGAACTAAAACAGGTTTTTTTGGAAGAAAAAGTGTTAGTTCACAAAATACCTATGTTTTTTCTTTTTGACTATTTTAAAAGAAGGCAGAATATCTTTTGCATTGTGTAGAGGACTACCATGATTTGTTTCTCCCTTTTGCAAAAAAAAAATGACTATTTCAATTATGCCAGTTTCAAAACAAGCTGAATATTCATTATATCTTGACTTTTCTCTCCTTAGAAGTTTCTTTGAAATTCTTGAGTTGAAAGCTTAGGTTAACTTTCATTTTTTCCAGTCTAAAACTGAAAATATTTAAAATAATATATTTTCCTCTGACCACAGCTTTGGCAGAATTCCCTAAATATCTACAGGCTCTGCTCTATTTTTTAATAGTTTGTAATTGAAATTTTGACTTTCTTTTGAACTTGGTTATTAAATGAAAATCTTTAAATTTGCCATTGACTTCTTGTTTAATCTTTTTTTAAAAAACAATCATTACCATTTTTTCTGAAATAAAAAATAATCATGTATCAGAAAGATGTCAATAACTTACACGTACAAATATTTCTACACTTTCGCCATAAAGAATGGGAAAATGCCTCAAGCAATGAGAAACTGGCAATTAATCTCATTTTTTTCTTTTGTATTCTGAGCAGAAACCTACTTACCTTACCAAAACTTTTCCAGTTTTGCCTAATCAATATACAATATACAATCACATAGTTCTTCAATATGACGGGCTTTATATTTTAATAGAAATAAATCAAATACCCAGGGAAAAAGAAAGAATGTCATCTGCTGATATTCTGATTAGTAACTGCAGTGCCTACGTAATGCTATACTTATTTTACCTGGAAACAAAACCCACGGACATACAGGTAACATGGGCCATCCATTTGTATATTTGGGAACAAGCCAAACAAAGACCAGGCAGCATTTAAGATGAAATAGTAAGAGGCTGAGAGATCATAAGGAAAATGTTAAAAGGACAAAAACACTAGAGTCTAAAGTTGGAAGCAGAAGGGAAAATAGATAATGGACAAATGCAGAGAAAAGAGAAAGGGAAAGTGGGGACAGAACTACAAATCTAGTTATTCTGAAGAGAAGATGAGTAAAGAGAGGAAGTCAAGGTAAATAGAAACAAGTGTTAAAAGCAACACAGTCAGGGTATAGTGGAATGAACAGCAAAGGGAGAAAGGCCTGAGGGTGGTTCTAAAATGAATAAATGGATTTCTAAAAAATGACTTATAGATGTTACTAAGGCTTATATCCCACCTTCAGCAAGTAGCTATTTATAAGATTTCTTAACCCTAAATCAGTCGATTACCTTAGTTAGTTTATAGAAATAATGAGTCTGAAGAAATGGTGTTAAAAATGTTGAATCTTACCCAAAAGTTGAGTTCAGATACTCCCAGTCTTTGAATTTTATATCTCTTTAGAATTATCACCTAAAATACATATTACACAATATGAAGCAAACAAAATTAACATTTACATTTTATACAAATTATATGTTTCAATAATTACACTGTCACCCACTTCCATCTTGGCTACCACCAGCCATTTTCCTTCTTGATTGCTGATTTTTCAAAGTTGAACATGGCAAAATTTCCTTGGGGTGAGAGCTCCATGTTTTGTGTGCTAAGAAGTTGCCCCCAGGACCAAGTTAACTCCTCCCTGAGTTACTTGGGAGGGTGTATGCAGGGCATCTTCTCTGAGGAGGTGGGTAGTGTGGGGTGGGGTCTCCATGCAAGTGTATCTGTAAGTTATCCAGCCAAATTAGTGGTCTACGTTAACATGAAAATCCTCTTGCTACAAACTCCTAAATATTTTTAAATGTTTTTTAAAAGTCTAACTTTTAAGGAAAAAAAAGGAACTTCCCAGATGCCAGAGGTAAAAAGAGATTATAACTATATACTAGTATTAAAAAAGAGGGCAGCAGAAAAGGCCTTGGAACTATGAAAGGTAGAAATTGGGGCTGAGACTCATGTACAAAGCCAGAGTCCTCAAAAACCATCCCGTCAGTGCTACGAATGGAATGTTTAAATCCCCCACCACATTCAGGTGTTGAAACTCTAACCTCCAATGTGAAATACCGAGGGTGGAACCTTTGGGAGTTAATTGGATCCCTAATGAATCAGATTAGTGCCCTTATAAGAGATCATCATAAGATTGATAATCTCTTTTTCTGAAACATGTTTGCTAGGTATAGAACTGCAGATTGACAGTATTTAAAAAATGGTGCTTAACTGTCTAGTTGCTTGCATTTTTTTCTTATGAAAAATCTGATTTTTGTTCTTCCATATTTAACACGTCTTATTTATTTGGTTGGTCTTCTCTTCATCACTGATTTTGAGCAATTTGATTATAATATGCCTTACTACTGCAATCTTGAATTTGGAATTCATTCAAATTCTTCATTTCTGAGTTAATAATTTTCATCAAATTTTCACCAAAAAAATTTGGCCATTATCTCTTCAAGTATTTTTCTATTTCCTCCCAACTCCACTCATCTAACCATACACTTTACTTTTCCTATGTGAACTGTAAATGAGGGACTGTAATAACACCATTTTGCGATCCCTGTCAAATTAATGAACCTGGTCCTAAGCACTGATGGCTGCTCTCTATAAAAAAAGAGGCACCACACATCATGTGCCTCCTGACGCTAAAGTGATCAAACCTTAACCTGTCCTGGTTTTAAATCAATTATTAACATAAACACAGAAGACAAAGGAAGATGTAAAGCTATACCATGAGAATTCAAAGAGCAAAATCTAAACCACAAAATCCACTGTAAGGTCAATGACCCAGACACTGAAAAAATACATTTCCTGGGCATAGAAACAGGCAGATATATAGGAAGCTCGTATACAAATAGAAAGTTAAGTATTAAACTAGGAGTGACTACCAGAGTCAAGGCAGTCTTTGTTGTTTTAAAGGATGATTGGAAAAGTTCTGATTTTGTCTTGATGGTAGTTTAAGTATATTTTCCAGATAACAATTCACTACTAAGTACTTATTAGTACTAGTCAGTACTGTCAGCACATAAAAATGTGTTTTATACAGTCATTCTATATCTGTGTATATTTCAAAATAAAATAATTTTACTAAAAAGGGGTGGATGAGCACACTATTCCAAGTCCCCTACCTTAGAAGGCTGAAAAACTGACGAAATGTTAAAAAGAAAAAACCCTAGGTTTTTTGGTTTTTGTTTTTTGGGTTTTTTTTTTTTAGAGAGAGAAAGAGGAGAGGGAAAAAAAAGGTGTGAAAAGTGAAAATGTTAAACCATAAAAGCAATCTGAAAAGATTCGATCAATACACCAGACATGGAAAAGTGCTATAATCTGATATTACTGTGGTTGGAATCATTTCTAACCATTGTAGAAAGAGCACATCTCAGAACTATTCCATTACAGGTTTCAGTTTACGAATATCAGAAGTGTGACTATAAAGTAATAAAACTGATTTACTGAACCATCGTTCCAAATACATATCTAAACGAGTTAGCCCACGAAAGTCAGTCACACGAGGAGACTATACACTTATTCCAATTTTGTTGCCATTGCTCAAAACGGTTTAGAACGTCTTGGTCTACACTACCTTCGAACATAATTTAGTTATGGGTGCAAGAAAATAGGTCTTATTACTTTAATGTCACACCATAGTTTGATCCAGATCTGTAGTACCCGGCCCAATCACCCACCTTATTCACAAGACTTTAGTCGTTTCCAAAAATCAAATCCACCCTTGAAAGACGAAGATTTGCCACCACTGAGGATATTCAAAAGAATGTGCCACAGTCTGTGAAGGCAATTCAGAGGAGTTCCAAAAGTGCTTTTGAGCAATGGCAGTGTCACTGCAATAAGGATTTAGCCTACTGAAGTGACTCAGAAGAAGATAACTAATTTTTGTCATAAATTACAGCATATTTTTAAAGTAAATCTTATTATCTTATCATTTTTAAAAAAACATTTACTTGGGCATTGCTTTAAAAAGTAGACTTGTATTAGTTTTTTTTTTTCCCAAGGATGAAACAGGGAATAGGTGTTATTTAGGAGAAACTTTTCCATGTGAATAAGAATCAGGAAAGGGCCCTATCTATTCTTCTAAACTTGTATCAGATGGATTAAACCTGCTATTTGACAGGTTAAAGAAAATCTTCTTGAGCTTCACAGACACTTACCCATGTCATTAACAAAGATGAAGAATAATAAGAAGATAAGTACATTGGATTTCCAAACATCAACACAAAACAAAGGAGAACTGAAATCTGAAAATTGAAGGAAAAAAATGCATGTTTTTTTATTATTAGATATATAGCATAATGCATACTTTGTGTACAGGCGTACAGAGACTTCTAATACAAACTTTATTTGCATAAATAAGATTAATAAATAGACCTTGGCCATTTGATAATAGAACTTCGACACACTGATAGGTTCTAAGTGTTTTCAACACCATAAATTCTATATAAGGAATTTAATTTTTTCTATCTGCTACTTGGTATAAATGAAGTGGGAAAAAATACTGTTTCTATTAATTCAATAATGGAGTGATTTAATAATAAAGACTTAAGTTATAAGTATTAATTTTTAATCTTATATTTGTTGGACTATTTGAGGATTTCTATCATCAACGAAGCTTTATTTTACGATGTTATCTAGAAGATATTTATTTTTATGTGCTTAGGGAGATGTATTTAGAAACTAAGATAAAAACAAAAATGCAAAAATATAAAATTTACAGAGTGCTATGCTCATGCACAATGTTATAAATTTCAGGTTGGAGGGAGAAAAGACAGTTTCAAAAATAGTGACAACAATAATAAATAAAGTCTATAAATAAACATCTATACTATAGTTGAAAGGATACGTGATAATATGGTATCTATATGCACATTTCCTGTTTTCCTTCTGCATAGTATCAAAATCATATGTATTAAATGCTACTTGAGAGAAGGGACCCCATAAAACAGAATAAATTCCATTTTATAAACCCTGAGATCTTATTTTAATATTTGACTTATAAATACAAAAAAAATGTTACCATGTTCATATAAATGATCTTCTGAAATTTGCCTGGCTCAATGTACCCCACAACATACATGGGAAACAATGAGGCGATCTGAAATTTAAAAAATACAAAAAAAAAAAAAGCCGAAGTGAATATGGATGGAGACAACAAACACTTCAAAGCGAATGTAAGTGGACAGTTATATTTCTAATAATGATAGCTGAAGTAGTTTCAACCACTTTTTTATTGAGATCTAGAATAGCTAGGGAAAATAATTGTGTAAAAGCCACAGATAACTAACAAGGCAAGAAAGTATTAGGTAGCTAAAACCAGAGAAAAGATAGAAATCTGCAGGGATGAACATGACATTTGGAATCACTTTTCTCCCTAAAGCATCCACCAGTTCCAACAGTAGCAGATGCCTGTGAGTTGAGTGAGATTCCCACAGACGCAGCAGTGAGGGCAAACCCACAATGAGACCCCTGATAAGTCCTGAGGCTTTGGTTTGGGGCTTCCAAGGAGTATGATAGAATCAGAAAGCAAGCAGCCTCCAGAAAGGCTAAAGCCCGCCTTTGAAGTATCTCATTCCCTGATTGCATGAGGCTGATTCAAGATTGTTAGTACCTTTGTTTGTCTGCTGGAAGGAAATTTAATCTTCTCTGGAAGATGTAAATATCAACCTAGTCTCAAATTAACTATACAGTTGTTCATGTACCATGTTCAAGGTCACAACAAAACTAACTGGTTATAGGAAGAGATAAGAAATTATCACAAACACAACGGAAACAAATACATAAAGAATGTAGTTCAGGAGTCAGCAAACTTTTTATGTAAAAAGCCAGATAATTATTATGTTACACTCTGTGGGCCACACATAGTCTCTGTTGTATACCATAAGTCTTCCCTTAACATCGTCGAGAGGTTCTGTGACTTTAAGCAAAACAACAAATAATGAAAACAATTTTACCATAGGCTAATTGATATAAACAAGAGTTAAGTGCTTACAGAATCTCATCGATGTTATAACAAAGCAAAATTAAATGAAATGACATTATTCAAGGACCTGTTGATTATTCTTGTATGTTTTTAAACAATACTTTAAAACTGTAAAAACCACTCCTAGTTGGCAAGTCATTCAAAAAGGTATCTGGGATCATGAGACACAGACCTTACATTGAACATGTGCAGGGAAGTAACAGGTAGGATTGGAAATTCCAGGAGACAACTGGACACCGTACAGAAAGAACCAAATGGAAAATGTACAACTAGATATTACAGTGACCAATATGAAGAAGTCAAAGATGAGTTTACCAGCAGGGTAAACACAGTCAGACAAAGAAGTGACAAACTGAAAGATAAGTCAGAAGAAAACATCTAAAAGAAAGCATAAAATGACAAAGGGATGAAAAATATATGGAAGAATATGAGAGATAAAGAGCTCTTAAATGTTCTCCCCACAAGAAAGAAATAATAATGATGTGACCTGATATCTGGCCGTAATCACATCACAGTGTAACAGTGGATAACCACAGGCTGTACACCTTAAACTTAAATAATGTGAGATGTCAATTATATCTCAATTAAAAGAGAAAACAAAAAGCACACTAAAAGCCTAGCCCATCTTTTGACGGGGTAGAAATCATTAAAGCGATATCAAAATTATCATAGAGCTACCTAGTTAAACAGTTTCATCAGCACCGCTGGATTAGTAAATCTGCTTGTCACAGAATGTGATACGCATGAGAAATCTATTGTACTATGGTGGCATGTGCAAATAATGAAAACCAGAAAATTTCTGCGTTATACCTGAGAGGACCAATTATAAACAAGTAAAGCAGAGGGAATATCTTAAACATGCTTTAAACATGCAGCACCAATTAAGTTGAGGTTATAATTTCATTATTTTGAGACAAATGACAGCACAAGCCTTCATGGCAGAATTTCTCACTGCCAATAAAGAACATAATTATTCTCAGCGTTTATTTGCTAGCGAGAAAGGAGTTCTAATGGGAAATATTAATATCAAGAAATTTCATCATAATTGGCTTCTTACTCTCTGCTTCCCCAGCTCAGTCTCTTACTATTAATTACTCAGTTGTTTGGGGAACAGGATATGGTCTCAATTAACTTAAGTAATATCATGATTAAAGATCTGAGAAATGGTATCCAGCGTGATTCTGCTCTTCAGACAAAAAGCAAATATTTAGCTGGATTAAGCAGAAACTCCCTACCATCAAGAGTAGAAATGGCTCATTATGTTGTATAGCTTGGCACCCAAAATAATCCGTACGGTAAAAAAAAAAATCTACAGGCAGATTTATAGCAATCATTTCAAATACCTACAAGAAAAACTGTGAATTTAAATAATAGGAAAAAGTCTTTTGCCTGTTGACCATTAATATCTGCCTAACTAACCAATACACTAACAGAATGTAGAATTATATTGTGGTTGTTTTTTTTTTTTTTTAAGTCACACATACATGTAAACTTTATAATTACTCCATATACTGAAAATCTATTAGGGCACAAATATAATCACATTTTAAAATGTATACAGACACAACCACACACACCTTGCCTTGAACTTAGACCAGTTTAAAATCACCTTACCTGTGTAAAAAGTATAAACTGAGCAAATTGCCAAGGAAGCATAAAGGCGACATTGGAGAGACAGAGTGCCATAAAATTCCTCCTGTTATTGTTCGAGGTCCTTAAGGGAGAGAATTGACACCCGTAAGTTCTACCGCAAAAGCAGCTTATCACGAAGCACAAAAGGCCAACCGCAAAATGAACAGACCTAATGAACCCCTTATCTCTACAACGACAAAATATAGTTAACTTCTAAAAGCTCATTAAAACAACTTAAAATACTGTTTGGACTATACGAGTGCTCGGCATACAACAATCAACATCAGAGCTTTAAATAAAATAGTATACCTAGTTTATCAGTAAATAAAATATTTTAAACAAAAATGTTATTTTCCTCTAACGAAGCATGGCATGAGAAATTTAATACTCCAGCAAGGAGGTCAGAAAATGGTATGGGAATGGACTCGTCACACCTCAGGATGTCTACCCTGTGTGAGCAGAAGCATCTTTTATGTATCACTATTTTTATGTTTTAAAAAGCAGCAAAGAGAAGTATAAGTGCTGGCAAAGTAATAAATGAACAACTATGAGAAAGTTTTAAAAAATTTTTTAAATGACTTAAAAAGCATAATTATGGAATATAGTCAAACTACTGCATATTAAAGTTTAAAATGCCCATTCTACAATTATGAAACACATCAGCAACTAACACCTTTTGCCACAGAAGACTTTAGTCTCGTTTAGAATACAAAAAAAGAAATTCAGACATTTTGCATAAATAATAAAACTATCTATTCTTTTTTAAAGGGTATATTGGATTTTGATAAATCCTTGTACTATGCTACATGAATTTTCAAAAGCAAGATTTTAAATGTTCATATTGTTTAACAATATTATCACAAAATACATTCATTAAGTACTCAAGTTATTTTATATTTATCAAACAAAAATTACTTTTGTTAAAAGCACAGAATATAGACAGCATATGCCTTCAAGGGTATAATCCTAAATGTTCTAATCAACACAATTCATTCCGTGAAACCCTGACTCAGACTAATATCATCTCAGAAAATAAAAATAGGACATAAATCATCTTTATAGGAGTTTAGGGGAGACTATTTGAGAGAAAGTAAAGCGCAGGGCAAAGATATAAAAATCTGAATGGAGAACAGAGTCCCAAGTCCGAATTCAACCCCGAACTAAACTTATCACGTAGGTTAACAAATCAGGAGTTAGTCTGCCCCTTGCTTGGGGTTGGTAGCCACCCCAGCAGGCCACTATTTACCTTCAAGGTAACATAGAAGAGCCTTAAACATTGCTGGACAGCACACTAAGTGGTCTGTGGTTCAAGAGATAAATACGGCAAGGTCCCTGTTTCCAGTGGTGTTTTAATATATTGGGTATATATGCAGGCATTTGTGCATGCGTGTGTGATTAACAGATTTTTTTAAGAAGGCCTTGTTCACAAGCGATTTCAGTCTGACAGGTACTAGTCAGTGAAGTGTGAGCTTCCTGGGGGTTCGGAGAAGATAGTGATCACTATTTCACTGAGTGAGAGAGTTCACTAACATTTATGGAACTTATTTCTATGGCATTTATGGCATTCCGCTAGTTTTTGTTGTCGCTGTTTTCTAGACTTCTTCAATATCTGAAGCATATAAAATTAATCCCAACAACAACAACAACAACAACAACAAGGAAAGTAAAAGTGTCCAAGAAAAGCAGCTGAGACAAACTGGTCCAACTGCTAGAAACATCAGTTGTTCAGAAATTTTCCTAAATATATGCATATATATATATATATATATATATATACTCCTGACCTAGCATTTCCCAAATTCGTTGTGCATAGGAGACTTTTTTTCATGGAATATACATTAATGCTCCACCAAAACCACAGGCTGCAAAGCAATGAGTCACAGGACATAAGCTTTGAGGGGAAAAAAAGTAAGTTTCTTAGAAACATTCGAATCTTTACCAAGTACATATGTACACCTATATTCTGAGTCATTAAAACAAAATGTATTCATCTAAAACCTGTAGCTAGACTCCTAAGTGGGAAAAAATGTTTACATAGTATTTGATTATTTTCTTAACATGATATTCAATCTATTTTACAAGTAACTTTTTAAAAAAGCACCTGAATGTGGTCATTATAATAGGTTGAAGTATATTTTAAGAAACGTCGCTTACAGTTATTTAGAGGTGTTTCATACATGAAAATTACCTGAGTATTAACGTCAAAATGAACATCTGGAGTACAAGGAACGGGTATGAAAAGCTCTCCCGGAGAGGGGGCGTCCACATCACACGAGTAGCCTGAAGTCAGTAAAAAGCTTACTTCACTTTACGTTCCGTTGGAATAAACATTATTAATCTACAAATCATGCATGGGCTGGTTTTAATCACGGTCATACTAGGCTCCTTCCCTTCTGAAGGATGCCTCGCATAGCTTCTCAGTTGCTGGCACTCTCTTTGCAGGCACGTAGCCATTAGGTAGAGAGCCACTAACTAGCAAGTCCAGAGAGAAGTAGAAGCTACACCTGGCCATGTCTCAGGAGACAGGAAGGACAAACTAGATGGTGGGTACAGAACAGTGAGGATTCTGGGTCTGAAAAACCAGACTCCCCTTCCAGCTCCGCAGTGACAACCCTGGTGTCCCCAAGGCTTTGAGATGTATACACGCCCCCCAAACGTCAACAAACGTCATCTAGGACATTCATGAATGCCAAGAGGGTTTATACAAGACGAGTTTAATAAGACACACATTACAGATGATTAAGATTTGTCTCTGAATTTGTGAAGTAGACCTTCGAAAGAGTTAACTATAAATTTCTTAAAACAACTGGGAGTATCTGGGAATCACTAATGGGATGTATATAATAAAAGTGTTAATTAAATTTTTGTATAGACTTTAAAACTATTTATAAGACATGATTGAGATTATAAAAGTTTCATAGCAAGAATTCCAAAATTCTAAAAAGAATTTAAACTCATGCCAGAGTCGTAAAAGTTATCGCTTCTCTTCCAAGCAACCAATATTATAAGCCTCGTAAAATGAATTATGATATGTGTAAAAAAGTCAAGTTTTAAAGCCACTTGTCTGGCATACTTCAAAGTAAAGGTCTTTGTCTTTACATCAACATGCGGGTGGATGATGATGCATTTGTTTGCTTTAATATATTTATGATATTCGTGTATAATTTTTATGATTCCCTTGTCTAACAGATTTTTTTAAATTAACCAACTATCTACCTTTCACAATAGCAATGAAAAAAGATTCTAACCTAAATAAGCTGTGCCATAGTACATACTTTGCTGCCAAAAATTGTCAGATTCTCTCACTTTTCACTGTCATCGTCCTCGGCATCGAACAGAGCACGGCGCATGTGAGGTACTCGGTATTTTACTGGGTGAATTTATCCTATTGTACATAAGTTTCTTGAGCTCTTTTATGGCGGCCCATGTCACAGGGGGCTGAATTATAGGTTAATTTCTATTTTAATTCAGCATTTTGTGTTACTGAAAAGGTAACATGATGTAATAGAAAGAATTGAGGCTTTAGAGACAGATTTGAAATGGGAAACCCGGCTTCATCACACAGTGAATGTGAAATCTTGGCTAAGTCACTTAACCTCTCTAAATTTCAACTTCACAGCTTCTACTGTGAGGATTACAGCCACCTCCCACAGGTGTTCGGCAGGAGTAAATGAGATGATGCATATAAAGTACTCAACTTAACAAGCACAGTATCTCCTTTTTCTACCAAAAAAGTTCCTAGACAGCCCCTTCTATTTCTTAAAAATTACTTTCTAGAAAACAAACCTCTCCATGGTTGAAAAAGTAGCATAATACTGTAATTAGACCTCCAAGTTGAGTCCCACTGAAAAAGAAAACAAATAATATAGACTCATAATTCATACAAAATAGTGTTTTTCATAAAATTATCCTAGAATTTAAAACTATACTTAAAATGTCATACATAGTATTACCATATAATAGTAAAAATTTCAGAAGGACCCATCCATGTAGTTATGTTTTAATCTTAAATGGACAAGCATACAAAGTATACATAAAGTAATCTGAATTGTATAATTTATTATATTTAAAATATTTTCTA
The DNA here is from genome assembly GCA_004027375.1 of Macroglossus sobrinus. Classification (NCBI taxonomy): domain Eukaryota; kingdom Metazoa; phylum Chordata; class Mammalia; order Chiroptera; family Pteropodidae; genus Macroglossus; species Macroglossus sobrinus. The sequence continues at coordinate 73,040 of PVKZ01002652.1, read as the reverse complement.
AATAAAGTATATAAGATGTGAACCATGCTGCTACAGTATTGTACATATTTCCTGGTGTACATGTGCAAGAGTTTCTTAGACATCTATACCTTAAGTAGAAATTGCTGAGTTATAAGGTATCCACATATAATTGTTCCAATCCACGAATATAGCATGTCTCTCCATTTATTTAGATATTCCTATATGTCTCTCAACAAAGTTTTACACTTTTCCAAAAGAGGTCATATATATTTTTTGTTAGATTCATTATTATTATTAAATGTGAACCTTGGTCTCAGAGAGGCTTTTGTGAACTTGACCCCAAAAGCAAGAGAATGGCTGGGACTATATCAAACTGCAAAGCTTCTGCAGAGCAAAAGAAACCATCGACAAACCAAAAAGGCAACCAATTGAATAGAAAATACCTGTAAACAGTACCTCTGATAAGGCGCTAAAAGCCAAAATATATAAAGAACCCATACAACTAAATAACAAAAACGACATGGGCAGAGGTCCTGAAGAGACACTTTCTCAAAAGGACATACAAATGACCAACAGACATATGAAAAGATGCTCAACTTCACCAGCTATGAGGGTAATGCAAATCAAAACCACAATGAGATATACTACCCCATACCTGTTAGAAGGGCTATTATCAGTAAGACAAGAAATAACAAGCATTGAAGAGGACGTAGAGAAAGAGGTATCTGCATACACTGCTGGTGGGAATGTAAACTGGTGTAGCCACTATGGAAAACAGTATGGAGGTTCCTCAAAAATTAAGAATAGAGCTACTATATCATCAGCGACCTCTTTTCTGGGTATCTACCTAAAATTTTTGAAAACACTTATTTGTAAGGTATATGTATCCCTATGTTCTTTGCAGTTTTAATCACAGTAGCAAAGACATAGAAATAACCTAATGTCATTCGATGTATGACTGGATAAAGATGATGTGGTACATACATATAATGGAATATTACTCAGCCATAAAAAAGGATGAAATACTGCCATTTGGACAGGACTGGAGACAACATGGAGGGATCGTTATAGTATGATTCTAAGTAAACTAAGCATAATAGAAAAGGACAAGAACCATATGATTTCATTCAAATGTGGGATATAAAACAGAAAGCAACAAAGGAACAAACAAAACAAAACAAACTCATACACACAGACAACAGTATGGTGGTTACCAGAGGGGAGGAGAGGAAGGGGGAGGACAAAGTGGGTAAAGGGGGTCAATAATATGGTGATGAAAAGAGACTAGACTTGGGTGAGGAGCACACAATGCAATATATACATGATGCAGTACAGAACTGTACACTTGAAACATATAATGTGATTAACCAATGTCACTCCAATAAATTTAATTTTAAAAAAGAACTTTGTTCTCAGTGCTATTCAAAATGGCATCCTTTTAAAATTTCATTTTTTGTTTGATGCTAAAGTATCCATTTACAATATCTGTATATTAATTTTTATTTCCAGTAATAAATTTTGTTATTATTTTAAATATTTTACCCATTGATTTTTTTGGGGGTGGTTCTATGTAAAATAATGAGATCTGCTTGTAAAGATACTTGCTTTTCTTTTTCAAGTTTTTCAATCCTTACACCTATTACTACTTTTTCTTGGCTTACTATGCTGGGTGGGATACCTGGTACAATGATAACTACATATCACAATTTTTCATTGATTTCATGCTAGTATTTTTATGGTGAAAACTTCCTAAAACAAGGCATGCATATATATATATTAAACTCTAAATAGACACAAACCCTATTTATTGTAAACTCAATAAAACCCTATTTATTGTAAACTCAATAAAATACTCAATAAAAAGACCCACAAATGTGCTAAGTTTACGGCCTTTCCCTCAGGGACTCAGGATGACTGCAGCTGCTCCAGCTATCACATCCAAGTGAAAACAGGAAAAAACAGAGAAAGGGCAGCTGAATCTATCTTTTTGTGGGAAAGGCAAATGCTTTACTGGGTGTAACCAAGGTTGATTTCACTTTATTTTTTGCTGAAAAAGCTAGCTCCTATGGCTATCCCAGGTTCAAGGGAGGGTGGGAAGCAAGATACAGCCGACCCTTGAACAACATAGGTCTGAAGTGCATGGGTCCACTTACACGTGGATTTTTTCAATTAATACTATAAATGTATTTTATTAATAATACTTTATTTTTTCTAGCTGACTTTATTATAAGAATACCGTATATTTTATGTTATATGCATATATCATACAAAATACGTATTAAGCAAGTGTTCATGTTATCGTAAGGCTCCTGGTCACCCGCAGGCTGTTAGGAGCCAAGTTTTGAAGGAGTCAGAAGTTGCATGTGGATTTTCAACTGTGTGTGGGATTAATGCCTCTAACCCCTGCATTGTTCAGGGGTCAACTACATATGACTGTCATAGGTAACTTCAACTTGTCACCTGAGATTGAGCACTGCTACCCAAACAAAGTTGTAATACTGTCATCAAGAAAGACACATCCATTTTCTTTTACTGCTGTCTTAATTTCACACATGTACAGAGACTGAAACTAGAAATAATCAGCTACTAATGTCAGCCATAGATCCCCTCTGTTATAATAATTTTACATATGACCAAGAGGTATTTTCATTAAAAAATTTGTGAAGGAATCTTGATTAAAAAAAAAAAAATCCCCACAAGGATAAAAGGAAGGCCTTTTATATTATTTTAGCGACAGCTCGTTTCTGGTTGCATGACACTGAATAAGCTTCTAAAATATATAAAGAAAATCTGAAATATATAAAGAAAATCTACAAACTTTCCGACTGTTAATCATTTAATCTCACTAAGTATCATCTTTATATAATCAACAAATGTCAGCCAGTCCTTATAACTCCACGGAAAGATCATTTAATACAGCAGTCTTACCTCAGGTACGAACCATATATGAAGAACAATCCCATCATTATTCCATTTAAAATAAAAATCACACCAACATAAAAGCAAGCAGGGTCTCCCAATCCTTTAAAAAAAAAAAAACCAGAGTATTCAGTATTAATGAATAAATGGCGATACAGCAATTCAGCATAATTATCTCAGATTGTTTGTAAGCAAGAGCTCATGAATTTGCTGAAAGCACTTGCTTGTCAGATCGCTACTCTATTAAGCAGTGACATCAGTACTTCCCCTTACACGAGGTATTATTAGTTACTCTCACACTTTATACTTCATTGTGGTCACATTTACACTGTCTCCTAATTAAGCATTATCATCCTGCAATAATTGGCCGGTGCTTCATTTCATATCGGATGCTGCTACTGCTCAGTGTCTAGAACTGTCTGTACAGTCACTTGGTACATTACAAAAGAAAATTATTTTATATTTTTATATTTTGCTGGCTCTCAGGTTAGTAAAATGTGGCACCGGAACTCAAGGATCAGTTTTAGTCTATGTGAGATAATCTAGTTATTTCATCCACTATTAGGTATAGCCAGTACCTTACTACTTAATAAATCCTGTGTATAAAACTAAATAAATATATATATATATACACACACATACATACACACATACATATATAAACATACACACATATACACATACATACACACACATACTTACACATACATATGTATATTCATATAAAGACTATTCATATATTAACACACACAGTCTACTGGGCGCTTTACAGCCTTCATCTCACATAATTATCGAAACAAATCTGAGGTTAGTTGGTATGAAAACACTTTTTTTTACTGGTTGAGAAAACAGAGCAGAGAAAATTTAAGGAACTTGCCACAAATTCTTCAGTTATTTAGTTATCAAAGCTATAGGTGGAGCCAAGAACGGAAGGCGGGCCTTTCCGATTCCTTCTCCCTCTCTGAGTGCTCCCTTCCACTCTGTCCTGACAACTCCTCCCGCTCTCCACACCCGCTAAGACAGAAACCAGTGTCACATGACTTCACTCTCCTTCTCCCCTCCCATCCACCAAGTACCAAATCTTGGTAATTCTGCTTCCAAAATAACGTTCAAACCCATAACAGTCTCCTACGTGGCCTCTCTGAAACCACTTTTGTCCTTTCCTAATATCTTTTCCATATGATGGAAAATAATGCCAACATAATGTTTTAAACATGCCAATCTGACCCTGCTTACAGTGCCAGCACTGTTTCATACCATTTTTTCTTCTCTCTCTGCTCCAGAAAATCTAGCTTTCTTTCGGTTCTCTCTTGCCTCAGAAATTTTGAATTTGTTGGTCTCTGTTCTTGAAACACTCCTTCCTTACTCTTAACTTGACCAAACTTATTTTCTTATTTGTCATATTCGTCAGTTATAACCACTAACCTCTTTCTTATTTGTAAATTCTATGAAGGTAAAGCTCCATGTCTACCTGGTTCGTCTTTGGGTCCCAGGTGCCAAAGGTCACCTATCACTTAGTGGCAAGTTAAAAAATATCATCTACATACATATATAAGGTGATTTTTCCATCTCTCAGAAAAGGTTATACCTTCTAAGCTGAGTCATTTCAGTCTCTCATGTTATAAGGCATTTTCTCCTTTCCTATCCTTTGCACAAAAAAAAGCCTAATGATGCCTCCAATATCCTCTGACAATACTATTTTAGATGTTATAAACATTACCTGAAGGAATCAGTTAAAAATGTAAGGGAAATATGGAAATACAGATTTAGTATCTCTTCTGAGAGTTGACTATTACGGTGAATAAGTCTATAAAAATATATTTATAAAATACACTGAAAAAAATATACTGAGTAGTCATGTTGTGGAGAAAAGGAAAAAACAAGGAATATAATATATAATAACTGTGTAGATGTTATGCAAGTAGATATATGTGACTTTGAACAAGAGTATCAAGGGACAGCATAAGACTTCAATCTAAGTATTTTAACAAGTACTAAAAAAGTGTTAAAGCATCTTAAGTAGCAATGACAATAACAGATCCCAGAAAACTGTTAGATGATTCTAAAAGTGGTTTCTTGACAAAGATACCAATACAGAGGTGTATATGAAGCGTGTGAAGTATTTCTAAAGCAATCTATTATTGTGTATCTAATTTTAAATATGTTTCTACAACTAAATTCTCACATTAACTATTACAGGCAGATATCTGACTGTTTAATCCACACCCCCAAATTTATATATTCAAGCTACTCCAAAACTTTTTTCTGCCTTATTCTGAAAAATTGCAGGATTGCCTTACACTGGAGCATATTACTCCTCAAACAGAAATGAATACTTGTATTAGTAAGCATATAGCCTTCTCAGAAAATTACTTTAGAGGTAAATACACTTTTAGGTGAATCAGCTGTAGAGTGTTTTAAAATATTCAATCACTAGTTTACAATAATTCTTAAAACAAGTTATAACATATTTATGTAAACACTAATGACAACACAGCAGCATTTTAGGAAAAAAAGAAAACATGCCTTCACAGCTTTGAATTTCATTCAGAGGTTCCACTCTGGTGACATTCCAGCAGGTCTTAGTTTCGAGCCCAAATAAGTTCATTATCCCCACAAGTGTACGATACCAGAAGGCTATGATCACCTACAAAAGATAAAAACGAGAGAGAGTGGAGGAAAACACATTATCCTCATAATAACAATTCTTTCAAAATCCATTTCATGATGGCTGCCTTTGACATTCTAAACTTTGACAAATGTATTTAAGTCATCTCACTTGGGAAATAGTTGTTAAAAAATTATATAAATATACAGACACATTATCGACTAAGTTATATATCACTGAGTAATGCACATCGATAAAAATTTATGTTTGATCAATATCTCTGTAACATATGCTTATAATCAACTCTGTAATATAGATAAGTGTAACTATAAAATCAAGTCTAAAAGTATATGTTAAAACATACTGATAATAGCAAAGTACAAAAATTTACAGAAATATTTCATAACATGTGATCTAGGTCCCTGATTTATTTTCTTCATTGTCTAAAAAATATAAAACCAACTGCATATGGAATAAGAATAGCTCCTGTGCCCATTAAAATTCTGACCAAACAGATTAAATATAACCAATTCTTCCCCAATCTGCAATTCACTTAAAAAAATTTAAAGACAAGGGAAAAGTACCAAAAAATTAAATTACAGGCTAATATTGTTTATGGAAAACTATAGAAAAAGCCCTAACAAAATATCAGCAAATATTTCAGCAATATGTAAAAATAATTATATGCATGACCAAGTGAGGTTTATTGCAAGAATACAAAGCTGTTTCAGAAAGAAAAATGAATCGATGTAACCCACTATATTAACAAGAAAAAAAGGAAAATCTTATAATCATATCAATTGGTGCAGAAAAGCATTTGAAACAATTTAATATCTATTCTGATAAGAACTTTTGGGAAAAAAATAGGAATAAGAGGAGAACCTTCTTAACTTTATAAAGGTCATGAGAAAAAGACTTAGAGGTGACAATATTCTTCAATGGTTAAAGACTGAATGAATTCTCCCTAAGACTGGCTTGGATGTCCATATTCCCCATATAATCACTTTTATCATCTCTCAAAAATCATGAAATAATTAAGTGTATATCTAATAAACCATGAACAGCACTTGTATACTGAAAACTACTAGTGAAAGGAAGCATAGAAGATCTAGATAAATAAGAGACTTACCATGTTCATAAATTAGAAGACTCAATAGTAAAGAAGTTAATTCTCCTCAAATTCAATTACATGTTTAATGCAGTTCTTATCAAAATCTCAATGAGATTTTATAGTTATGGAAAAGAATACTGTTAAATATATATTAAAAGGCAAAGTAACTCACTAAATCAATTCTGAGAAAGAATGAAGTGGGAGGGATGATTCTACCTAATCCAAGACTTACTATATAATTACACTAATGAGGAGAATATGGTATTGGCAGAGGGACAGACATGTGAATGAGGGGTGGAGAGCAGAGAACCCTGAAACAGACCCACTGAAATATGCCCAACTTGTTTTCACAGAGGAAGACAACTGGACACCTACAGGCTAAAAAAAAAAAAAAAAAGAAGAAGAACCTAGACCCAAGTCTCATGTCTCACATTATATGAAAAACTTAACTTGAAATGACATGGATTACAAAGTTATATGTAGAACAGAGAACTCTTAGGAGAAAAACAGAAAATCTTTGGCATCTAGGGCTAGGAAAATCATTCTTAGACTTAACATCAAAAGCACAATTCCATAAGGAGAAAAAATGATAATCAAAAATTTTAAATTTTAATGAAGACCAAACATGTCTAGATTTATGGAATACAGATATAGCGGTGCTTAGAGGAGAATTAGGGGATTAAATACTTCTTTGAGAAAGCAAAAAGTTTTTATATCAAGGAGGTAATCATCTACCTTGAAAAATTAGTAAGAAAAGATAAAACTAAATCCAAAGTATGTAGAAGGAAGAAATAATAAAGATGAGTGAAGAAATCAACGTTATAGAAAACAGAAAAATAAAGATAAATGAAAACAAAAGCTAGTGTATTTTGTAAGTATCAATAAAGAGAATAAAACTCTATCTACACTAATAAAGACAAATAAATATACAAATTGCCAAAGTCACAAATGAAAGAAAAACATCATTACAGACAGTAAAAGAATATTAGAACTTGATGAACAGTTGTATGTCGATTTAACTTTTATATGACATTTCTTGAAAGATACAATTATAAAAGCTGACAAAAAAGAAACAGAAAAATTTGAATATCCCTATATCTAATAAAGAGATGGAATTTATAAATAAAATCCCTCTAATGAAAAAAACTTCAGACAGACCCTGGTAGTTTCATTAGTGAATTATAGCAAACATTTAAAAAATAAATAATAATGTAACGAATTCAAAGTCAACACAGAAAAATTAACAGTATTTCTGTTATGTGACAATCAACAATCAGAAATGAAGTACATTTTAAATATTATTTGTAGTAGCTCCCACAAAACCAAAATAATTTGGTATAAGTTTTATAAAATATATGCAGTATCTTTATAATTGTCTATATCCAATGAAATCTATCTTAAAAACTACCAGAATAAGTGAGTTTAGCGTTGTTAGAAGATAGACCAATAAACATAAAAACTATTGTATTCTGTATATTAGGAACACAATCCGAAATTGAAATTTTAAAACAATAGCATGTACAATAGCATCAAAAAATTAAGCGCACATGGATAGATCTGACAAAAGGAATACAAAATCTGTATGCCTCAAACTACATAATATTATTTAAATTTAAAAAGACCCAGGTAAATGGAAAGATAAACCGTGTTCATGGATTGAAAGACTCAATATTATTAAGATGACCACCTCCTCGAACAGATTATGACACTGGTCACTGCTTTCACACTGAGCTTCTCTGGGTTCAAGTGAGCACAGTTGCTGAGGTCTCTGAATTTAGAAAAGGAAGTTTGATACTCTGTTCATCTACCAGGACGCAGACAATCGGTAAACCTTAGAGTTCCCTTCCTTTTAATAACATCATTGTGTTTGCTTACTACCTTTTTTCTGATTAAAAAAAAAAAGCACCACTGTACAGACGTTTATCCCACACTTCACTTACCTCTGGGTAAAGATGGAAGCGTTTCACTGCGTTTATCACACGGGGGTACTCGGTGAGCCTGTCGTTCATAACCATCCACAGCCCTTGCAAAAACGAAGGTGCTTCAATGATGGTCTTGAAGTAGGAATAATAAAGTCCCTTTAAAAAGGCACAAATGGTCAAGGTAAGTAAAATTTGAGAAAGTATTCATTGTGGTCACTCCCTTTAGAATAATTTCTTCTGGGGGAAAAAAAAAGAAAAAAAAAGAAAAAGCATAACCATTTTCTGATTTCCCCTGGCAACCACTGCATTCTTGGACTCAAAAGGCATACGTTTTGCGTTAGCCCTGGACTAGTCTTTCTCATTTTCTGATAGTTTGAAAAAAAGAGTTGGAGGGATAGTTAAACGTTTTAAGGAGCTTTTCCTAACCACGCCTTAAAATATGTATACGATATATTTTTAATTCTACCAAGCCTAATTTTCCCCTCAGTCTAGATACCTAGAGGTTGAGATCGGATGGATTCTGGCATAAACAGAGATGCCTTTCTGTCTTCATACAACTTTGTACACAGAAAATTACTTCTTTTTTTCCAGCTCCCTAAGAAGTAATATAACATCACAAGGTGGACCTTCATGTTTTCAACGTACTTCCTTGCTCCCCCTAACGGCTCTGCCCAAAAGTGAATGCTGACCGAATGACAACTGGCCATTGCTCATGAAAGCAATGCTGTGTCCTGAAAAGGTATTAGCTTAGTGGATTATTCCAGCATATGAAATAATGGCTTTATGAGGCTAGTAAAAGTTATGTTCAGTTCAAGTTCAAAGGTTCACAAAAGCATGTTGCTTCCTATCACTTCCCTCATCAACTTCCTGCTTTCCCCCCTACAATCTAAAAGCAAAGAAAGGGCCACGCTGTTTGTAATACGCTCTCCCTAGAAAACATTAAAAACAATCATCAGCTCTACATTCATTCCTGCCTCATCCAGCCGCCTTATCTTTGAGAGCTGAAGCGACAGCAGTGACGACAAAGCTGAGCTGACGTCACTTGGCTGACGTCAGAAAGAGCATGTCCTCACGGTCTGGACTGGTAAAATATGAGTTCATGTAAGGATCTTCCCTTTCTGCTGATGAGGGCAACAGAGCAATACAACGATGACAGGATAGCTAATATGCATAAGCCAATATTTAGAGAAATAGAAAATGTATAAATAAGGTTTTATTAATAGCAGCTATTGCTTTTGTGCCAGGATCTGTGCTATGTGCTTCATTCCGTATCTCCCTTCATTTTCAATGAAACCCTGAAGAGGGGATTCGCTTGGTGTATTATTCCAGCATAGGAAATAATGAAATAATGGCTTTCCTAGGCGAGTAAAAGTCTGGCATTATTTCCAGTTAGCAGGTGAGGTTACTGAGAATCGGAGGGGTGAAGTGACTAGCATCAGTCAGATAACCGACTCCATCCAGTGATCTGTCATCAAAGTCCAAATGCCCCCACAGCTTCACTCTTTAATATTATTGCAATATCATCCTCTCTTTGAAAATGACAACTATAAAATATGAAAAGTTCAAATGCCACATGAATGCTCACATAGCCAATACTTCAAAGCTTTAAGGGAATTGTAAGGGTGAGATTTTAAAAAGAGTGGCTAAAGTATCTCAAATAGGCACAGTTATAGACAGAAAGGCTGCGGGGAGGGGAGAGGGACGAGTTCTAAATTCATTAGAAAAAAGAACCTCACCATTTCAGTGCGAAAAGTCATCTCCCGCTCCAAAGACGAGAGGTGAGAAAAATGACGATCATTTTCAAACAGTGTTACTAAATGTATCCTAGGGGGGGGGAAAAACACAAAGCATCATTATGAGAACACGTTTCAAAATCAGTACCAAAATAGTTAGAGTACAAAAATCATAAAGTGGAAAAAGAATAAATGTGTGTAATGAATATTTTCATAGTTTGCTTACTAACTTATATACTTGTAGGCATTTATAATCTACTGTCGCACAAGGCTGAAATCTCACAATCCAGATCTCTCAATCAGAGCAGAGCTAGGTTCTGGTTTGTTAAGTGTCACAAGTGACTCGAACGTACCAAGTTTGGGAAACGCTTCTTGAACGGCCTTTGGAATATTAATTTCAAATAGAACTACTTTACATTAAAGCAATTTTGAAATAAGTATAACTCCAAATACGGGATCAGCTTTCAAGGGTCGAAGACCACAGGACTGTACTGAAAGATATTTCGTTAGTGTAGTTCAGAAAAACAGCTGTAGGGTAATGAATGTGGGAGTGTATGTGATAAGCAAAATTGGTTCTGGTGAGCAATGATGCTTTCCTCCATTTACATGGCAAATGCTTTCCAATTAAGTAAAAAATAAAGCACAATTCCATGCCCATTCAATCCCGTATTACTCTTGCACAGGCTTTATCCTAATTTCTGCCTGATTTCCAATGGACAGGAGTCATGCATATGTTATCTCTAAGCTTATGTCACTAAGAAACCATCAGTACTATAAAATAAGCGAGAGGTTTTTTTTTTAGATAAAATAAGCATGCAAAGAACACAAGAAAGGCGAGATACTTAAGACACACAGTCGTGAATCCTTTGGTAAAGCAAAACATTTAAACAGATAAGTTATCACTCCTCTAATGCACCTATTTTGTAAATGCTGCTTCTTAAAAACTTCACGTTTTTAAGAAGCAAGCTCTCTGTGTCAACTGTGTGAACAGATGTGCACACAGATGTTCCGTACACGTAGCAAGGAGCTATGGTTTTATTACATGCAAACAGTGATTTTTAATTCAAATGTTTTTGATTAATTTAATTATTTATTTATCTTTATTTTTATTTATTTAATTAGTTTTTAATTCAAATGTTTTTTATTTATTTCGAACTGAAACTAATCTTACCAGTGCAAAAGTCCCAAAAAGGCAGCTGGAAAAAAAAGAAGAAAAGAAAAGAAAAAAGTCATTAAAAGCTGCATTGTTATAATAATTATACTGTACCTCTAAAACAACTATTTCAAAGGCATTCCCTTATACTTCTAGAACGCATGCACGAGAAGGGTGGCTAGCCAATTCTGTCTGTACGAGCACAGGAAAAATCCCAGAAGGACATAAATTGCAACTCGTGCTCACCTCTGCAGGGGAGTTTTGAGGAGCAAAGGAAGAGACTGGGAAGACTTTATGTCTCGTTTATGTCACATGCACAAGAGTGATGAAACTCCCGATGATTTTGACCTTCTTGGTGATTCCTCAGAGATTATTCTCTGGTGTGATCTGTTACTCCCTATTTCTTTGTACACATTTTTAAAAAATAAGCACATATATACACGACGACCATCAGCTCAATCCTTTCAGAAGTGACTCCAGCCAAGAGAAGCCACTTGAGGCCACTTACTTTCCCTTCTGCTCGTTCAGAATATGGTTTAAAGCAGGACATGGCTTCATAAGCAGCACACCCAAAGCCCCGAGGGCCGTTCAAACCTTACGGAGCCTTGAGGGCCGCAGACTGGTGGCCTGGGAGCCCCATCTGCAGTCCCCACGTCAGCGCGCGCAGGAATGTGGCTTTCTCAGGGAGCTGCGGACAGGTCCAACGGTGACACTGCTGAGGGGACGGGCTTTCTGAGGAGCTACAAACACTGTCTGTCCCTGTGGGTGGCTGGCACGCTGCTCATTTTCAAGGATATAGCAGAGCTGGGGAGAGGAGATGGGAGGGGGCCCAGTTAAAACGCCACAAACCTCTCTGTTCTTACGGTTTGAGTAGTTTTTTGTTTGTTTTTGCTTTTTTGAATGCATTTTCTTTAGAGTGTCGTAAACTTTGGGTTAATTCCCAAAGACCTGAAAAAGTTGATTCCGATAATCAAGTATCTTTGTTACTGTCACAGAGGAGTGAACTCACTTAGCTATTCCGAACGTCACCGCCCTGCCTCAAGATTTTATAACGGTGTTTCTGTTTTTCCAAATACACTTAGCAGGTCATTTTACACACCGCCACCATTAACCTCGTAGAAAGTCTAAAATGTATTCAACTTGGCTAACCAAATAAGTGCAAATTATTCAATCAATCAATCAATCCATCAATACTAATAAAATACTGCAATATCGAAGACTCCCAGCTGTACTTCTTTGAGACTTACCGGAAGACTTACTGTTTTATACCAGGATCAGCCAACTACAGCCCACTGTCTGTGTTTGTACTGTCCACTGGCTAACATGGTTGTTATATATTCTTAAAGGTTATAACAATAAGGAAGAAGAATAGGCAATAGAGACTACATGTGGCCTGCAAAGCTCAAAATATTTACTACCTTGCTCTTTACAGAAAAAGTATACGTTCACTAGGTATGTTAATTGTTTTTAATGTATAATATACTCTGAACTACTTTGAAATTAAACCTATACCATCCCTTTCAACTTGAAACAGATGTCCTTCTGATAAGACTTTATTAAGATATACACAGAGACTGTCCTATTCAGCCATATCTGTATGCTCTTTCTCACCTTCCATGCAATTACACACATTGGCAAAAACTTTTATAAGTGATAATTAAGGGAAAAGGAAAAGGTCAACTATCCTCCTAACTAAATCCACCTGGCTTTCCCAAAATCCTCAAAATGTTCCCGTGTCTCTCACTCCTTCCCCTCACCCCACATTACACACCTGACGAATGCTAAGGCGTAATAATAACGCCAACATCCTACATGCAAGGTGTGCCTATCACAGCCCCTTCCGAGGTGGTGACAAAAAGCATTTCTCCTGGACCCCTGGATCCCGCCTGCCAACCCCACCTTAGAACGAGACGCAGCCTTATACCAGACTGACACCAAGCCCACTCGACACAAGCGCTCCAGACTCCCCTGACACCCCCGCCCATGTTCTCCACATGGTCATCCATCCTTGCTTTTTTCTATTCCCTGCCGCCTCACGAGAGGACTCTCTCTCTTCCTCGCCACAGTTAGCGTCTCAGATCTGTGCTTTTCATTCCTCCCTTCCACATTTTCTAAGGCTTTGCTCCCTCAACCGTTCCCCCTCTTGGAACCTCAATCTTCCCCTCTCCTACTAGACTTTCCCTTCAGCCCTCACTTCTCCCAGACCCTGAAACGCCTCCCTTGATGTAGCAGCCCTACAAACTAGGAAACAGTCTCCACGCCCACACCCACGAGCTGATGAGATTCTCAGCCACCTTCCTTCTTCGAAGTTCCTGTAATTCTTTCAGAAGACCAACTGATCTTTTCGTTCTCCATATCAATAACTTTTTCCCATTCTTATGCTTTTCAACCCCTCTGCAGCGTTCGACCAGACTCCTGAGAATTTCTTCCTCTGTTATCTTTCATCACATCGATTCTCCCAGTTCTGCTTTTCCGGCAATTTTATATTTATATTTATATTTATATTTATACTTATATTTATATTTATATATTTATATTTATATTTATTCATATATATACACATATACATATACATACACACACACACACACACACACACACACACACATTTATCTGGCTTTTCTTTTTTCTCTCTTTAAACTAAAAGCTTTCCCCAGGTACCTTTACTTTGCCCAATTTTCTCTCTTGGCCAAGCCTTTCTCAATGTTAAAGTTTCAATTCACTTGTACGTGGATCATTCCCAAATCTATAAATACTCACTCCTGAACTTTCTCTTTCTCTCACCATGCCCCACTCTCTTCTTCCGTCTCACCACCAACCCCAGGGCCCTCACTGTGCTCTCACCAGCGCTCACCTCCGCCCTCTCTTCTCCATGCCCGCTGCGTTACTCTCACTACGGCAGTTACCGCCTGCATTCTCGTGTTCAGTGATTTTTCCTGCTTGCTTTCTCAGTCCAGCTGCCGTCCGTTTTCGACACCGCTGTCAAGGTCCTCTCTCGGAAGCACACTTCCAATCGCGTCACTCTCCTATTTAAAAACCATTCTGTGCCCACCTTGTGAATGCACTAAACGCCACAGAATTTTCCACTTTCAAATGGTTAACACTGTTATGTGCATTTCATCTCATTAAAAACAATATTTTTTTTTCTTAAAGAATCAGTGTCTGCCTACAGAATGACATTCAAATGCCTTAAACCTAGTCTTGAATTAGACTCCATGGCTGGTCCCAGTCAACCTTTTGAATTTACTTCCTACTTCCTCTTCTTGTACACTTTTATGCCCTTCCTTTCAAGGTCATATTTTCTTACTTCCATGGCTTTATGTCATCCTATCAACCTCTAACACTTGTTCTCTGCTTCGCACATCCCAATATTAGCCTTTTCGTCACCCTTTAAATCCTGCTTTTTTCTAAAAGTCTTCCCTGATCTCATTTCCTACTTCTCACCCTAAGATATTCGTTTGCTCTTCTGAACTCTCACAGCATGTGGTACAGGCTGGTCATCATATAACCCCACACTCACCAGTGCACGCCAGACAGGGTTGCCCCAGGCCTTGCGTTTGGGCTGGCAAAACAGCCTGGCATCCAAGAGCCTGTCCATTCTGGGTGCAGGATGTATCTGCTGCCATAAGTAGACATCTGATACCATCTCAATATGAACTTCCATCTGTTACTCAATTATTTTTAACAACCCAAATGTGGAGACTCATCACCTCCGCGGTCAACTTCCAGAACAGCAGCCAACTTACAGTGGGAAAGAAGTCACAACTTATGTTAGGAGACCTTCATCTATGTTTCAGTTTATATCCGTAGCCAGCCACACAAAGGACTAGGCTCAGGATTGATTTTGTTGAAACAGCAATAACGTTTAAGTTCTCTCTTAGGCTACAGAAAATGAAAAATGTAGGTGAAGAAGAATCTTTCAAGTGTTTAAAAAAGAAAATTCCCCAAATTGAGGCAACCAAGTTCCAATGAAAGTAAATGGATAGTAACACGGGACAAGATGCTAATTTGGTCCTACAACAACTAGCATTAAAGATTCGCAACGAATTTTAAGAATCAAAGCTTTTGTTTTATTTAAGGCACAGAGAGGAACGTGTCTGCCCCTCGAGAACTAAATAAATGGATGCGCTGATTAAGATGACATTTTGTCAGTGATACACAGGTGATCATTATGGTCAAAAACCCTGGGAAATATTTGAAACAGAACCAAGTGGGCTAGGGATTCTCTTCGGCGATTCTCCAGAGGTGGGCCCTGGTCAGTATTGTTGCGAGGCTTGCTTGTGAAACTGATCTTTAGGGCGCACCGAAACCACTTCAAACCCTAGGCTCAGCGAAACCACTTCAAACCCTAGGCTCAGGGCCTGCCCCTGCTGGGGACTCCAGCCGAGGGCTCTCCCCGCCCGGTTCTACTCACCTATGGACATGGTCAGCCTGCCCGAGAACTGACGTCTGCGTAACAGGTGCATCCTGTCGCGGAGCTGCTCCAGCAAACAGTTGAGGAATTGGAAGCGGCTGAGATAAAGGGCATTCGTGACCACTTCCACTTGCAAGCAATTCTGTGCCTTCAGGTTTCGGATCCTCCGCGGCGAGTAGGCCCGGGCGCCCCCGGGCAGGTTCCCGCCGCTTACCGGCAGAGGCAGCTCCGGCTTTTCCACTTCCTCCTGCGGCTGCTCCTCCATCTCCGGCTCCCCGGCTCCGGTGGCCCGCCGCCGCCGCCGGGACGGCACGGAGCGGGGAGTGTGCAGCGGCTCTGAAGCCCCTTCTTTGAGCTTACTTCTCGTTGGCCCGACCATTTTCTCATAGTCCCCGTTCGGATGGAGCTGGCTCTCTCTCCGGCGCCGGCCCAGCCGGGTAGGGCGAGGTCCGCAGGGGCTCGCAGTCTCAACGACTTGTCCCAGCCGCCGTTGCGGGCCCCCTGGTCGTCAAGGCGACCGCGAAACCTGGAGGAGGGGCGTGAGGCGCGAGCTCCACGTGCGCGGCACCTGCGCGCAGCCATCCTCCCGCGCGCAGCCCGTGCGCGCGTCCTTCCACGTGCGCAGCCCGTGCGCGCAGCCCGTGCGCAGCCATCCTCCCGCGCGCAGCCCGTGCGCGCGTCCTTCCACGTGCGCAGCCCCTGCGCGCAGCCATCCCCCCGCGCGCAGCCGTACTCCCGCGCGCATCCTTCCACGTGCGCAACCCCTGCGCGCATCTGTCCTCCCGCGCGCATCCGTCTTCCCACGCGCAGCCATCCCCCCGCGCGCAGCCGTACTCCCGCGCGCATCCTTCCACGTGCGCAACCCCTGCGCGCATCTGTCCTCCCGCGCGCATCCGTCTTCCCACGCGCAGCCATCCTCCCGCGCGCATCTGGTGCGCGCATCCTTCCACGTGCGCAGCCATCCTCCCGCGCGCATCTGGTGCGCGCATCCTTCCACGTGCGCAGCCCCTGAGCGCATCTGTTCTCCCGCGCGCAGCCATCCCCCTTGCGCACCCTTCCATGGGCGCCGCCCCGCGCGCTGTTTGGAGTCACGGCCCCGCTGGCAGCCAAGTCTGAAGAACTCTCCGAGATTGCATTCCTTTCTCCGAGTTCAGGCTTGGCTTTGTTACTTTTACAAAAGGCTGCCTGTCTTGAGGTTACTAAAGGCGGAGATCTTCGCTGAAAGAGAAGGAAGTGAGCGGCTGCAGTGCGCGTGGGGCTTCCGAGCCATCTCCCCTCACGTCCTACGAGCACGCTGCAGGGGGCAGCAGTGTCCCTGCGTCCTCTAGGTTGAGGGACTGGCCCGGGGCCACAGGCAACACGTGGCCGAGCTGGAGTGAGCCCTGTGCGTCCAGCCCCAGGGTCTCAGGTTGACGACACGCGGTCGGTGATGTCGCGTTGTCTCCTGCGAGGACAGTTTACTAATCCATTCTTTTAAAATTGTGTGTTCCGACGAGGTTGCTCAGAATTCCTCAGCCCTCGAAGCGCTGTGTTCCGAGCTCTCACCTTCCTAAACCAGCCACCACCCAGGCCCGAAGAGGGACCTCTCTGCACCGCAGTCACTCACTACGCGCTCGACGCCACAGCGGCTGGCACAGATGCACGGGGTCGTTAGCATTTTCCGTGTTCGCTGTCACAAGCCATCCCCCTGGAGCCGACACACCTTTACCTGCCGTCTTTTATAAGATGGTTGGGATTGGCTTTCCTAATGCCCTACTCCTCTTCCGTCGGATGCATGGCTCATTTGGGCCAGGTTAATTTCCCTGATGAACCAGCTCTCAAAAAATGTTCACGACTCCCCTTAGCCCACAAATAAAATGTAAACGCCTTGGCTTGCTCATCAGCACTTTCAGTTATCTGCCGCAATCTGTCTTTTCATTCCGAGTGAGGTCCGCAGGATGCGATGCCATCAACCATCCCTTTACTCTAACCCAAAAGCCATCCTGTGGCTTTTTCATCCATTTCTCCCACCCCATCTAAATTCTGTCAGCTCCCAAGGCCCGGCTCATTTCTCCAGCCCACATGAATTCCCCCCGCTCTGAAGGTCAAAAGCAATTACTGACAGAACTATTCATCTTGTCACTTATTTAAATTCAGTAAGTGCTGTTATTAATTTGCTGTTTTGTAAGTTTTTTTTTTTTTTTTTTTAGGGAGCATATCTGCATTTCTAGTATCATGTTTGGTGCTTAGTGCGTTTTCTCATTTACATAATATGATAACTTACAAGTAAAGAAACCAAGGATAAAGGATGCAGTCATTTGCCCAAGTTTTAACAGTTAATGAGTTATTGCCCAATACTGAGTTTAAACGACAAGGTATTTATGAGTGGTTGATGAAAACTACGTTATTGAATATGGAAACTCAAAAATAAAATACCTTACTTTTTATATTATTTTAAGATCATTTTTAGAACAGTAAGTGGAGTGCTATGATTATATTTCCCTTTTTACTAGAACTATATAAATTCACAAAATGAATTGGATGGATTTGCACCTTCCTGTCTATATTAATTAGAGCATCTAGTTCGGGAAACTTTTTTCTCCCCTTTAATCTTTTCAGTTATTACTTGTCTAGTTACACTGTCTACTTCTGCGACCAATTTGGAAAATTGATATTTTCCCACAGACATTTCAAGTCAGCTGAATTATACACCCTACTTTACTTGAAATAATTATGGCCATCTGTGTTATTTAAAAAAATTAGTGTTTGCCTAATGAACCTGTTTGTCCTTCAACTCTCTGTGGTTTTAATAGATTTATTTTAAACTATATCTTGTTGAATATTTTAAAAGATAATCTGAGGTCCTTGTGCAATTTTATAAATTTTATGTTTTTGTTTTTCATGAGATGTAGATATTTTTGTGGGATGGAGGGAGTGGCTGCTATTGGAATGTTGGCCAGATGAAATTTTCAGTGACATCCTGGATAACTCTGAATTGAACTTTCTGACTTGGGTTTCCCTTAAATCTGTTTTTATTTCCTATGTTTCTCTTTTTGGTCAATTTGTTTGTTTGTTTCCTGTAATTTCCAATCGCCTTTTGGATCACTCAGTGTGCTAACAGAATAAAGCATATTCTTACCATTGGTCTAGACCTTGAAAGTACAAATCTGATCTTTTTTTTACCATTTAAAAATAATTTTAATAAGATGTACTATTAGTTATACCAGTTAAAATTAGAAATAATATATATTCTCATAGTATTATCCCCCTTAATGCTTTGTGACTTAGCAGATTATTTCTCTTACATAGAGGTTTTGAATACTGTCACCTATATTTAAAACTCACCTGTTTTCCCTTTTGTCTTTTAGTAAAGCAATTGGTAATTTCTGCAAAAAAGTGCAATGAAACTATATAACCAGCAGATGGCAATAATGACTTGTAAATCAGAATTAAAATTTTTAGGTAGTTTTTAAATTCACTTTTAAAAAGAAAGATCACTGTTGTAATAAATCAATTACCAAAAATGAAATTTAGGGAAATTTCAAGTGTAACCCTTCATAAAAGTAATGACATTGCATATTTCATATATCAAAATGATTAAAATATTTATTATGGCTGATGTTTGGTTTTTCACTTAATACTGTTATGACTTTCTTTAGCTGATTCAGATAAGATTTTATCAAATTTAAATGTTTCAACTTTGTGTAAATACATAGATATAAATTTAAGTGGATTGCTCTGTTAGATCTACATTTAGCTTGATTATATATACCAGGAAAGATATAAGTAGTTCAATGAACATCATTTTGAATATTTTCAATTTCCCACCTGTCATTTGATAACTTAAAATACTCATTCCACTTTAATTGATACTCTTCTACATGAAAACGAGTTTTTATTTGTGCTGTTTCACAATTTCTTATACATTAAAGTACTTCTATTATGGTGCAAAGAATGGAACTGACATCAAAGTGTTTCTCTCTAGTCTGTCATCACTAGTTAGTCCCAAAGATGGTAACAAAACTCTTAAGAGCTCATACTTATGTTAGCTATTACCGAACCCCATATCCAAGATTCTTTAAGAGCAATTTGATTGAGTAATTTCATTCATTTCGATTAAGACGTTTTAAAAAGGTAAACCAAATGGGATTTGTTTCTTAGATTTTTGCAAGACTTTCTATAAATTCACAAAGATGAAAAAAAAAAGTCTTGTTGAATCATGTCTCGCTACAAACTCCAACATATTGAGATTATTTTTATTTACCATTAAAGTGGCTAATACAAGAATTGCTATATTCATTCCTAATAAGCAGAAGTCTTAGAATGTATTAAAGAAGGAATGATAGAATATATATAGGCAGATGAAGTAAAAACATAGCCAAAACAGCGATGATACATAAAGCATTTGCGTGCTATGGGTTTATCGCAGCCCCAATCCGGCTTCCACTGCACCCCTGGGCACCCATCATCTGGGTCCTCCCTGGCTCCACTTGCTGTGCAGTCTCTAAGTACAGTGGGCTTCATTGGTCCTATTTTCTAATCACTCCTACCCTCTAGCAGCCCAAATGGCAACTAGAGTACAAGGGAGGAAGGAGAAAATCTTTCTAAATAAGTCGTAAGTGTTGACATCAAGGCCACCAACTCTTGCTTGGGCAGCCGAGTCTTGCTTCCTCATGGATACTGACCCCTTCCCCAAAGATAATTGTGGAACTTGTTATGTCCCTTCTTGTATACAGTCTGTTGAAACTCTTCTTGAGACCCTTAACCAGTGACAATTTATCATCCCTTAGGAGAAAAATTATTGAGTTATGCAGTGATGAGTAATGTTTCTCAATTAAGGCCATGTACCTGGTTTCAGAAAAAGGCAAAATAGACTTTTTTTTGATTCGAAGAATTTAGAAATATTTATTTAAGGAGTTAATGCAGCATCTTAGTTATGAGTAGAGACAGGATTTGAATCCTGACCTACTTAGTGTAGGTCACTTACTCTCAGCCTGTTTTCTCATACTTCAGGTGAGAATAATAATAGCTCCTACCTCATAGAGTTGTAGCAAAGATTAAGTAAGGCATTGTATATAAAGTGTACAGATACAGTAAATGTTTTATGAAAAGGTAGTAGTTATTACCACATCAAGGCTTGTGATAGAGGAGGGTATTTATATTGTCTTTTTCTTTCCCAGGAAGTCTAAAGAACCAGCTACAATTCTTCTGAGGTGGGGGAATGAAAGGGATAAAAAAAATAAACTAATGTAAATTGAGACTCTAGGGCCACACAATGCTATCAAATAGGCAGTATTATCTTCTTTATTTTAATTTAATTTTATTTTATTCAAGTATACAGTACATTGGTTAGACATTTCTATAGTTTATAAAATGATCCCCCTGATCACTCCTTCTCTTCTTTCTACAGAGTGAAAAAACGAGGCGGGGAGAAGATTGCAGACAGCTCACTTTTAACTCACAAGTACAAAGATTTGTCCTCAAATCTTTGAAAGTCCTCAAAGTTGACAAGTTGGGCTCTAAAGAATGGACATAAAATATTTTCCAGATAGCTTGTTTCTTTTGTTCTAAAATAACAGCTTTAGTGAGATATAATTCACATATCATAACATACATTCTTCTACATGTAGGATTCAGTGATATATTCTTCTACATGTAGGATTCATTAATATATTCATGAGGTTGTGCAACCGTCACTACTGTCTACTCCCACATTCTAAAAGATGTGTCGTGGTCTCTCGTTGCTTTTGAAATTTTATTTCCCAAATGACATATGATATTAAGCACCTTTTCATGTCTAACTGCCATCTGTTTAGCTGTTTAGAGAGAGCTTTTGCTCCTTTGCCAGAGATCAGTTGACTGTATTCGTGTGGTTTTATTTTCTGGGCTCTCTGTTTGCTGATCTACTTGTCTCTTCTTGCACCAATATACTGTCTTTATTCCTGTAGCTTTATAGTAAGTATTGAAGTTTGTTCTCCTTCGTTATTGTGTTGTCTATTCTGGGTCTTTTGCCTTCCATGTAAACTTTAGAATCAGTTTGTTAATAGCCACAAAATTTGCTGGGATTTCGGTTGAGGTTGTGTTGAATTTCCAGGTCAAGTAGAGAAGAACTGACATCTTGACAACGTTGAGTCTACCTAGCCACAAAATTGAACATCTCCTCATTTCTTTGGATCTTCTTTGATTTCTTTCATCAGACTTTTATAATTTTCATCATATAGATTCTCATGCATATTTTATTATATTTATACCTAAGTATTTCTTTCCCCTTTTTTTGGTGCTGATGTAAATAAATGGTGTTACATTTTTTATTTCCAATTCCAGTTGTTCATTGCTTGTATATAGGAAAGCAACGGACTTATTTATTTTAATCTTGAATCTTACCCTATAGTTGTTTATGAGTTCTGAGGTTTTTTTTTTGTTGGAAGCATATTAATGTTCTGGGTTTTTCTTTTTTTTAAATTAAGCAATCTGAACAAAGGAACCCAGTTGTCTTGCCATGAATAACTTCACCATATAGAACAAAAAAGAAGCCAACCCAAGTCACTGCAAAATGCATCCTTTAATAACATACCCTTGGCAGAGAAGAGGGTAGACAACTGCACACAGGCCTTGAACTCTTCGTAAAAGGTGTGTTTTCGTAGTTGTAGGAGTGAAGCAACATGAAATTAGTTGAAGTCTACGGTAGAAATGAGTAAATAATGTGCTGATGCTCTTAGGAACCAAGGTTCTCACTGCAGAAGAAGGCGGATGTGGATACAGATGTGGATGCAGATGTGGATGCAGATGTGGATGCAGATGTGGATGGCCCAAAGAGAGGAAAAAAGGGACTCCATGGCAGGACAGAGGGGAGT
The DNA here is from genome assembly GCA_004027375.1 of Macroglossus sobrinus. Classification (NCBI taxonomy): domain Eukaryota; kingdom Metazoa; phylum Chordata; class Mammalia; order Chiroptera; family Pteropodidae; genus Macroglossus; species Macroglossus sobrinus. The sequence goes on along the minus strand of PVKZ01002652.1, from coordinate 50,386 downwards.
GTGTTGGAATTGGAGATATCAGCATAAACTTATGATTTCTAACACAGTTTAGACACAAGCACATACATTTGAATGTGTGTTTATATACACATGTGAAATGACCTAGATGCAAACATACCCCAGTGAGCACATCTGGCACCCAAATCTTGGTTTCTAAGACAGTTTTCCAACTAAAAGGAATCTGAGCTCTTTATAGAAATGGCTGGCTCCAGGACTGGGGGCAGGAAAGATACAAGATGAACCTGGAATGACGTGTTATGCCAAAAATTGAGGAAATGCTGAAAAATAAAAAGGACCGAGGAGCCAGCTTAAGGGACTCTCCTCCCACTGACCAAATCTGGGACGACTTGTGCATCAAGATAACTAAGGATAGAAACTATACTCTACTGAAAAATAGGAGTTCTTTTGCCATAAAGGATGACGAAAGACTGAGGGACTGCATCAGAGTAAAGGAGACGAAAGCAACATTACAACTAAAAGCAATGTGTACTCTGAATGGGCTCTATCCTGAAGGGGGCATGATGCTACAGAAGACATCCCTGAGTCCTTGGACCAAACTGGAGTCCAGATATTAGACCACAGTATTGAGCTACTGTTCAATTTCCTGAAGTTGCTAACTCTGCTGTGGCTATTTCATAGAATTTTCTTGATTTTAGGAAACATACTGGGATAATAGGGCACGATATATAAAACTGTCAAATGGTTCAGAATAACAATTTGTATAGTGTGTGTGTGTGTGTGTGTGTGTGTGTGTGTGTGTGTGTGTGTGTGTGTGTGTGTGCAGGCTCTACTCAGTGTGAATGAAAATAACTCCAATGGGCCAAAAGGTTAACAATTGGTGAAGCTGGAAAAAGCATACACAGGGTTTCTTTATAATATTTTTATGACTTTTCCGTAAGCTTAGATTCACTCCAAATAAAAGATTTTTTAAAGGTTGGTGTTTGGCATGCACAAAAAATTAAGGGTGTTTGGCATGCACAAAAAATAATGGGTGTTTGGCATGCACAAAAAATTAAAGGTGTTTGAAATGCACAAAAAATTAAGGATGGCAGAGCAGGCTTCTGAAAGCAGAAGGTATGATAACATCGTATTCTGAGGATCTGTCATGTGGAAGAAGAATTAAGACTTTGACTTGGCTAATCTTATTCTGTGGCAGCCTGTTCTGTGTGTTCTCGGCACAGCACATTCAAGAGCTCATGCCTGGAGCGAGAGGCAGGAGATCTTTAAGCTCTATGGAGTCTTCAGTATCACTCAGGTCAGGGAGGTGCAAAGTCCTATCATCCCAAAGGGTCATCGAGGAGGGTGAGTGAGGGAAGGGGCCTGAGAGTAGAAAAATGGGAACTAATGGTACCTAGAGACGTGTCTTCTCCACAGGCTCTCAAATGAAATTAAAGATAAAGCTAAGTCTATAACCATTGCATCCTGAACAAGCCCGATCCCGTCTGATCTCGGAAGCTAAGCAGGCTCGGGCCTGGTTAGTACTTGGATGGGAGACCACCTAGGAAGACCAGGTTCTGTAGGTGTTAAAAAGTTAAAAAGGAAAAAAAAAAGACAAAGCCAAGCTCTGTGCAGTAATCCATGGGCTGTGTCTGGTCCAGGAGTGGCCATTTGAGGCTCCTGATCTCACCTAAGTCCATCATTTTCTTTCAGGTGAGGAAACAGGTAGCAAAAGTCACAAAGCCAAGTGTGTCAGATAATGAACGGTGTAAATGTGTGTGTATATTTATCAAAAACACACCATTTTTAATGAAAGAAATTAATATACACACATTTGTACTTCTGTACAATTTTGGGTAATATATAATTTTAAGCTGTTTACAAATAACATGTAATGCTTCAAATATTACATAATGTTGATAATACATTTCTAGCAGAAATAAATATATTGCACTTAAAAAGAACTTCGTTAGATGTTACTTCTTTTCCCATAAAGCATTTCCCACGCCCTTCCCCCAGCCCCCAGCACACTGCACTTCATAACAATGACTGTTCTCACGCAACTCGTTAAGCAGATGAACACAGCAAACAATAGAACCGTGATAGAGTCTACTAAAAAAGGCTAATTCGATTTTTTCCTTTAGGGAATTCAAAGATCTTCTTTCCGGTTTCTGAAACTAAGGAAAACACAACCACTAAATACAGTATATTCATGTACCAGAAGTAAAACACGATGCATGGTATTTTTTGTTCAGCTGTATTATTTTACTTCCTTATTATTGGGGCAGAGGATTAGAATTATTTAAGGGATGGACAGACAGAGGGACAGAAAATACTTATGGATTAAATAATCTGTCAAACGTATATAAATGAACCTGTGCATGTTTAATCATGCTGAAGAAAGATAAGTATTGGAATATTTTATAACTGGCATGGAATGAATAGTAGTGAAGAAAGGATGTTTAGTTTTATAAAGTTTTAACTTCCTCTTTGCTTGTTCACATAAAATCCTGGCACTCTGAAATAATATGAGTATAAAATCCACCCTCCACCCATCTCTAAAGGGGCCGGCTGAAAATTTTTCCGTCTAGTGCTTTATTCCTGTCTATGCAGTCTAGATTTAGGGTGTAATATTGCTTTACTTGTAATAATGATCAAGTCCATATACGTTTAATAATGAAAAGTTTTCCTTCTGTAGTCAACGAGAGATTGTGTAAAAAGACTGTTTTTCTTACAATCTATGACCCTGTTCATTACGTAATTGAATTTTTGAACTTCAGTACCTGAGTCGTGGCTAAGCTTGGCTGCGTATTTAATGGGGTGGTAAAGTCACTTTATCCACTTGAGTTGAGGCTTATTTTCCTCGATAGAATTCAGCTTAAACATAAGCAGAGCACCCTGAAAAGCTAATGTGAAATTCAGCATTGGGATAACTATCCTCACACCTCGCCCCAAAATGCATAGGCCATATGGGATGAGGATACTTTATAAGAATACTTATTTGGGGGGCTTTTAGAGGGTTTCCTTTTTCTTTTTTTGGGGGGGAGGGGTGGATGTCATGGCTGGAAAATGGCAATGACAGAGATGTGGAGAATGGTGGGGGAGGGGAGAGCCTGGAGTACTGAAATCAGTATGACTCCTCCATCAAAGTCCTCACACAGGAGTTGGGCTAGATGATGACTCATCATCCTCAGGGGTCTTCTTAATCCCTACCCTGTCCCCCTGCTGGGAACGGTGGTGGACCTTCCAGACAACATCCCACTGCTATAAACTCATAGGCCCAGCAATGAAAGCTGGATGCGTTTCTCTTTATACCGCTCAGGGGCAGGCAGAGGAAGGTGGAGGAGTTCCTAAGTGCAAGAAATCATTGAACTGACTCAGAATTATCAATAAATATTTTTAAAACAAGTCACATATTAATTATGTGGCTCATATTAATTAATTGTGTGAATGAATTCCTTCGGGTTCGATAAAGAGGTGCTGGCAGGGCCTCTTTGTAGCAGCCATGCTTTTCGATACTGTAATATACCTGGAGGAGAAAAACCCTGAATTTATTCTAAATGTACTCTACCTCATGCTCTTTATTGTTCGATTGGCTTTCCCGCTAATTATCTAGTTCTTGCAATGACTTTTGGCAAAATAGACTTCAGGGTTTTAAATCTTAAATGCTCAGGGAGTTAAGTAAGAATCAACAACCAGCATAGCTCATAGCAAAGTTCTACCCTGGCTCTCGGGCTGAGCTCCATTTCACTTGTGCTTTTTTATTTCTGCTTCAGATAAAACCAAATACTTAACAAACGATATCCAATTTAGAATTCCAGGTGTGGCTTTTCAACAGCATGCTTCGCTGTATGAGTCTTTTCTCTAAGCACTCTTACTTTATTCTTATATTGCTTAATCACAAAGTTATGAAATCAGGAAACACTGGTGTAAAACCATATTTAACAAAACCAGACGACTGTCCTTTGAGAAACACCAATTGGGAAAAATATCCAAATAGTACTAAAATCATCCATTCATTCTCATTGAAAGGAAAATTCAGATATGATTTACTTTAGCGGACCAGTAATTTACCAGAATGTTGACTAGCATCATGAAAAATAGCATCTACGTTTGTTGTTCCTGCTTTAAGCAGCAGTACTCTGCATTACAAAGAGCTCTGGTGATAGGCCCAGTATTAAATATTAAACTCCCTACCTTAATCTCTATGGGTATTTAAACATTACTCATAACTGGTTTTTTTTTTTTTAAGGAAATGCACATCTGTGCTGTGTTTGAACACAAACTACCTGTGTGTACGATAACATAACATGCCAGACACTATAAATTAGCCAACAGTGCCTTCCACAGGACTCCCAGATGCTTGGTTAACACAGCCCATGCTTCTCCACAGATAAACTTAGGGATACAGTGGAGAATGGCAATTGCAAAGTCCGGTGATGGCCTCCCATAGACAGACTGTGCCATTTTGCCATGTTTCATGAGCTGGAAATGCCCAAACAAGGCATTTGATATGGAAAAGCTTAACACTAAATTGACCAATGGAGTCTGATGTGATAAGTATATTGCATTTACTCCCAAATACACCTCTACTCACAGCAGCAATATTTCCCATCTCTTTTCCCATCCACCATGTAGTAAACAGATTTAATACGTTTGTAGTCAGACAGAGTAAAAGGAATAGTGCATACAAAATTATTAAGTTAAAATCGAGTTTGGGGGAGCTTTGTGAAGAAGACAGATTATATCCTGTAGCTAGAATGCATTAATATCTAAAGCTGAAAGAGTATAAACTTCGTTAAATTTTTGTTATAAGTAAACAAACTGTTGCAAAATACCAAATATACTACCCAAATATACTACCCTGACCATTATTGTTTAGTTATATGTCGCCCAAAATAATATAGAGAATATATATAACTAAAATATAAGTAATTACTGTACAATATTAAAAGAAGGCTTCGAAAGACAGCAGGAGCTGAAAATGAAGTGGATACATGTTTCAGATTTACTCGTAAGCGCTGTCCATGTTTCAGTGAGGGAGTCCTCGAGTTCACATGGAATTTCATATCATAGGCTAGAAAAATGGTAAAGGAGTCACTCAATGTAACAGTAAGAAAAAAGGACAAATCAGATACACGGGCACAGAGCAGCCCCTCGTGAGCCCAGGGTAGATGGTGGCTGGCAACACAGGCACTTAGTATGGCCACTCACAAATCCTTGTCAGTTAGCAGTAGCAGCTAATCTATATCATCAAAGCAGATTTACCCAAAATGAGGCTTTGGCCTGGTGCATTTCAACATCCGTAAGGTCTCCCAAAGCTGACGAAAATGGAAGGGGCCATCGGCACCCATGGTGGAGAAGCTTCTTTCAGAATAGGAAAACCGGCTTTTTATTGCAGCTTAAGTGAAAGAAAGCTTCACGGGTCCTCACGTGCAGGTGTTTGAGTGCTCCCCAGTGAATAATAGATCAGTAGTGTATTTAGAACGCAGCCCAGAACATTAAAACCTCGGCTTTACCATGTAACACACACAGAGCCTCTTGCTTCAACATTGTATATAGAAGGTTTTTCCCTACATAGATGGCAAGTCATCGCAAGAAAGAGAATGAGGAAGAGAGAAGACAGGACGGAAAAAGAGCTCGCCTGGTACTGGTCCTCCAGAATTTACAGAAAGCCCTGTGCAGAGTCCTTCCCAAGCACGTACTCCTCCACAAAACGGGATGCCTTCGCACCCTCAGCTCCTCTCCCAGCGAACTAACCAAGGAAAACTAAACATGCTCAAGCTACGGCGCTACGAACCTCCCTCGACGGGCCCTCGCTCTCTACGGGGAGAAACGGACCTCGGTGAGTCGTTCGTTACCCATGGTGGTCGGTCTGGGAATACGGTATTGCCTCTTTGAAGATTCCTCTAGCCTGGGGAAAGCAGAAAGAAAACCTATGCACGTCGATTCCAGACAGGACGGCGTCGACACAGCAGGTGCGACCAACCCCCAGCAGGATGAGGGCACTCCAGGATTCATCTGCCGTGCGGTGTCCATCGATGTCCCGTGAGCTGCAGGCTGCAGGCTGCAGGCCGAGGACGGGACACTGACGCTTTCTCACGCCCAAGAGCAGCAGATGAATCCGGGCCGGTGATGCGAGCCCTCGGAGGCACGTGCTGTGGCGTCCCGCTGTCCTCTGGGAGGGTCCCCGCGCCCCGCGTCCCGCCCGCGCCACACCCCGGCGTCCGCACACCCGCCGCCGCCCACCCCCACCCCACGGCTCCGGGCAGGGTCACACGAACGGCGTCATGACCGCGGACGAGTGGCGCAGCCCTTGCAGCGCCGCGTAGGGCCCCTGCTGGAAGTAGTGGTGGTACCGCGGCATGTGGAACGAGGGGAAGGCCGGGCCGCTGCCCTGCATGGGGCCGCCGAGGGCCGAGGGCGCCAGGGGCACCCCCAGCCGGCCGTAGGGCGGCGGCAGCGAGCCCTGGATGGGGTGCGGGAGCGGGGTGGCGATGGACGCTGTGCTGGTGCCGAGCGCCGTCAGGGGCTGGGGGGGCTGGAATCCGGGGAAGCTGGGTGAGGACGAGACCCAGGAGCTGAGGGGCAGGTTGTCGGACGTGGTGAAGGCTGACCCTGCAAAGGCGAAAGGACCCGTTAGACCGGGGCACTCTGTTCGGACGTGCGAGTGGAGAATTACGTTGTCTGTTAGGGATCGGTTTAAGAAATAGGGTTGTAGGTTGTAGATATGCGGTCCAGAAAGACAGACTTGTCAGCCAGAAGGGCAGACCGACCTTTCCAGATAAGGAGACATCATTCACACCACCTATGGAAGAGGATTTACTAAGTAGCAAAAGACGTAACCCGTTAGACAGCTGGCCTACACACTCCCAACACGCTTCTCTACCTGAAGGCCTTACCTGATTCCCCGAGAGTCGCTCCAAGAAGCTGATACTGTCTTAACCTCTGCGGAACCCCAAAGGAGGGCTGGATATAGGAGCCTCAAAAGCCACTGTGAGAACCCACAAGTGTGTTTGTTCTATTTTTTTTTTAAGCTTCCATAACTCCTTATAAAATATTTGACAAGTTACAAAGTTACTTTGTCTTCCATCCTAGCCTCCAGATGTTCGAACAAGAGTTGACACTGATTTTTCCGATTGTGTGATCACCAGGAGCTCACTCGGAGTTAGTGACAGGAGATGTCCTCTGTTTTGACCGATTATGCTGTTGCATGTTACGGACGTGGCAATAGGACAGGGGCTTGCTGCCCATCCCTATGGCTGGTCACCCCGGGGTCATTCCTCTCTGGACTCCAGGCGCAGAGGGCTCCTCCCCCAGCTCTTCCGGCAGGGGGACTTCCGGCGCCCCCTCTCACCCCTGGGGCTGCCGCCTCTGCGCTGGGCCCTTCACTAGGAGGGTTTTCAGTTTTAGCCATTATCCTAATAAGACATTCCTGACCTAAGTGGAACAGATATAGTCCTTGATTTTTCCAATTATAAACTTGAGGTTCAGAAAGACTGAGGGACCACCCCCGACATCCTACAGTTCCTTGGTAAGTAACTCCTTAGCGCTGAATCAGGAGCTCATGTCCTTTTACCAGAAAAGAAAAAAAAAAAAACACAGGAAAACTTCAGGCATCGTAAACCCCTTATGACTCAGAGGCAGAATTATGAACTGTATGAAAATCAGCCTCAGGGGCTATTACTTCTCGGAGAAGCTCTTGAAATATCTGGGGGTCAGTGCGTGCCCTGAGGACAAGAAGCCTCATACTACCTGCCTTAGTTCTCCTTCGCGAGCTGGTGCCCAGGCCCCTGCAGAGCTGGGAAGCTGTCTTACCTCGGCTCTGTGTCGTCTGAACCTCGTCTCCTAGGACATCCTCTTCCCCGTAGGTACGGATGGGTGAGCGGGCGTAGGAATGCTTTTGAATCAGGCTCTCCACACTTTCCCTAGGTTAGACAGCAATACGTCTGGAGTGAACCAAAGAGGACTGCGAGGTGGAGAGGAGGGTCTTAAAGGTAATTTACGAGTCAGTGAAAACAATTTCTCAGCCAGAAGACCACCACGTCAGGGAAAGACCACATTCAAAACTAGGTGTATTTATTCCACTGTAGACTTCTCAGAAACTTGACCTTCGGCACACAAATACAAGCAAACATAACTGAATAGGGCAGGGACAATCCCCTGAAATCCTACAGAGAGAGGAACAAAGAGGTGAACGGGGAGCTCTGAAACCTGACCACTGGCATGCGGAGTTTAATTATGTGAAAGGCGAGTGAGCAAATTTAGTGCAAGGAGCAGCAAAGAATATAAAACAAATCGTCAGCTGCTGTGAACTGCACTGATTCAACGTGTGATGAAATGTTGGCAAAATGTTCAAAATGTCATTAACCAGAAAAAGACTTAGTGTTCAACTAACAAAACTAGGAAATCCGTAGGGAATATGACAATATGGGTAGTTTCGAATAATGAATCCTGAGATTCTTGCCGCTTTAAGATTGGAAATTACAGAGACACTGTGAGGGACACGTACACAGCCGTTAGTAAATTGAGGTCCCCAAATAAATTGGTCCCTTGTCTTTGAAGATCGTCTTCCTCATGTAGCAGTCTATAAACTAGAAGACATTAACTTTAAAAAAAAGGGGGAAAAAAAAGCATGAGTTTAGTCAAATAATTTATTTTTCTTTTGCCAAAAGTGCAAAATGGTAACAGGTTAGCTTACACAGCTCTTATACAACTCTGGAATAGCGGTGGGCTTGAGACCAAGGCCAGATGACAAAGAAAGGAGCAAAGGAAAGTCATGTTGAATGAAGAAGGACAAACCAAACACCAGATTTCATACTGAAGGGACAAGGAAAGCAAATAAAATGTCATAATGGCTTTTCGAAATGTAACGCTTGTCCACAATTCATAGATAGATAGATAGATAGATAGATAGATAGATAGATAGATAGACAGACAGACAGACTTTATCTGTGAGAAATACTAATTCATAGTGAATATGGTGTTCTAGAAAGCTTGTATAGTCAACATATATGCAAAAGCATTTTGTCATCATAGTGCGCAAAAGAGGACTTAAGGGTATGCCTAAAATAAAAATTAATTCTAGCAACTATTCAAGTTACGTCTCTGTTCCCAAAAGGTGTTTTTAAAAAGCATACAGTACAACTTCCTGTAGTCAAAATTTGACTAGGATCAAGCAAAATCCAGACCCAATGGTTTAACACAGAGCCGTTTTTTTAAAAACGAGGCCATTCCATGTTTATCGCTATGAAATGATCTCCAAGATGGAGTCAGTGGAAAAATGCAAAGAAGCATCAGTGTTCCTCTTATGGAATATTAATATTTAATTCCCTGGCTTCTTTCAATATTTTTCTTCAATAGTGCTTTTGAGCAACTCGATTGTCATGTGCGTCACGTTATTTCTTCCTGCTTCTTGAATTTGGGGGTGTCAGGCCTCTAAGCATTATGTGTCTCTAGCTGCCATTAAATTTTGCAAATTTCTGGACATTATGCCTTCAGATATAATTCTTCTCCTACCCCCCTTCCACCTTTCAGGTGTTCCAATTACACATACAATAGACTGCTAAAAGTTTTCCCAGAAGCCACTAACACTGTTCATTAAAAACAAAAAAAGTCTCCATGCTCTCTGTACTCCACTTTGGATAGTTTCTATTGCTCTGTCTTCAAGTTTGCTAACCTTTTCATCTGAAATGCCTCATCTGCCATGAATCCCATCCAGTGTATCTCTCAGTATATATAGCCAGTCCCTGATTTACAGTGGTTCAGTTTAGGATTTTTTTGACTTTACAATGGTATGACAGTGATATACATTCAATAGAAACTGTACTTCAAACTTTGAATTTTGCTCTTTTCTCAGACTAGTGATAAGTGGTGCAATACTCTTCTGTTGCAGGCAGTGAGCTACCACTCCCGGTCAGGCTCACGGTGACGAGAGTAAAGAACTGAAACTCGACAGTGCCCTGTGTGGCCAGCAGCTTTTGGTTATTGTGTTCTGAGCACGTTTCAGGTAGACTAGGCTAAGCTATGGTGTTTGGTAAGTTGGGTGTATTCGATGCATTTTAAACTTACGATATTTTCAACTTACAGTAGGTTTATCAAGATATAACTCCAATGTAGGTTGAAGAGCATCTATATATTGCAATTTTCATATTTAGAATTTTGAATTGGATCTTTTGGACATCTTCCATTTCTCTACTTAAGTTCTTGAATATGTGGAATACAGTTATCATAACTATTTTAATATCTTTATCTGCTAATTATAATATTTATGGCAGTTAGGGGTTATTTTCAATGAACTTATTGCCTCATTATAGATCTTCGTTTTCTACTTCTTTGCATTTTTGATCATTTTTAATTAGATACCAGACATTGTGAATTTTATCTTGTTAGGTGCTATATATCTTTGTATTGCTAAACTTTATTCTAGGATATAGTTGTTACTTGGAAATAATTTGACCTTTTTGGTCTTGCTTTCGAGATGTTAGGTAGGACACACTACGGAAGCAAAACCCTTCTGAATATTCCATCACATGCCCTGAGAGTTACAAAGTTTCCCAGTTCATCTTGCTGGAATAGGCACAATCCCCTTCCATGAATGAACACGAGGCACTGTTTCTTCTAATCCTAATTCAGGAACCCCTGTAGACCTCCAGAGTCCTCCTCTGCTATAGTCTGTCCTATGGATTCTCACTGATTTGGTCTCAGCAAACTCTCCGCCCTGATTGCTCTACTCAGGGAGACCGCCAAGCTCTGCCTGAATTCTTTCTCTCTGTGGCATGGCCAGTCTATGCTCTCAGACTATAAACTGGGGCCATCACAGGGCTCATGTCATTTGTTTTCCATCCCTTGGGGATTATTGATTTTTATTGCCTGGTGTCCAGTGTCACACACACACACAAAAAACAGTTTCATATTTTTTCTATGTGTCTTAGTTACTTATGGCAACAGGGTATTCTTAATCCTTATTGCTTTACCTTCACCGGAAGTAAAGTCTCTCCTGGGGATCTTTTAAAAATACCAAGACCCAGGCCACACCCACAGACCCAGTAAAATTGTCACAACCTCTGGGGGTGAGACACAGGCTTCAGTAACTGCTAAAGCTCACCAGGTGATTCCAGAGGGCAGGCAAGTTAAAGAATGAATGGAAGAGAGGTGTGTGACAGGTATACTTTTCACCATACATGCCTCTGTACCATTTGAACTTTGGACCTATGGATTGTTCGTTCAAAATTAATTACAGATTATTAAACATCATGAGAAATGACAACCCACCAATGAATAAAAAGAAAAGAACTTTTGGTCTAACACTGATACTTGGGGAACTTATAATGAATTGATAAAAATAGTCATTATCATGCCCATTTTTTATATTAATGTAGTAGATGTATTGGAGGCGGTATGGTATAATGGAAATATCATCAGCTTTAAAGTCATTCATCGAATGGACCACCTGGAGCCATTTTTACATTCTAATTTTGTTACTTCCTTAACCTCTCACCTGTGAATTGGAGAGCACAATACCTGCCTCACAGGGCCATTCGTTCAAAACCATATATGGATCGAGAACCTGTTATGAACAGGGCACTATTCTAAGAATTGTGGAGATAGCAGCAAATCAAACATAATAATTCCTGCCTCATGAGAGGGAGGGCGCTACAGGGAAAAGAGAGAGAGAAGACAATAGAATAGTATGTAGTATACTAGACGACGATGATAAGAGTGCTATGAAAAAATAAAAGTAAAGCAGAGAATAGTGATAAAACCTGTACTAGGTATAAGGATAAAATGAGGTAAGTCATTTGAATTGCCCCAAATAGTGCCTAGAACACAGGAGACATTCAGTCAATATAATGCACTATACAAGAACATCTTTAGCAACTAAAAATATTATATCCTATTAGATTATATTTTTCTACAATTTACTCTACCCACCTGAATAATCCTAATTCAGAATAATGTGATCCAAACAGAGAATTTTTCTGTGATAAAATGATAAACTCAGCAGAAAATCTGACTTATGTTATTGGCAGTTCTGATATAAAATTATATCTGTCATAAAGAGAAATATTAAGTGAGTCCATATCACTTGTTTCAAAGTGGAACCTATTTAAAAATAAATGAATAAATAAAAAAACAAATAAATAAATAAAATAAAAGTGTACCCTATTTTAAAAATCCCTTAAATGGATTTGTTAAATCCTTTGAGTTAGACTTGTTGAAATGAAAATATTTTATCATTTACTAAGAGGCACCAGTAAATATAGTAAATGCATAAGTTGATAAAAAGGATAATTGGGCATGACATGGATCCTAATTAATCCGCTGGCCAATTGTCAGATATTTTCATCTTTACGTGCCCACATTTTGATAATGTCAGATTCCTACAGCCTTAACAGCTTACTGTCACTTACTCACAGACTTAAATCACTACGGTATTAGAGGGTGGCCATCTTTGTGGGTAATTAATCTGGGTCATAAATAAAAAGTCAAATGAACTGTTTGTCACTAATAAAATGACAAACCTTAATAATATGACATATATTCAAGCGGATGTCCTCTGAGTCTGAGCCATGTGTGGTACTGTTAATATTGAAGATGAACTTAGAAAAGAATTAGGTGGTTATTTTTACATGAGGAAGCAACTTGCCTCAAATGCCCAACACCCTAGAAAATATTTTCTCTTTGTATAGTCATAAAAAAATGTCCATCAGCGGCCCGAATTCTGAATTGCCAAGTGTACTCCTCTTCCCATCTTAGGCACATAAACTGCTCAATCCGAGCATTTAAATTCAAAAGCCGAGTGTAGTATTCACCACAGAAGTGCCCTTATATAAAACCATTTAAACATCTTTCACACACACACACACACACACACACACACACACAAGGAAAACCGTTTTCCAAATGACACAGCACATCGCTGCTTTGTGAAATATTTTGCTGTTTTATAAAAAGTGTGTTATACCCATCGTGTCCTTGGTAGATCACTGGTATCATTACTTATTCTCATCTCTAGGAGGGAGAAAAAAACCGTGATTCTGTTGATTTCCTTGTCTCAGGTCTGGGAGTGAACTGAGAGCAATGGCAGTTCTGATACACAGGATAATTGAATTATTGCCTTTTAAGTGATTGAAAACAGTGGTGCATATCAGGGCCATCTCTTCAAAGATGGGACAGAGCAGAGAGCCCGTGCTGTTTACTTTACATCTAATCCCTGTTTCCAGCAAAATGAAAAGTGCAAAGAATTTGTTTAGCCTGGAAGCCTGTTGGGAGGATTTATAAAATACCCTACCCTGAAAAATAAGGGTTGACTCCCCTAATAGGTTAAGTGATTTACGTAATATGAGCTTTGGGAGCGCCTTGTAATGCTCAGTGCTATTACTTCCCAGATAGTCGACTTACTCTGAATTTAATAGGTTAATAAAATGGGTACCTTTTCTAACATCTAAGGCTACATTATTTTTCTAGGCAAAAGAGCACATCATTACCTTAGGTATCTTGAAAAGATTTCTTCTGACTACACCGATTCCAAGAATAACACGCTACATGTGAGAGGCGCAGCCACAGCCGGACGGCGGGTAAGACAGAGGGTAGCTGCAGGACGTGGATCCTGCCAGAATGTTCAGAATCATTTGAAGTCATTTGAACTATTTGTTCAAACTCTGGATAAGCAAAACCAACAGACCCTATCATCAGTTTTGGAGCTGATTGCCCTTGCTCTATCTTTCAAACTAGAGGGCAAATTTCTCCGTGTCCAACTCTGTCACTTGCCAGTTATGTGCTTGTGGGCAAAATTACTTCACTTCTCCATGCCTTGGTATACTCATCTGTAAAATGAGGATATTACTACGACCTAGCTCTTAGGGTTATTATTAAGATTCAATGAATCAATATACATAGTGCTTATCCTGACACCTGGATAATAATAAGTGCTCAATAAATGTTCATAGGTAACAAAATTAAATGATTGTTATTATTCAGTGTCAAGATCATGTGTTCCTGAAGCTGGTTACATAATCATAATCATTTTAGGTGAAACTGAGACTTCCAGTAGCTATGTATATACCGTGCTTCCTTCGAACCGTCCTATAATATACATGTAAGAAAGGAAATTAAGTAAAAGTTAAATGTTATCTCAATTTACATTTTTAATTTTCTCTCCTAAATGAAGACCGAGGGGGAAAAAAATGTTCAGGGAGAAAAACATCAACTCCATGAAAATCAAATCTAATTTATAAGAAGCAGAATATTTAAAGTTGTTCTTGCTCATCAATTTCCTCGTGTTTATATCATGTTTTACTGGCCCTTTGTAAATAACTCCTTGTCACAATATTTTTCCAAAGATTGATGCAGATAACGTTATAAATTACTGGAAGACAATATGTCGATATTTGTAGCTTCCACAAAGTACTTAATAAATGAAAACTTTAGATAATAGAATTTGAAATGTATTATAAATCATTAATTTTAATTTGAGAACTGAAATTTATTAGGCAGTCCAGTTTGGGAAAACAAACTAACTTTAATCTTTTAAAGAGCTTTTAGACTTTAGTTTATAGTCATTTATTTAACTTAGTCCTACTGATTTTTCTTTTTAGTAGTAATGTGCATTATGATTTTAGCGACTTAAATAAACAAAATAGCAACTGAATAAAACCAAAGCTAATAGTTTAGTTTCCTAGGTCTTAATGGCTATGATAAGTAGGAGAAAGGTCTCAGAGTACAGATTACTCAGCCTCTAAGTAAACCTTAGTAAATAGTGAGGCTGAGAACAAATATCCTTCATACACAGAAAGACAAACCCAAGCAAGAAAAACAGGAGGGCAATTTACAACTTTAAGTTAAATGTCACTGCTACTCTGTCAGACTCACCGGTTTGTTTGACACTGATTTATAATGTTAAGTGTTTCCTTTCAGAAGCTGCTGACACATGACCAGCATTTGACTATGTTAATTTATTAAATTAATATATTTTATTTTTAAGCAGACTTTAATCTGGTTACCAAACAAAATTGCTTGTATGTTATGCATGTAGGCTCTTAGACTAAGTCTATCTTCCTTGCAGACGATTTAAAAAAAAATTTTCTGTCCTAAGAAGCTGTGTGATGATTCTTCATCGGTACCTGGGCTCTGATTTCTTCTAAGGAATGAGGCTGTGGTGGGGAACGGTGGGCTGAATTAGATGACCTCCTAGATTCGTTACAGCTCTAATAATTAATGAATCTGCAAGCATATAAAAATTAAGAATAGCTATTTTGGAAAAGGCCAGTACGAGTTGCAAAGAACCCTGGGTGGTAACTCCAAACCATCTATTAACTAGTTGTGTAACTTGAGTAAATTACTTTCATTTCCTGGCTCTAGATGCCTCATGGGTATAATGACAGAGGTGAACTGGATGGCTCCCCAGATCATTTCATCCTCAAAATAAATCCTTCCCAGAAAGCTACGTTTAAATTTCTTTTGAAAGTTTAAACATAAAATATCGGGGAGCACGTTAGTATGCTAGAATATAATTTAAAATACTCTTCTCATGTTTTACTCTATATTTAAGATAAAATAGTCTATATACTAAGAATTTAAAATAAGGTTAATTTATTGATACAAGGTTGGGATATTTTATGTTGCTCAATAATCCCAGAAATAAAATCTGGTTTTTAACTCCTTGATTTCTGTCTTTTTTTTCCAAGTAACGTGGAATTTCTGAGGCTTCTCCCTCCAGGCAGAGGGAATGCAGATATCCTTAGCCTGCGCCTGTCTCAGAAGCTGTGGCCTGCTCTGTGGCTCCTGTGACCGCGTGCGAGTCCCAGGGGAACGCTGGGGGTCGCTGGGAGCAGGGGCCCATCCAAAGGGCAGAGACTATTGTTATTAGCTTTTGCTATTTGCTAGCGTTACTTTTGAGGAGCTCACCTCTCATGTAGTCATTGCCCTTAACATCCAGGGGTTTTTTTTTGCTTTTGGTTTTATATATACATAGTAGATTTCATTGAAAGAATATTTCACTTTGCTTTATTACAAACACTACATAATCTACTTCATAAGACTCTCCATAATGCTCAAATATAGCTGTAGTTTTGAAAGATTAAAGAAATTAGCATACTAAATTACGAGCTATTACCATTTCACTGTTTACTAGGCTGAAGTTTCCTCTATTTTCTCAGCCAGTACAGTTTCCCCGACCCGTTTATATATATATATATATTTCTCTCCTTTGCCTAAATCTATTCTGTCAGTTTTCTCCTAAAGATAGAAGATAGGAGTGATATGAGAACTTATCTTGTTGGCTAATTAATTACTAGGAGTTGGGCAACTACTCTTAGGTTGAACTAATTGGTTCACAACCAACGTGGCTTCTTCTGGAACCTTGAACATCAGTTTCCACAATGCCCACGGCTCCCCCCGACACACCCCGCAAAGCTAGCCAGAAGGCTTAGAAGAACGCAGCCCGGATGCCAGCAGAATCCTAGGTGAGGAAGGTGAGGACACAGAGAAGAGATGAACCGAGTACACAAAAGTGCAGAAAGTCTCATTCTGGAACAAACATTATGAAAAAAAAAAAAGTGACTAACATGTCCAAAATTCAAAGGCAGAGGAGGATTTTTAAAGAAATGCCTCTCCTACATAGGACATCTGGAGAAAGTCCTGAGCGTGACATCTGTTCTGCTCTCCTGCTGAGATTAGAGATGGACCAAAACAACACAGGTAATTAAAATCGAAAGGGAATCTTTAAAAAGTATGCATCTCCAAGTTGTTACGTTTGTCCTCCTACGCAGTCACCTGTCTCCTGGCTGGAAGTACAGGCGTTATAATGACCCTAAGACAGGAAGGATAAGGTATTGGCAGAGATCAGACCTCACCAGCTTTTTCAACTCGCATCACCACGTGGGCCTCAAAATGCATTTTTGAGTTTCTTCATCTTAACCCAGAAACAGGAAAAATCATCCTAAGGAGGTAAGATTTCTGAGTAGTTTTCCTTGCCGCCAGCATTTCCACAGCCCCTTAAAGCTCTAAGCCAGAGATCAGCAACGTTTTTCTATAAAAGCCAGCTAGTGAATATTTTAAGCTTTGCAGGCCTTATGGTCTCTGTCAGATACACTCAGCTCTGTCATTGTAACATGAAGGCCACTTACGAAATGTAAATTGAAAAACAGGACTGGGCTCTAATACAACTTTATTTGTCGACAATGAAATTTAAGCTCATATTTTTGCATGTCACAAAATATTTTTATAATGTTTGAACCCTTTAAAAATGTAAAGACATGCTTAGCTTGAGGGCTGTATCAAACAGGTGGCAGATAGTAATTTGCCAAACCCTAATCTAAGCCATTTTCCTGCTTAGAGATGGGCTGTACTGACCCCACACTGCTCCTAAAACCTACTGCCTCAGAAACTTGACAAGCCAGCTTAGAGCTGTGTCAGATTCAAACACTACTTTTTCCTTAGCAATAGAATCATTACAAAAGACCTAGAAATTATCCATAAACTGTGAACCTCTTCAGAAAATCCGCCAAAACGCTCGCTGCTCTGTGGCTTGATGTAGATAAAACTTCTATAAGTTCCCAGAATATTAGATTTACAATTTTCTTTCCTAAAGTTTCCTTCTTCGTGTAAACTAATAGAGTATTTCTGAGCTCTGAACAAAATAGGCCTGATTCACCCTGGGCGTGTATCCAAATTTCATTTGTTTGAAAGTTTTGTTCAATGCCAGGCATTTTAAACGTATTTTATAGACTCTCTCAGTATGAATCCTGAACCAATAAGGTGAGATAAGCCTGTGTATTTAATTCTCTGCCTCACGGATATGACTGAGAAAACAAGGGGAACTCACGAAATTACAGAGTCTGCCAACGACTTATTGGGAGATTTTAGCCACACATAGGAACGGGGTGAAGGAAGCATCAGCCAGCATGCTACTCATCCCTGTAGAAAGAGGAATGCCACCTGGGCTACGGCCACGCCACCCTGAGCAAGCGGGTTTCCTGTCTGATGTCAGAAGCTAAGCAGGGTCAGGCCTGATTAGTACTTGGATGGGAGACCACCTAGGACGATCCAGTGCTGTGGGCATACAAAAAAATTATCAAACAATAGATGAGAGAATAGGGAATAGATTTAGGAGATATAATATATGCACAATAGGAGTTTTAGAAGGTCTGAATAGAACAGACCACTTAGAAGCGAAATGAAGGAGGAGGAGGAGAAAAAGAACAAGAAAATTTCCTGAGCCGATAATGACTTTTCAATTCCAAAGGCTTGATTATACTGTAAATACTAATGAAAAGGATCTACAACTAAATAAATACAGGTATAACTTCTGAATTCCAAAAAACACTTTCTAAAAGCATTTTATCCAGTCCAAGAGAGAAAGAAAACAAAGTAAAAAGTTTCCAACAAAGGAAAGACATCACCTTTTATTCCATAAGATTTAAAAGCCCGATGACAAAGAAAGGTTGAAAGAGTTCTAAAGAAAAAGATTGTGACCTAGTCAGGTTCATACATAACGGCAACAGATTCTCTCAAATATATGAGAGCTCATAAAGATGACCCACTTACCCTTCTTCAACCAATTACTCTACATTTATCAACAACTGGGAACAAAGCAATTCCCAGAATACAATTCCAATAGTTGGGGAGAGTGTGTAGAAGAAATGAGTGGTAAAAAACAAAATGCGTCTCGCTAGAATTAAATTTAAATTATTGTGCTCAGTGTAGTGTAATCCTTATGTTAGCATTAAGAAAAAGATAAAGCTACATTAATAAAAATCTGGATTTAAACTCCCAAATTATTTAAACCAAAACTATGCATTGGAGGAGGATTAGTCCAAAGAACAAACTAAATATTTCCTATTTTACAAGAAAAGGAAATGTATAGTTTTATTCCTGACCCTAACAGAAATATCAATTTTATAATTATATCTTTTAAAAGAAGTTAAAACCATAATTATTAAAAAGAAATACAATGAACATTACAGAAAGGACTTTGGTGTGAGGTTCAGCTGTTACGATCATGTGAATTTGAATAAAGTATTAATTTCTCAAAGCTTCAGCTATGTCATCTACAAAATAGGGTTGATAATGTTTCTTTATTATGAGTTTATTTTGAAGAGTAACTAAAATAAAGTGCATAAAGTATATAACACACTACATGACACATGGTAACTGTGGAATGTTAGCCATAATAAAAGAAGGGGGAAATTTTGATAAATATAACAAAGTACAGGAAGAGAAAATAAAAGATAAAACCAACAGCTGAATTAAACAGAAAACAGAAATAGTTAAAAAGAAACCAAACATATCAGTTATCACAACACTTAGAAATCAATAAAATTTTTCTATTAAAACACAAAGACAAAACTTTAAAAAAATATGAATACTTTTTAAAAGCTACATCATTATCCACTCTACAAATATTTGAGTGCTTCCTATGTACCAGGCACAAGTCGAGGTTCTGGGCCTACAGCAGGAAACAAGACAAAGCCGTGGGCCATTCAGATAGTGGGGGTGGCACATTCCAGGCAGAGGGGAAGTACGTATAAAGGCCACAAGGCCTAGGTAGGCCTGGGCATGTTCAAAGAAAAGTAAGCCAGAGAAAGGTAAATGAGTTCGGAAAGGTAAAGGGGTTGGGGTCTGATTCTGTAGGACCCTGCAGGCCTCATCTGGACTTTGGATGTTATTGTAAATAAGAAGGTGACTCATTGGAGAACTCTGAACAAAACTGATGTTGTCCAATTTCCTCTCTTTGACAAGATCATTCTGATTAGTGTATTGAAAATGGACTTAAGGACAGCAGGAGTGGAGGTAGGAGGACCAATTAGAAAATTAATGTCATAACCTAGGAAAGAGATGATAATATCCTAGATCGAGGGTGGGGGGGGTAGCAGTGGAGTTGGTAAGAAGATGGTAAGACTCCTCTGGGTATAGTTTCAAGGATTCGCTGACTGTTTGAATGTGGGCAGCAAGAGAAAAAGAAGAGCCAAGACTACCTCAAGTCTCTTGGTCAGCAGCTGAGATGGGAACATTAAGGGAAGAGGTGTGGAAGAATGTGACTGGGTTTTAGATGGGTAAAATGTGGAGTGCCCTTAGGGAAACAGTAAAAGAAGTAGCCAGTCAGAACTTTGACTCTAAAGGGGACAGAACCAGAGATGCGAACTTGATAGCAGTCAGCAGGTAATGGTATTTAAAGGCATGAAACTGGATATCAGATCACCCAGGGAGGAGGGGCAGACTGAGCAGTAGTCTTAAGACAAGGCCTGGAACACATCACTATTTATAGATGGAGGATGAGAGGAAGAACTAACAAGGGAGATGAAGAAAGAATGGCCAATGAAATAGAATGAAAATCACAACAGTGAGGGGTTTTGGAAGCCAAGAGGAAAAAGGAGGAAATGAAAAACCGTGTCTAACTCAATGCATAGCTCAAGTAAAATGAGGACTAAGAATTGACCACTGGATTTAGCAATGGATGACCACTGGTGACCTGGACAAGGGTGGACTAGTGGAGTAGCGAGGGTGAAAGTTTAAAAGGCACAGTTGAAGAAATAAAAAAGAACAAAAGAACACACACACTTTTTAAGAAGCTTTACTATAAAAAGGAGCAAAAGCTGGGAGAGATGGTAACTCAAGAGACAAATGAGATTAAGGGAAGATTGTTTTTTTCCTTAATGAAAGAAATATCAGGATATTTGATGATGTAAGAGAGAAGGGTGTATATTGCTATAGTGACACAGATTTTTAAATTAAAAGACAAAAGCAAAAAATTAAAAAGTGTAGCAATATAAAATTAGACAAATTCAAATTAAGACGAAGAACATTAAGTGGCATAGAAGTTAATATATATTTGCTAAACTCTGGAACAAACTTTAAAAAGTAATTAAAGAAGAATTCTCCAAAAGAATACTGCATCCAAATAAATTTATAGGCAAGACTGTAAAATCTTCAGGTAAAGAATGACTTCTTTACTATTTAAACAAACTCTGACAATAAAAACAAGGAAAATGTTTCATTTCATCTGAACAAACTAGCAGAAACCTGATGCCAAAAACTGACAGAGAAGGAAAAAAAAAAACAATATCAAATCTTTATTACAGAGATTGATGCAAAAAGTCTTAAGTAAAATGAGTAAATTAAACTAGCAATATATTACAAGAAAAATAGATACAATCTGGACAGGATTTATTCCAGGAATACAAGGATGGCTCAACATAGACAATATGACTGACTAATCATATTGTTATTTAAATTAGAAAAGTAATTAAAATTGTTTCATTAGATATTAAAAGAGCACTAAATATAAACTCAAGTAGCATTCAAGGTAACAAAAAATTATTAATTTAGGCACAGAAGGGTATTACCTCAAATTATAAAGAATATCCATCTAAAACCAATAGCTAATAAAAACCAAACATTATGATAAAATATAGAAGCATGACTAAGTCAAGAACAAGAGAAAATGCTCTCATCATTACTTTTCAATAGTGTCCTGGAAATTTTAGTCAGTGTAATAAATCAAGAAAAAGATATTTTTAAAAGCACAACTATTAGAAAGAAAAAAGATAAAATTATCATTTTTGCAAATGAAATAGCAATATAACTGAAAAACTCAAGAGACTAAGAGGAAAATTATTAAAAGTAATGTTTTAAGTTCAGTAAAATGGCAGGATGCCAGACATAAAGGAATCAATAGCTTTTTACAGACTAACCTGGGCGGAGTTCTAATTTAAAATTCTATTTTCAAAAGCAGGTCCTCTCTCCCCAGCGAAGCCCCCACCCAGTGCTATCCAGTAGAAAGGATCGTGCAAACCACATATAATTTTAAATAGTCTAGTTGCCGCATTTTTTCAAAAAGGTAAAATTAATTGAATGTTTTATTTAATCTAGTATATGTCCAAAATATTATTTTAACATCTAATCAATATTTTAAACTATTATTAAGATAGTTTTATTCTTTTTTGTACTAAGCCTTCAAAATCAGTGTGTTTGTGTGTGTGTGTGTGTGTGTGTGTGTGTGTGTGTGCGCGCGTGCGCGCGCGTGCTTATAACACATCTCAATATGTAATAGCCACATTTAAAGTCCTCGCTAGCCATTTATGGCCAGTGGCTATTCATTTGGACAGTGTAGCTCTAGTATAGACAGGCCACTGTATATTTTTATAAGTGACCCCATAGTTCATGCTACGTGCTAAGAAAATATGTAACAAACTTACAAACTTGAAAATACCAAAACTTCTAGAGGACATAAGAGATTTCAGTAAAAGAGCAAATATATGGCATATATCTAGAAGAAAGTCTCACTACTGTGAAGATACTAATTTTCTACCCCAAATTATGTTATTAATTTAATACAAGACCAATCAAAATTCCAATGACATTTTTTTTGGAAAGACTGACAAAATGATTTCAAAGACTAGAAGCGTAAATGTCAAAAGATTTTGAAAATGACAAGTAAACAAGTTTGGAGTTTGGTATATCAGATCTTTAAGTATCTTCAAATATGTATATGTTTTATCCATTTACAAAAAGTACAATAATACCATATTGGCAGATCCATAAGGAGACTGAAAAAATTACTATAGGCAATAATTTATTTAGTATGTGATAACGGGGAATTCTAAGTACATAAAAAAGGAATATGTTAGTAAATACACAGTATTGGGGTCACTTATAAAAATACACAGTGACATGTCTATGCCGATGATTTCAAACAGTATGTGTGATAAACTTTAAAGGAAGTAAATGTTTGAACACGCATAGGAAGAACCTGGGAGAATATGTACGTTCTCGCCAGTGGTTCTCTCTGAGCGAATGGGACTTTGTTACTTTTTTATACTCTTTTCATTACTTGTCAGTATTTTTCATGCAATGAGCGTGGAAGTCTCTTTGTAAAAAAAAAAAAAAAAAAAAAAAAAAAAAAAAAAAAAAAAAAGATGACAAAAGAAATTTAATTTTGAAAACAACATAAAAAAACTCTCCTTGTTGTGTTTCCTTCTCCTGAGTAACACAGTGCCTCCCCTTGCTATACAAAGTACCCCCACCTTCTCCCTCCATTAAAAAAAAAAAAACACACACACACAGAAAAGGCCAACTGACAAGACTGTAGGTTATTTATCATATGGAACCAGCAGATAATTCTTTCCCTGAACTAAAGAACTATAAATTAGATTATATTAAGAAATCCCTTTGGGCTTTTGGTTTGCTTCTTAGCTATCCATTGTAGGCATATGTGCAAAGCGTCTAAAGCAAATGCTTCCTATTTTGGCTAATGAGATGGATTTCCTTTTACAAACAAGGGAGATGCTGTCCGAGGCTGCACACAACGAAGTATGCGAGACATTCAAATATGGGAACAGAGCCTAGTAAAACCAGAGCGAGAAAACCATAATGCCCTTTGGAGTATCCCAAAAGCTTGTGCAAGTTAATACTGTGAGTCTGGAGGTTTAAGGCAAACAGACCCCAATCCCGAAGGCATTTTTGTTTGGGTGTCCCACACAGGAGTTGTAAATCTGGAACAGGAGACTTGAAATCATTGAGGTCACCTATTTATAACATCAAATTCAATTAGGTTAGAAAAGTACAATTTCTGTCATCATGTCATAAAAAGATGTGTTTTTCTCTCAGATCCCTTATAAAGAAAAGTCCCCTATATTATTACAGATAGGGCTGTTTTCAATCAGTTACAAGGAGCAATTCAATTACTAGATGGTTTAGTGCAGTAACTGACTCCAGACTAATTTAATTTCTTTAGGTCTCTAAAGATCAATTGATCTGATTTGTCCCATCCCCAAAGGCTGTTTAGGAAAAATTCAGACTTAAATACCTGGAAATGAAATCCAAAACCTTGGCCAATTTCACACTCCTTAGGTCATCTTGCAAACTTTCAGCTAGTCACAGAAGATGCCCTCTGACCCCTGGAAGCTACTTCGCCCTGTGTACATGGGAGCGCCCTCCCCCATCGGGACGCTCACTCGATAAGTGGAGAATGTGCTCCGTGCATTATCACATCGGTCATCCTAAAGGGCAGTTGGTCTGGGCACTCGTGTCTCATGAGCACATGTGCAACAAAGGGGCTATTTTTCCTTTAGGAGCCGTTTATTAAGACTATTAGAAAAAGGGAAAAAAAGATGCTCATCTAATAAGATGGGGAACTGACAATTATTTTAGATTAATAAACTGCTTTCATAAATGTCATCTTCCTCAGTTCTCATAACAAACCTTGGAAGTGAGTAAGGTTATTTTCTTCATTTTCTAGATATGAGGAGACAGATTCATGGGTTAGGTGACTTCTCCAGGATCACTAGGCCAGTGAAAGGCAGAGCTGGGACTCTAACCCATGTCCTTGTCTCTGAATTAAACATGTTCGCTCCCTATCTGAGGTCACTCCATATCTGCTTCCCAAAACTAAAACCACCTTATATGCTCTGCTATTTGCGAAGGCTTAGGAAAGGATAAGACAAATGTCGATAACCCATGTAACTGTCCCTTAATTTGAGTTGCCAGGGCAGGTTGGGGAGAAGCACCTTGCTCAGAAGATGTGACCCATAGGGTAAGTAACAAAGAGTGTGGAAAACTGTAGCAGTTGGCGGGATGTCACACGGAGATCTGGAGATAAGCCGGAGGGCTGATGCTAGGGTACCCACCTGTCATAAAGACTTCAGGCCGCATAAAAGAATAAGCACAAGAGATGAAAAGAGTTTGAGCATCTAACGTCTAATAAAATGATAACACTGAATCGTGCAATGGAAATTGGCTAAGAGAGTACAACTTACATGTTCTTACTCGAAAGAAGAATAAGGACAGAAAGTTACGTAGTATGTGTAAGATGATCAGGTTGAAAACTCATTTTTTTTCTTTACTTTCTCACCAGGTAAACCGTGAATCTCAATATAGTCCTTACTCATCACACATGCAGTCTCACACTGTGTGAACCATTTTAAGTTAAAAGTGGGGTATGTTATAGGCACATGATTGTCACTTCTCTTCCTAAAGATCCTGAGATCTGATACCTCTGCTATTAAATACTGTGTAAATATAGTGTAAACTATAAGTAAAATATGCACCTTGCATTAAATTACATCTTCCCTGTTTCAAAATTCCATTCTTTGTGTTAGCCAATGTGTCCACTTCGTAAGGAAACCCCATCCAGATTCCACTTCTCTGCAGATGGCCTCCCAAGATCTGGAGCTTAACGTCACCAAGAGGACTGAGTCTTTGATAACAAAGAAAACCTGTTTTTTCCCATTGAATAGATGTCCTGACCAAAAAAAAAAAACCACTTCACTCAGAAATTGGGCATAGACTAGATCTAGCTGCAGCAGCTGCCAAAACTTAAGCACTCACATATCTACAGGGTTTATAACCGGAAGGGAAGGGGAGTCGAGAGAATTGGAGACCATGGACAGTAAGGTTATGTATGGTTCTCTGGTGTTGAAAGAAGTGTGTTCTTACACACTCGCTCTTCTCTTTATCTTATCGGGACACAAAAGTAAACAGAAAATTCTCATTACCTCTCAATGTCAGTGAGTCTGGAGGAATCCCGAAATCCTTTGGCAAAAGGGTTGCTATCTATTTTCAGCTTGGTTATCTGGAAAGGGAAGATGGGTGATGAAACAATATCATTTCTGAGGTCAAGGAAATACAATCGGAAAGAGAGAGTTTGTTCATTTTCCCACCAGGGCATCTCCTGAGAATACCTCGTCTCCCAGCATCGCGAGAAAGGCTGACCTTGCTAGAGAAGTCCACAGAAGGGATGGATTTGGTGGGAGGGTCGGGAAAGGCCTCAGAGAAGAGGTGTGTGAGGGCCTAGAGAACAGGCTGGGGGTCAGTGAGCAGAGACAGTTAGTGAGGGGGGCCTTTCCTGAGCAGCGTGGGTGCTGTGTGAAGTATTCGAGAGGGTAGTGAAGGGCTGGGGCTCCACTGCGGACTGGGTGTCTGTGTGTGTGTGTGTGTGTGTGTGTGTGTGTGTGTGTGTGTCGAGAAGGCCAGCATTGGTGGGTAACAGGGAATACAAACAAGAACGCTACCTGATGCTGACTTGGCAATGTCATTTGTCAATACCATGGGCATGGGTTTATACATACATATACATATACATACACGTATACATACATATACACACACACACACACACAGAATGGCTAATAATAGCTTCATGTTCAACATTAGATTGAGACACAGGTGTTTATATCATGTTCTCCTTTCCATCTGTTCCATCTTCCATCTACATAGAATCAAATGAGTTAGTCTTTCACTATCCTCTCAGTCAATGTTATTTATAGGCTCATATGGGAAAAAGTTTTTCCTAATAAGAATCATGGTCTGAGGTATTAAGAATCTAGGCTGTGCTAGTCACAATCCCACAGTATTACTATTAATGCAGGAAGAGCCATTCATTCATACGCACCGCACCTCAAAGAAAAATGCCTTAGGTTACGAAACAAAAATAAGGAAAGAAAGAAAGAAGGAAAACGCTGATTAAAAGATACTCGACTTGTAAAATTCCTGAGTGGTCGAGCTGAAAGGCTCCTAGGGAGACCAAGACTTGGTTAGTAAGTATCTGAAAGAGAACCACAGGTACCTCTCAGATTTCTTTGGAATTTTCTTTCATTATTAGAATTTTTCCGCTTCCAATATCTGTAAGTCCCTCTTTCATAAGCCCCAGGGCTGTCGATGGTACCTTCCTTTTCTTTACATTTTGATACGTAATTTCAAACTACGGGAAAGTTTAGAGACTGGTACAAGGTCTTCTCATAGACCTGGACGCCCATTAGAAAAGGCGCTTGAGACATTAATTAGGTACCTACTTTCTCTGTGGATCATTTTATCTAATTCCAGGGAAAACAACTACTTTTGGAAGTTACAGGGAAAAAGCCAATTAATTGCCTCTCCTATGACTAAAATTGTGTGGAGGCCCTGGATTAACACCACCGTCTGAGAAGGTTCTATGGGGTGCTGAATAACAGCCCAGGGGCCTCAGCTCACACTTTCAAATGAGCCTACTACATGCTCTCTGTGATCCTGCCAGACTCAGGAATGAGCCTACTGTGTGCTCTCTGTGATCCTGCTAGACTCAGGAATAAGCCTACTGTGTGCTCTCTGTGATCCTGCCAGACTCAGGAATGAGCCTACTGTGTGCTCTCTGTGATCCTGCCGGACTCTGAGTCCACTGGAGTGTCAACAATTAGCACCCGGAAACGTGGGCTGAGCTTTGATTCAAGAGCAAACGGTCACTTGTATGGTTTCACCTTCTCACCAGTTACAGATGAGGTGAACCTCTTCTTGAGTATACATCAAAAGCATTTTATTTTGTTTCCTATCTTAAGATAAAATAATTTTTAAATAGAAACATGTTAACATTCTTGGTAATCACGCGTTTTCAAAGGTAGGCATAGATTTTATTCCATGGATATTTAAACCAAAACCAGTAGTTATAAAGAAAGACATTCATCTCTGAAGATGGAGTTTTACATCTTTTTATGAACTTTTTGAGATAGCTAAGAAGTTACGCATTTGAGAACTGATGACAGGAGGGACCTGAGTTCCAGACAGTGATTTCAGCTGGACAGCATTTCATCTGTTCCCTCATACAAAATTCCTGCAGCTCGTAACACTGGTGGACAGTGTCAAAGGTAATGCTAAAAGAAGAATCCAAAAATGGCTGATCACCTAACGTAATAGGTAGAGAATGTTGTACAAGGTATGGCTCCTAATTCAAAAATGAATTTTAAAAGCAGCAACGTTTTTCATTTTGTGAGGGAAAAGCATTAAGTAAGGACAGCAGTATGTGCTTAAGAAATCCTATAGTTTAGTATGTATCTAGTTGTATGTAAACTACAGACTCATTCAGGTCTAGGTATACTCATTTTTTCCTGTGTTCTCTCCATAATATAGCACAGAATGAATGCATGTCCTAACACTGCCAGTCACGACAGAGAGAAGGGGACCTTTCCAGGGGTTATCATTCCATGTAACATCATGGGACTCTGAGTCTAGCGGGAGTTCCCAGCCACAAGGTGAAATTGGCCCTCAGAGACCATTTCTCCAATTATCAGGAAAAGATCTGTCCGAAGGCATTTAAAAATGAAACTTGACCTACACTTCAACTCTGCAGCAGTGGTCCGCCTGCTCAAAAACAACGTATGACCTTTAAATCTTAAATTATAAAACAGTTTGTTGAAAGTGTAATGTATTTAGCTTTTATCTAATAATGTAGACAAATGCAATCACTTCCTCGCCAAAACCAGAGAAAAAAAACAGTAAAAAAGCCCCCTTTCCATTACTTATAAATTAAACTACCAGCCACAATTAATGAGGAGCTTTTTCACAAATTCTATTGGAAACTTTGATTTGACTTTTACTAGATATAAACATAACAGTCCTTTTGAAAGTTTAAGAGATATGAAGGTGATCCTGGATGCGAACGTGTAATTTTTCTCTGTGCTTTGTACATAGAAACATTCTGATATTATATTATACTCGGGACATACTTATTTCCTATATATTTTATTACATGTTTGCTATAGGAAAGTCAGTATATGAACACGATATAATAATGAAAAAGTGGATTGTGGGGAGACCTAGAAAGAATCAAAGATAACTTTTAAAAATCGTGTGAAGACTAATGAAAATACTAACTCCCAGATGGATTTATTCACCCCATATATGTTACTGAACGTGAATTTCAATTAGTCATATAAGGTTTATAAATCATTTCAAACATGGCGTATTAATATAACAAATCAAATCTTTGACTATTACTTGAATTTGAAATATATATGGCATTGTGCTAGGGAATCTGGTATTAAAGATGACTCTTATAATTTTAATTGGGCGACATTTTTAAATTCAGTTTCCAAAACTTGACACTGACATCTAGCATGACGCCACCAAAAAGGAGGAATTAAGACCCAGGAGACGGTTCTGTCACTTAGCAGAGCTGTGTTTTCGGGCAAGGGTATCAACCACTCTGAACCTCAGTTTCTTCATCTATGAAATGGGGCTCATGGGACACCTTCTGCAGGGTGTTAGCGTCAGAATTAAGGGAGATATTAAGAAAAAATAGAGAGAGATTTTTCTAAATTAAGAGTCATAAATCCAAACCATGAACTTTAGCTGGATCCTAGTTCAGAGGAGAGAAGGTGGTGGTAAAAGATATTTGTTGGTCTATCTTGAAATTTTTAATATGAACTGAATGTTAGGTGATATTAAGGAATAATTCTTATTAATTTTCTTAGCTTCAATAAAGATACTGTAGTTACAAAAATAATGTTCTAATTGTCAGTATATATTTGTAGAATTATTGACAGATATGCATCTTAGTTTCAGATGATTACGGGAAGGGGGAATACATACAGAGATAGAGAAATGGGGCAGGGGAGGTAAATATGTCAAAATATTAATTTTTGAATCTGGGTGGAGAGTACATAGGGTTCATTTTACCATTTGTTTAACTTTTAGATATCTAGATTTTTTCCTAAATAAAAAAAAAATCAAGAAAAAAAAAGAATTAAATGAGATAATGCCATTAAAACAGATGGCTCCTATACATACAGCTGTTGCTAGCAGACCTTCCAACCACTGGTTTAGGACGATTGCTGTCTCGTTAGTTACACTGGCTGTTGTGCACACAGTGGGTAAGCAGCGAGCACTTGTTGAAAAAAAAAAAAAGATGAACAGGAAGAGTTGAAATCCTCTAAAAAGGATGCCTCAGAGTCCTTCGGGGTCACAAGCTGAGAAGACACCAGGTACCAAAAGCTTAGGAGGTAAGGACACCGACTTTCGAACCTAGCCACCTGGATTCACATCTGCGATGGGAGAGGCAAAGTCATCTTGGATAAGCTAGTTAACTTCGTGCCTCAATTTTCCCCGCTGCAAAATGTGACATAGAAATACTGTTCTTCCTATCACATATCATTGGGAAGATTAAATAAGACAATGCACTTTAAATGGTGCTTTGCATATTATAAGTACCCAAATATTAGCTGTTATTATAATCATGTAGCTAATCACCTCCTATTCCAAGGTACCATGATTTGAGAAGTCCTAACCCCATTTTTTCAGGATTGCTCCTTCACTTATTAAACCAAATTGAAGGTGTTATACTTAGAAATTTCCTTTAATTTTGTTCTGTAATTTTCACCAAAAAAAAATCCAACTTACCTATTCTTGCTTTGGATCTCTTTACAGAGAATTCTGAGAAAAGTAATAAAGTTTCCCCACATGACAAGTTTTTATTTGATTCTCAAACATCCACAGGGGTTCTTATATTAGTATGTTATAGTATAAACATATACTATATATTTATGTATTATAAAAATATACTAATTATAGCATAAATTTAATGTTTTATAATTTAAATGTTACAAATTCAATTCATGTAAAATGAACAGAATGTTTTGAAAATCTTTTCTGAATCCATGATATCTGAATTACATGTGTCTTCAAATACATTAAAAATGGGATTGTTTTAGTATTCAGTATTCCAGATACTCAGAGAAATAGCATTAATTTAGGCCTTTGTGGGTTTCAGTCTGTACCCAAATTTTCAGTTTGGGCATTATCTGGACGTTTCCACTCTAGTATTAATCTTAAGATAATTCGAAATATATGATACTTTGCTTTTGTACTTTCAGATGGTAATTATAACAGCACTTTTGCATTCATCTATCTCATTTAAAATATCTCACTAACATTTTACAATCCAAATGGTGAAAGATTCTCTCTGGACAATAGAGAGACTGATAGCGTTTTGATAGTTCTCTAAAGTCATGTATATTCACTGCATCTCATTTGGTCTGCCCAGAAATTCCCTGGCATGGCCTGGGCAATCCTGAGCCCCCATTGACGGGTCAGGAAAATGGCAGCCCCAGTGGTGGAGGGAATTCTACTCAAGTCGCACAGAAATTACAGGTGCTGACGCACACCCGCTCTGGCCACGTGCCCACCTTCCTTCTCTTATTAGCGTGGGGCTACCTGGGCTTTTGGCTTCATCTTCTGGCTTTTCCTGAGAGACTCCACACCCTCTCTGCTCAGGTTGACCATGCCACCCTGGAACAGGCAGCTCCTAACAATTATTCACTCAGAACCCAAAATATGACAGCAATGCAAGTGGAGAGCAGTACTCATGGGCGCCCATAACTGATCAAATAAAAGCAAGCTGCAGAGACCTAGGGCAGGTGCAAACGACTGAATTTGTCAAGGTAACTGACCATGTGCGTTCCTTTTACTGAAGCGGAAGGAATTCTACTTCTGGTCTTTCCTGACGGTGGAAGAGTGACTTATCTCCTTACAGCTTCAGTGCCCTCACTGTGGAACCCTAATGTCACCCCCAGGGTTCAAGGCTGTGCTGGCCATGAAAAAAAAAATAAAAATAGTGGGGAGGACCTAAGAGCACCGAGTCCTTAGTGAGACTTTGACAGGTGTTTGTCAAATTGAACTAAACCTTATGAAGAAATGCACAGATCAAACATGTGACGTACAACAAGGAGTAGAAACGAATAACTCAGTGTTACAAATTAGATACCTTGCTGTTACTTAAATACACCTGCTTACATACTAGACATGAAAAATAATTCTACTATAAGTGTCAGACCCTAAATTACACCTGAATACGTACGCCTCACAAAATATCTACAGTATCAGTCATCCGGGGAGTTGGCTAGAATAATGTGTGCTAATTTAGCAGAAAAACCAAACTTCTAAATTGTCTGGAGCAGTGAGAGTATGTATGGTTATGCACACTGTCAAGATCTAACAAGAGGTAGAAAGGAAACGGGTAATTTTCTCGAGAAGGACATTGGAGAGGCCAGAGAGGGGCAGGTTTGGGTGGGAGCGAGGGCAGTGAACAATCTGACCAGAGAAAAGATTCTAGAAAAAATGATGCATTGCAGACCTCCACAGCCTTCCTAACTCTGCACGCAGAGGTCCCAGGCTGATGATATTCGATTGCTGTCGCCAAAGGAAACTTCTATTTTAAGTACTGGAGTAGCCCTTCTCGCCAAGAAAATGAAAGAACCTCCTAAATCCTTATCTTATGTAGGAAATAAATCGTGGGCGGTGTACTTACCAGTTGATTCTGATAGGCAGTGACGGCCGTAAAAACCGTCTCTGGGAAGATGAACGTTCTGAATTCTTCAGACTTCAGATTCAGCAAAGAGGCCGTGTGGTCTTTCTTCTTAATGATGTGTACCCGCGGCTGGTACTTATGCATCGAGTTCAAAATTATCTACAACAAGGAGACGGGGAATACTGAATGTTAAGTGTTTATATGACTAACCGGGCCCAATGACAATGAGGAAAAGAGAGAACCATAAAATCTACAGTTTCAAGTCGAGTTTCAAGATCAGGGACCTACCCTGCCCATCCTCAAAGCAAGTCACTCTCACAAGACACCACAGTCATCCTTGTGAATCACGCTTGACCACAACTGCACAGAACACTGGCTGTTCCAAGCATCCTTTCTAAAATGATGAGGGGCAAGTCATCCGGAGAATACGCTTATTTTTAAATCAAGTCTTTGAATTATTTTCTGTGTGTTAGTTTGGATAGACCAAAAGATGTAGGTCTAACTTTTCTAAAGAAATCATATGTTCTAAGAGGATAGGTTTTTATGTTTGGTGGGGGTGGGGGGAATAAAACAGTTTGGAGAGGCAGTGTGGCATCAGACCTTGGTTAGAATACTGAATCTGGTACTGTCAATCTCGTCAGTCTTGGAGCATGTGATCTCACCTCCCCAATCACATTCTCTCAAATGCAAAAGCAGGATTAACCTCCTTGGGTTTTGGTGAGGATTAGATAATGTAACCTTTGTCAATCACATAGCAGATAGGACATGCTCAGGAAATATAAAATTATTATTACTATTATTATTATTATTATTACTATTATTATTATTATTATTACTATTATTATTATTTTCTGACAGCTTCACTGATTCGTCACTTCCAATTATAAACTAAACATGAATGAAAGTGATGGCCACCTTCTATCCTATAGCTAATAACGACAAACAAACCCCAGTTAAACAAGGCAGTATCTTTTTCATGTATATTTTAAATAAAACGTAAGAATTTGCCATTATGAAACCTGAGCAACAAACTGACTTTCGGATATAAAATGTTTTCCATATCCTCTCCACACCTGCCAACCAGACAGCTACCTAAACCTGCAAAGTTAGGTCTGTCTTTTGTGGCATAACAGGAGTCACATCATATGCCACTTGTCCCAAGGGCCTAGCAGCGAGCTTGGCTCCTGGGGGAGGGGTTTTATAGATACTGTGGCGGGACCAGGCTCAGTTGCCAACGGCGTTGTTGCAACTAACGGCCCCCTCGTTTTCTTGACTAATGTGGGTGTGGTGGAGGAGTGTTCCTGGCATTTGACGTTGGCAGAGTCAAATACTAGTCACTGCGGGATAATCAACATAGAATCAATCTCTCTCTGTGCTGAGATGTAAGCCATCTTGAAAATACAGGGCATTCACCAGTATCGAATTGTGTACATGCCATCCTTGTTATGACCCCAAACCCGATAGGGATGACTGAAACAAACGAGAGCTTTCAATGGACTGAAATAAACTTTAAAAAGTCATCTCTTTGTATAGTGAGTCTAAGTGCAGGATCTCTATGCTGAGTCATAAAGCTGGAATAAACTCAAAAGACAAAAGCAAACATTTGCCTCCTAATACTGACATATATAGATAGAGATATAGATATAGATATAGATATAGATATAGATGTATATATATCTATATATACAGATATATAAACGATAGATAGATAGATAGATAGATAGATAGATAGATAGACAGATAGATAGATAGATATAAACTTGAGCATTCACTGTATGTTTCACTAAGAAGAAGTAAGGTCCCCTCTCCCCACCCCAAGGTCAATGTCCTTCGGGAAAGGGTTCCAGACAGACTCAGACCCCAGACGGGTCTCAGCCCAGGGCTCCTCGACCCCCTGCTGACGCCCTGTGGTAGCCCCAGGGGCACCAACAGAAACGTGGACTCTGCTTCATCTTACTGCAAAATTAATTCCTGGAAGTAAGCATTTTTCCCATTTTAAAACTAAAAATGCATCAGTAAGGCAGGCTTCCTCCAGACTAATTTAAAGGACTTGGCCAAACAACATAGGATCTAAATAATCTTTCTTTGTAATTTTCAGAACATACTATTTCTGGTGACAAATTAAATAATATTAAATAATAAAAATTTAAATCTACGGCCATGACATCCTGAACATGGCCGATCCTGTCTGCTCTTAGAATCTAAGCAGGGTTGGGCCTAGTTAGTACTTGGATGGGAGACCACCGAGGGAGACCAGGTGCTGTAGGCATAAAAAATAAGTAAAGAAATAAATAATAAGTAAATAAAAATTTAAAGCTAAAATGGATATTAATAACCATCGAAAACTAAACCATTTATCAAAATCTAGTCTCGGCAAAATCAGACGAGAACCCAGAGCTCCTGACATACAGCTTGGGGTGATTCCCACCCACGAAGCCGATGCTAAAAGGAAAACATATCAAATTCGAGACAGCGGATCTCAGCGTGAGCGCTCAAGTCTTCCTGGAAAGACCCAGTTCTTCTAAAAGCTGCACAAATGGAAAATTCTAGAACCATTAAAAAATTTTATTTCTCCCTGCAAAGGTTTCAGTGGAGCCCAAGAAATTTTTTTTTTCTAGATAATGGAGACTTTAATATGTATTGTGGCAGACGTTGTTCTTTGTCTACCCAAGATCTGTCTCCTCCCTTTTTTCTTTTATTATTTTCTCCAGCTTCACTGAAGCGTAATAGACAATTAGTTGCTCATATTTACAATGTACAATTCAATGAGTTTTTTTTTTTTTCAATTTTAGTTGGCACACAGTCCTATGTTAGTTTCAATTGTACAGCACAGTGATTAGAGTCCAAGGAATTTCCATGTGAATGACATTAAGAAGGATCATTGGCCTACAGAAAATGTCTCTCAGATACTTCATAGATTTTAACCTAAAAAAAAAAATGTTGTCAATAGAAACATCTTTAAAAAAAAAAAAAGAGCAATTATGCCAACATCCTTAAAGATAAAGGTCAATGATCTTTTCAATACACAAAATAACTTGACCTGTTAATCTACTTCCAACATCTTGACAGAGCCACCAGTAGAGTCGTGAGTTAACCGGGTCACTTTGACTTGGACATGATAAGCAAGGTCTCCTGTGGGCAAAGGGATGGCAGCAACCAATGAGAGCTTCCAACAGGAGCCCGAAGTGATTTATTTGGTTTCAGTTTCAATTCATCCACTCGAAACTATGTCTAGAACTCTCTAATGTATGATCTGCTTACAATCATCTTTTTTGAAAAAAAGTTTTGAAACTCTTCTTCTGAAGTGCGCAGATCCTACAAAAACTAAAATCTTAAGTAATGGGAGCTTTTAAAAGGGGTATAAGTGAGAGAATAATTATATTAGAATATCTAAGCTAAGGAAAGCCACTATGAAAATACTAATGTGTTTCTGACAAAAAAAAGAAACAGTATTCTCCTCATCAAAAAGAAGCATGCAAGTCTGCCTGAAGTTTTCTTAGTACAAAATCTAAAATAGAACGTTTCTGTAAATCTTAAGAGCATAAAATAACATCACGAATAGTTCCTGAAAAAGCAGTTTTATCATATGTGCAAAGGCCTGTGTCAGTGGCTGTTTGTTCTATTAACTACTGAGAAGAGCTCAGAATTTCAGATTCTTTTTTCCGCATTTGGATGAACTCCTTATGGACACAAAATCAAACTGTTTTGTTTTAATTGCAAGACTTCTCTGTACTTTAATATTCCCAAGACTCTCTACAAAGAGGATGTACAATGAGTAAACAGCCCTGTCCCAAATTTATCTGGACATAAACCCCCTGTGTGTTATTGTATCTCTCTCTCATAAATGTTTTCTATAGAAGATACTTAGGAAAATCATGCATAGGTCTCTGCCCTATTCCCTTATGCTCTGTCATATGGTATACCAATGACAGAATTTAGATGTTTAACCCCAAAATGGACTGTAGTAGCCTCCGAAGTGCACATTCCCTTGGTTTAGTTGGTGCAGGTAGAAAAGCAATTGCTGAAGTCTTAGGAAACCCATGGTGATGACTGTCCTCAACCCTCGTGCACAGAAATGGCACACCGCATCCCTGTACATGGCCTCTGGACAATAGCGGTCGTGATTCCCCGAAGAACACGTAAATATTCTTGAAGAATGATTCAGGTACAGAAGGTGGGAGGGGCAGAGCAAGAGGAGGAAGAGACTTAGAGGAAGTTTTGTGAGACTTCTCAGTTTCATCCCAGGGAAAGCGTAGTCCAAGGCACTGTACTCACGTGGCCATGTTGGTCCAGCTCGTTGTTGGTGAGTTTCACCTTTTCAAAGGACACCATCTGTTTGAGTAGCTGCTCGCCGGTGAAAGGAGAGTCTGGGTGTACATACAGCCTAGGAAAAGGACAAGAAGTTGTATCAATACATTTTTAAAACATCTGTTCTCTGTGGGCTATAAAATACTCTAATTCTAAAGGAACATAAAAAAACCCATATAAATAGTGAATCTGATATACCCCATATCATCTCAAATTTAATAATACAGCAACATCAAAATAACTCTAAACCACATAAATGTGTTTCTTCATGTACCAATGATCTCAAAGGGGTACTACGTAATACATTTTCTATTATGTGCTAAGCAAGCCATGTTTTAAAGATTTTTTTTTTTTCTATCAATGACACTACTGGGTTACTTCTGTCAAGTACAAAATCTTATTGTTACAGGCATTTTCAAAAGAAAGACTAGGTTATACTTATTATATAATGAGTTCCTCGTGGAAGCATTGCTAAAAAGCAATAAAGACAGAAAGAATTTAAATGAGAGCTGGGTAAGCTTCAAATTAGTCAATGTATTTATTTGTAAAGAGCCTAAGCCAAAAAAAAATTTGATGGAAAAAAAATGTGTTTATCAAACATTTATCTATTGATTAGCTGCTATGTCCAAGGCAATGTTTTACTCTCTCACAGTTAAATGCAGGCCACTTGTCCTACCTGTGACTATAACACTAAGTACAATTCTTTATAAATCACAGCCCTGGTAACCATGTGATGCGAGCTTTTCTGAAGTCAGGGGCAACTATAGAACTAAGGAGAGGAGCAGGAAATATCCTTGATTCAACAAGACAAATTCCTTTATCCATGTACTAGGTTATTTATATTTAAACTTTGTAGAGGATCCTTATAACTATAATTAAATATAAATATTATGGTTGGCCCCAAGGCGAGGGGAAAAAGTCACAAAACCTTTCCTTGCAATAGTCATGTAAACAAGATGTCTGCGCCATGGTTTGTCTCGCAGAGACTCAGACTGGAAGACGTGGGTGCCCATGCTGAAACACGGCCTACCAGAAGCAAAGCACAGAAACGGCTGACAGCGCAAAAGAGTCTTACTTCACCCAAGCAAGAACTGGAAAGGATTTAGAGGTTTGGTTGCCTGTTTGTTCGATTTTTTTTTTTAGGAGTGCTCAAATGCGCCCTTCAATTGAAGTATTATTCCTTGATGACACAAATTATAATAGTTTTTCAAACATCACTTCTCCAATCCTCTAACTTCCTTGGCATGCAGATGTTTCTCTGATCGGCACCACAGCCTACCCACCCTGCCAAAAAAGGTTCGAAAACATTCAAGGTCCTAGAAGCTGATGAAATGTTCTTTCTTTTTAAGTATCAATTCCCCACATATAATCACATTAATAAAGATTACCTGACTTAGATATCAGTTACTTTCAAGGGACTGTCCACGAAAATAGAGTATTATTTTAGATCACGTGTAATGTCTCGCCCATTATGATGATCTATTGTTATTGTCAAGCATTATTTATCCTGATTGATGAAGTTTGGTCTGAAATAGGATGCTTCAGAGAACTAGAACCATAAAGCATTTCCACCATCAGTACAAAAATGATCACCTACTGAGTTCCTCACCCTTCCTTTAGGGAGCTAGAAAATATAAAACTATTTCTTTTTCATAGTAATCAATTATTATTCTTAAATTACATAGGATATTCTTATCCTATAACGCACTCACCGTGTTAATCTAATATCAATATAAAAAAGCCGAACGAGGATGAATGAGAAAGCATACAGGAAGCCCCTCCTCTCTCAAGGCCCCTGGGACTTAAAATTCCAGCAATAGCTTAAACATGCTTCAGTTAAGATAGTGTATTGGTACGTGCTCTGTTCGCCAAGCAGAACAGATTAGTAACATAAACAAGGCATGTCATATTCCCAAAGTCCGGCTGGCCTGCCCCAGCTCCCCATCCCTGCAGACAGTGATGGACTTCTTAGAGGAATGACTTTGAAGGAGGAAAAAAAAAAGAGAGAGTTTGTTTGTAAAAACGGTTAGGAATCTGCTAAGATTCTCTCTTGTTTAAAAGCTCGAGAGTCATGGGAATCGTCTATTTCATAATAATAGTGGAGAATACGGATTATAGTTATTGTAATCTCTATTGTAAACAGGTGAATCTTGCTTAACTAAAAAAATAAATAATAATTAAAATGTTTTGCTTAGTCCTGACTTTAACATATTTTTTAATATACCGAAGCTTAAAACTCCCTCTGAATGGTGTAAGTATCCAGATAGATACTTACAAAGAACCAGTCATACCTTCAAAGTTCTTAAATCTGTATATTAAAATAAGTTCTTAGCTTTGATATAAACTTTCAATCAATTACAAAATTTAGATAGTCATAGAACAAAAAAACATTTTTTTGTTTTAGAATATGTAGTTAGAGTCTTGTCACTTCATCTGTTACTACTCACGTAAGCAAATAATGTCCTCCCCCCACCCCAGCACGCTCAGTTCAGCAAAGCAGCAAAAATAAAGGTTTGCATGTGATTTTTTAAAAACAGGGTTCTCTGGAAAAACATTATGACCAGGGAACAGCACGAAAATAAACGCATACGATTTCTAATATATTAACTGAGTAATGTGTCATATAAAAGAATATTAACCTGATGCTGAATTATAGCCATCCCCTGAAGCTATTATGCAGAGGGAAGAAAAAGACTTTGCTTTTCCGATTTAAAAATCTCTGAGCCGTGGACGAATCAAAAACAACCACATTTTACCGAAATGATACATGTTACGTGCACATATAATTTGCACGTTGTTAACGATATTTACACTTTACTAAAATGCATCCTTCTAAAACAGGATCCTGAGGCGACCCCCTCATCAGTGGGCTTATGCCATCTGGGGTTAAGTAGCCAACTAGAACTGATGGATGGCAAATGAAATAGGCCCAGATTTCTAAGGGACAGTCCAATCAAAATTTAAGAAAAACTCTGACATATAAGGACAGAGAAAAGTAAAGGCAGCAGCTCCGCCTTTCTCCGAGACTAGCTGGTGTTTCGCATGGCCAAGTCCTGGAGTGCTGGGCTTCCAATGAGCCCCAGCAGAGCTCAGGATCATTGGAAACCAGACCGGCTCGCAGTGCAGACGGAGCAGGGCAGGGGGCCTGTCTGCCAGCAGGGCTAGAACGCGTGTGCTCAGGCGAGGACCCTGGGGGACACAGACCTGGCGGGCAGCGGCGGGTCGGCCTTGCCGGCCACCAGCCAGGACGACCGGTGGTAGGCGTAGCGGTATCTCTTGTTGTCCACGGGCACGATGTCCATCAGCACTATGTATTTGGCCTCAGGATCCACGCCCGAGAACGACACGCGGATGGTGGGGAACATCCTCCTGAGACAGGGAGACAAAGGGCGTCGGCGGGAGCGCACAGCGCCTGCTGAGCCCTCCGGCGGGCGACCAAGCCGGGGCGGGCTCCCTCGCGTCCCCGCTCCCGCCGCTGGGCGCCGCTCGGAGCGACCTCGGGCCGCTGACCACGGGCCACCGACCTCGGCAGCCTTTGCACCCTGGCCTCCTGCGGCCCGGAGCCCGCCCAGCGGCGCGCCCAGCGGCCTGCGCGCCAGCGCGGGGTCGTTTCCAATGTCCTTCTTCTGCCAGGTTTTGGTTTTCGTTTTAAGGCGAGCTGGCGGCTTCTACACATGGAGGCGGATCAAAAAAGAAGCTACCTGCCTCTCTGGAGACCCAGCCAGGCGCACGGCCTGCATCCCGGACTCGAGATGCCCTCCCTTCCAGATGCGGAGCCTGCACCCCCCAGCGCCCTCGCGGACTGCAGCAGCCAGGGCCCCCCGCCCCGGTTTCTGTGCCCTTCTGCTCGTCACGGCCGGGCAGGGGCTTCCCACGGGAGAGCAAACGCTCGGATGTCCCTCTGGGCAGTTCCTCCCCCCAAGCCCGCCGGTGGGAAGATGCCCTCCCTGGACCAAACCTCCTCTCTCTCTCCGCTCAGGACCAGCAGACTCTCGGAAACCCGAGGCGCCGTCCCCATCGCCCCACTCCCCTCCCTCATCCTCCTCGCGCGCTACCTGCCAGACTTGGTGATGATCATCTCCGTGCCCAGCTCGTGGAATTTGTCCCAAAGCTCCTTGGTCTCCAGGCTGCAGGCGATTTTGGCCATTTCCTCGCTGGGGATGACGGGCGTGGTGGGGATGAGTGGCTCGGTGCACAGCGAGGAGGAAGACGGGCTGCTGCCGCCGCCGCCGCCTCCGCCGCTGCCACCAAACTCTGCGTGGGCATCCAGGCTGGTCAGCTCACCCAGCGGCTGCGCGCAGGGTGACTTCTCCACAAATTGCTCTGCGAGAGAATGAAGAATGACCGCTAAGGCTGCCCAGCAACGAGATACAGGAAGGAGAGCAGCCCACCTAAAATAGGTACCTGGATTTGACCTTGGAAGTTAAGTTCAGAAACTCCAAGAAGGCAGCCAGAACCCATCGTTACGTAAAGCGAGAGTGAGTTCCCACCGAGTGCCATGCCCATCCATCGCTTGCTTAGGGAGCCAAGGGAGTGAGTTCTGGAACCGTGGCTTGTTTACCATCATCCAAACCCACTTTGGAGAATAAACATGTGAGGGGTAGATAAAGGGAAAGGTGGTGATCGATGGATGCCAGATGAAATGGGTCCCGATTTCTAATGAATGTTCCGATTGAAATTTAAGGAGAACTTTGAAACATGGGGAAAGATAAAATTAAAGATGGAGTTAGTGTTATCCTGTCAACAGAACTGTCATCCCTCCCAAGTTCTAGACGCGGCAGCTCGTGGGATCCGGTGCCAGTCCTGTCCCTGTCATAACCAACCAGGAGGGACCTTCCTTCTGGGAGACCGAGGTTGGGGAG
This sequence comes from Macroglossus sobrinus, assembly GCA_004027375.1. Classification (NCBI taxonomy): domain Eukaryota; kingdom Metazoa; phylum Chordata; class Mammalia; order Chiroptera; family Pteropodidae; genus Macroglossus; species Macroglossus sobrinus. The sequence goes on along the minus strand of PVKZ01002652.1, from coordinate 9,226 downwards.
AGCTTAGAGCCTTCCTGGGGGTGACAGGACCGTTCCCAAAGGTGGGAGAGAGAGGCGAGCGGTGAAAAAAATTCATCCCCTTCGCTTCTCTGCCTGGCTCTCTGTGTCCTAGGCTTCAAGATGTTAAATTAGGGTGTTTTTACAATATCTCTCCCAGGCTGAGGTCTTAGGAAAGGCTCCAGCATTTAGCTTGTTAAATCACAGCAGTGTGTTCTCTGGGTCATTCTGGACAAAAAAAAAAAAAAAAAGTCTTCGAAGTAAAGAAAACAACCCAAAATCAAAGCTAGCAGGAGTATCAAAGTAGGAAGAAGGCTTTGCCCTCCACCATCAGGCTGCAATACCACTGCCTATGGCCACACATTCTCCTCCACCGCTGATAAGGGCCTGGGACTACACCAGTCACTTTGATGGAATACAGGGGGACTTTTGTAATTATCCCAATTATCTTGCATCCCTTAAAAAAGAAACTACTTGAAGCTGCAATGTGAAACTGATCTCCAAACAACTATTCTAAGTGCCCCCAGGGAACTGAAACAAGTTCTAAAAGTAGGTGTGTGTGTGTGTGTGTAACTATATATGTATATATATAGTTATGTATATATAGTTATACACATACACATATAAGATGTTTTATTTCCTGTATTTCTCCTTGACTTGGGGCGGGCACACAGGAAATAGAGAACTTTAACTGTTTCTTCTCTGAGAATAATAATCCAGCACAGAGAAACATTTTGAATTAAGAATCATCAAATTAACGATCTTTTCCTTATATTTTTGAATTCAAAGAAAGAGAACCATACTATGGCAAAAATCTTAGTTTCTGCTAACATTTCTCGAAGCACATGCACAGAATGTCTTAACAGGGAATTACCGAGCAGCCTTAGAAATGTTCCTATTTTCCAACCTTTGGAAAATGCCAGCTCCCTAAAGCCCCGAGGGACCAGTGTGTCAGGCTTGCGAAGTGGAGGAGGAAGAAAATGAAGTAGAAATGCTCGAACACATGGTAAATGTCGATTATAGCTCAAAAAAAAAATGTTTGTTCAAATGCAATGCTCTAGTGGTCTGAGGCGGTGCTTCTAAAGAGACTGGATGTGTTTAAGTGACAGATTATGAGGCATTTTGAGCCCCACCCTCCAGCAGCGTCCCCATCTCACTAGAGTTTCAAAGCACGACATTCTCCCACGACAGAACCTGTCCGTGTTTCTCTCCCCGGGGAGGCCTTGGCTTAGAGTCACTAATCGTGCTCCGTAGACCTGGCCCCTGAAAAGGACAAGCTTGCCTTCCAGTTCTCTCAGAGTCTATCTCCGAAGCCCCAGGAGGGACAGTCACTGTAGAGACCATGTGTGTAGCGGGGGTGGTTCCGTGAGCTGGGAACGGCTTTATAATTTAGAATTTAGATGTGTGAGTGTGTGTTTTTCTCAGAAAAACAGAAAAGGAAGCAATGTTGAAGTGACAGTGGAGCTGATGCTGGCATGTGTCCCTGCTGTCTTCTGCCTGTGCTTCTGTCAGAACTCCTCTTTTCCTGCTAGCTACCAAACCGTGACAGGGGCGTCCCTAAGGAACCGGAGTGGGGAACGCTGGGACGTCCCACACACATAACTTTGAAACTGGTGGTTATTATTTATTTATTTTCTGAACAGTTGGAGTTTGTTTGGTTGTTTGCATTTCTGTGGCAGGTTCGGAAGAGATGGGAGGGTGGGTGAGACAAACCAGGGAAAGGGAGTGAGGGGGGGGGAGGAGAGGGACTTGTTGACATGTTTTCTGGACACTTTCCGGTTGCTTTTCCCTTGGCTCCGAGTCGCTACAGGGGTTTTAAATCTCCCTTCTCTCTCTGCTCAGGCCCTTTGTGTTTGTTCTCGAATGCTTCATCTTTGATATGATTATTGTTTTCGACGGAGATATTTGTGTGTTGGGAAGGACAAGGAGAGGGAAGGAAAACATAGGGAGATGTAAAAAGAACTATCACCCTGTTTGCTAGGTGATGTTTTCCCCTGGTTTAGAGCAACCTATGATCAGGATATGGAATAATTATGTCCTGGGGACCCAGGAGGGGGTGATGAGAACACTTCTTTCTCCCTCAATTGTAAAAGGACTTGAAAACACCATCTCCAGCAATTTCTCTCCCACACAAGTCACTTGCGATGATAAGGGGAACCTAATCCCCTATCCCCCTTGACTCCGGGCCTGGTGTCTTCTATAAATGGTCAAGGTCGTTACATAAACAGTATAGCTAAAAGTTGAGGAATTTGGGAAATGGTTACTGGGTAATGTTTTTGCCAGCCTCCGCTAAAAATGACAGCGGTTATAAAATGTTGTCTTACTGATACGTCTAGAGCTTAACGGGTCCTGCCCGGAGAACTGGCTTTTTCTGCAACCCCTGACGCTGGCTTTGAGGAACTGACCCTGTCCCGTGTAGCAGATCAGAGAGGACACACATTAAACTGGTTTCTTGCGACGTTGCTTAGAGCGAGCGCGTCCTTGGTCTCAAACGCACGAGCAGGTGTTAACACGCATTGCAAATCCTGCCCGAGTCTTAAAAGGGGTTTTATCATTATTTACCTCAGAATGTTTTTATCCCAACGATGTTACATACATTCTCACCCCACCCCCATATGTCCGAGTTGACAGGGGATCCTACACAATGAGGGAGAGCGATTCGCGCATATACGAAAAAAAAACTTGGGCCTCAAAGGAAAAATACCTCCCACCCTCGACTATGGCCTGTGGCCTGAGGGCCACCCTCACCCACCTCCCGCGGCCCGGGGACCGAGGGGCGGACGGAGGCGCAGCACTCCGCCTCTGCCCACCGCGGACGGCCGGGCAGGCCACTTACCCAGCGGCTTGATGGTGTTCTCCGCGGCCTCCTTCTCCTTGGAGCCGCCGCTGGACATGAGCGCGGCGATGGAGAAGGCGTTGGCCCGGGAGGAGAGCTGGGGCTTGGGCGACGCCGTGAACTCCATGGCCCCCAGCACGGGGTCCTGGCCGGGGACGCGGCCTGCCGAGCTGCTGTCCAGCTTCCCCGAGAGGGACAACGACGGAGACACAGCGCAAAGTGTCCGAGTGCAACCAGCGCAGCCGGGGACTCCGGATGAGTCAGCCCCAGCCTCCGGGGCGCTCCTCGCTGGCCTCTCCGCTGCCCCACCGCGAAGCCCGGGAGCCGCAGGGACTTCGAACCGGCGGGAGGGGGCGGGAGAAGGCCAACCGCGGGCTGGACCCGAGGCGCGAGCGCCGCGACGCGCCGCAGGACCCACCACAGGCTGCGCGGCTGGGAGCCGGCGACGCGCATCAGCTGCGCAAAGCCCAGGGGTCCCGCGGCTGCCCCTCCGCGTCCTTCGTCCCTTGCCCCCGCCGGGGGCGGCCGGAGCGGCCCAAGCTGCAGGGAGGCGGAGACCAGGCTAAGCGGTGGACGCCAGGCAGCGGGAGCGCGACACCGCGCCGAGGACTCTGCGCCCGGGCGCTCGCAGCCCTGCGCCTTAATTTGCTGGCGACGGCGATCCTGGCGGCGGGCAGCCAGTCAGCGCCGCCTCACGTCACGGCGGCTCCTGATGCGGCCGCCGGGGGCGGGGCCGCCGGGCTGGGCGGGGAGGGCGCGCCCCGGGCCCGCGCCACCTCGCCGCGCCGCGGCCCGCAGCCTGGCCCCCGCTGCGGCAACGCGGTGCCACCACCAGGCAGGTGCAGCCGTCGCCGCCCTCCCCACCGGCTCCCGGCCTTGCGGTCCCGGGGAGGGAGCGAGGTGCGCGCTGTCGGGAGGGGCGTTTGGGTCGCGCGACCCCAAACCCTAAGTCCTGGGGGTTGTGCGGTGCGTGCACCAGGCGAACCTCCCCGAGTTCCTGCCTCTTTCGTTCTTTCTCTTGCCCCTGCTCCAAGTTCCCGGAGAAAGTTGGGAAGCGCCAAGTAGGGCGGAAGGGAGCGCCGCGGAGCTGGAGCCCGAGGGCCGGGTCCCACTGGCGGGGGCGGGGGGGTGTCCCCAGGGCTGGACCCCGGTCCTGGCTGGGCTCCCGAGTCCGTCTGCGTGACTGGGGGGGGGTGCTGGGGAGCCGGACCCGCAGGAGATGCGCTAAGGGAGTGACGCGGGCGCGGGCTCAGGATGCTGCGCTCGGAACCACGGTTTCTGCTGGACCCCCGCGTGCCTCTCGCCCGGGGGCTCCTATTCGCGAAGGGGACTCTGGAAAGTGGGGCTTCGACCGTTGGGGAGGGCGAGAGGCTCGCGCGGTGCCGGGAGTGGGGGGGAGGCACCCTGAGGGGACACGCGACGCGCAGTGGGCGGTGGGTGCCAGCTTTCCAGCGCCCGGGCTTGGTGGATACAGAACCCTCTGCCTTCGCAGACTCGGCGGCGACCCGGACTTCCCACGGCCTGGGGTGGGGGTGGGGGGGTGGAGGGGGTGGTGGGGGGAGGGGAGGTCGTCCTGTTGGCCTTGTTCAGCTTGAATAACTCAAATTCTCCAGATTCGCAGGGTAATCCGCTTCACTGGGAGCCGTGTAAACTCAGGCTGACACACACACTCAAGCTGTACGTGTAAATATTTGCTCTGCCTTCCAGCCAGTCGGTCTGGCGATTAGAAGCCTCTTGGAGGGTCTTGAAGAATTAATAAAATAAAAAAAAAATAAAATAAAAAATAAAAAAATAAAATAAAATAAAATAAAATAAATAATAAAATAAAATAATAAAATAAAATAAAAACTAAAATAAAATAAAAAATAAAATTAATAAAATAAAAATAATAAAATAAATAAAATAAAATAAAATAAAAACAGCCCCAGTTTCTCACCAGCCTTTTACTCCCTTCACTGCATCTTCCCCCTCGGCTCCTGAAATAAATGTTGAGGAAAAAAAAAAAACCCTAAAAGTCGGAAATGGAGAACACTCGTGTAGGTACAACGATGTCGTCTGAGAGTCATGCTTTTGAGAGTGTCCCAACCTCGCGTATCCACAGCATCGCACTAGGTCTGCGCGCGGATGACTGAGACACTCTTTCTGTGACCGGTTTTGATGTACGAAGCGCATATACGTAAATGGGGGAACTTTAGTAAAAACCACAGACTTCTGTGTTGGAAGGGGTCGTCCAGCCCGTCTTTATCCCCTTTTGAGAGCGAAAATCCGGGTCGGGCGTGGCGGAGGGCGCGTGTCCCTCGCAGTCCGTCCGGCCGGAGGCAGACGGGAGCCGGGGACCCGCACTCCAGGCCGCGCGGTCCTGACCCCCGCGCCCGCGCCCGCGCCCGCGCCAGCCCCCGCCCCGCAGGTGCGCCTGGGCGCTTCCCGGGAAGTCGCGGGAGCAGCCGGCGCAGGCCGAGGGCAGGCTTTCCGGTTAAACCGCGCTCGGGAGGCTGAACCACCAGGGCGCCTAACCATCCCTTGCCATCCTCGAGTCTTTGGTCCTTGGCTGTTTTAGGACAACCCGGACCCGACCAAGACCCGCCGGTTATTAAAGTCCCCGCTTCCCCCGCCTCTCACCTCAATGTAGCAGTGACAAGTCCCTTTCGAATGTGTGGCGCGCACACCGGTTCCTGGCCTGCCTCAAAGACGAGTGTTTGGTCAGGAAGAACAATTTTCATCAGGAGAGTTGGGTTTTTTTGTTTGTTTGTTTTTGGAGGGAGAATTGGAGGGTCACGTTTACTTTAGAACTTAAAATATGTTTCGATTGGGCGTCAAAGACCTTGTCTTCTAGTTTTGATTTTCACAAACTTATTGTGGAATTATACCTCAATGAAAAAACTTGCTGTTGATTTTTTTTTTCTTTTTCTTTACAGAGGAAACGCCATGTGATTTATTCATTGTCTTAATGGTTCAGACTGAAGTTTAGGTAATTTCATGGCAGGGGCATTTGTAGGAACTTTAGTAGAGCAAAGGGAAAGCTGACTTGCCCCCAATCCGTTTCCACTTCCTTTTCCAACGGCCGCCGCGGCCTAGCCGAGCTTGGGGTCTCCTGCGCGCAGGGAACTCTGTCCACTCATCCTGTTTAAAGTAAAGCAGAAAACAAGCGAATAAAAAGCGAAGCGAGCACCCCGAGGCAGGGCTGCGCACCGGAGGAATCTCAAAGGCCGCTTTAAACACATCGGGGCGCGCGAGAGGAGCCGTTGGGGGATCCCGCACACGCCATCCGTCTTGTCGGCGTTGAAACCGCGGCCGTGAAATGTATGCTACAACGTAATTATCCAGGGCGGGGGGAGGCACACTGTCCCTTCTCTTAGATTTATTGGCTTTGCAAATCAATATGGTGCTATACAAGTGGGGAACCGGCGCTGGGCAGAGAGGTGCTGTCGAAAGGGGACTCAGAGCCCTCCCGAAGCGGAAAGCGACCAGTTCTGAGGTCCCCTCACAACCCCCGTGTTAGGACGAGTCGGTGAATAGGTAAAGCCACCGAGGGCGCTGAAACGAGGCGACCACGTGAACGCTTCCCTCGTCCGGGTCCTAGTCAGGCTGACCACAGGCGGTGGGCGCTGCCTTCGGGTCCTGGAAAGTGCCTTGGACTTGGGAAGGCTTTGGAGCTTGGCGTTAGCCCACGCTAGCCCTGAGACTTCGTGTGCTGTGCGCTGCCTAAACCTCTCAAAGCCTCAATCTCATCATCTACTTTAAAATAGGGCCGAGAGCTTACTCCTACTTGGAAAACGGTTCTGTGGGTTACTAAGGTCACAGGCAGACGTAAAGGGCCTACACCCTAAGTAACCTTAACTGTTACCCTAATGTAAGTAAAACGTAAGTACAGGCTTTTATTAAATTTAATTTCGCGATGGCAGAGATGTATCACGCGTGATCAGTCACGTTAACTGTGAATTCGGTTTTAGAAGGACGCAGAGGATGGGGGCCACGAGGTGGGAATGGATCGTTATTTAAATCCTGTGGAACTTTGGAGCCTAGAACTTTACATTTTTTTATTATTATTATTCTACATCCGAGTTTCACTCTACGGGCTTTGATTATATATATGGGCGACTGGCAGGCGTCTTCTTACTCACGTCGTCGCCCTTTCCGTTTCTTAGTTGTAACCTCCCAGGACTCACATTCAGGCGACCCCGAGAGCTGTCCAGCAAGCGATCAGCGTCCCGCGTTTGGCTACGGCTCCCTCGCTTAACCAACGCTCAGGCAGAACCCTCTGCCGATAGTGGCAGGGGCCGGTCCCAGGCTAGTGTCGCTGACGCTGGGGGCAGAGCGGCGCCGGGGCCGTCGGCCCCCGAGGGTGATCGCGTCACAGAAGGTGGGAAAGGAGACCTCCCTTCTCAGCACGCGGGCAGCTTCTCGCGAACGCGGCGGGGGCTCCCGTGCCCATCCTCTCTGCAGCTCTTTCTGGTAAACGCTTTAGAAGCACCGTGGTGGGGCTCGGGGCCTGTGGATTTCTAAATTCTCGAGGCAGCGTGGGGAGGGAGGCCGCGCGGGCTCCGACCCCCTGCAGCGGGTCCCCGCGGCGCTCGGAGAGCAGCGCGCGCCCGCGCGCCGGGAAGGGAGCGCGCGGCGAGAGCGCGGGGCCCCGCCTTCCACCCCCGGGGCCCAGGGCAGAGGCTCAGACACGTGCCCCGGCGGGGTTAAGTTTTCGTGACCCCAGTGGTGCCTGAGATGCGCACCCTCCAGTCCAGGCCGCACGGGCGAGCCCAGAACGCCCAGGCCTCGGTCCCACCGCCCAGCCCCGCGGGGCCGGGCGGCTCCAGGCGCCCGCGCGCAGAGCCGGCTGTAAGGAAGGGGCAAAGATCAGCTCCTCTGAGCGCACGGCCCGAGTTGGTCCTCGGTCGGCCCCGGGTGGTGCACGTGCGCGCTTTCAGCCCAGCTGTGGCGCCAAGGAAAGGGGTGTCGTGCGGGCCTCGGACAGGATGTGCCCATTTTTCAAGTGGTGAACCAGGGGTCATTCGAGGCGGGAGCCGGGGGTACAGCGGTGTCACTCCGCAGGGCCCCCGCCTGTTCCCGCCGTGCGCCACCCTCGGTCTGCGGGCGGAGGTCGGGCGCGGGGCCTCGAGGCTCGTCCCTGGGTGCTCCCGCTGCGCCGCGACCCCCCGCGCTCCACCCCGCCCGCGCCCGCGCCCGCGGCCTCATTCTTCCCGCGGGAGCTCGCGCCTGCAGGGCCTCCTCGGACCCGGGAGGAGCCGCGGCGCGGGAGCTGCGTGCGGGCCCCGCAGCGTGGTCCCAAGAACCGCAAAGAAAGGCCCCGCCGACCCTGCGATGCGAGAGTCCAGACCATCGTCCCTCCCCCGCCCCTCCGCCCGCCCTCCCGCTCCTGCGCGCGCTCCCGGAGCCCTCTCCTCCTGCACCCCTCCTTCTGGGACTTCGGGGCCTCTCCCCCGCAAGCCGCCCAGCCGCTGAAGGATCCTGGCTTTATTTAAAGCTTACACAGTTAGTGTAAGTGCACATCACAGTTAGTGCACATCACGAATTTGTGGCATGAATTTTGCTTTTTTTTTTTAATGACTACATTAAAATATGATTTCTTGATTACTGAGGTTTTCTTTTTTTTTTTTTTTTGCGCCCCCATACATTTCGAGCTCTCACCCTCGTCCCGTCCCCATATGGAAGGTTAGGAATTTGGTCGAAATGACGCTGATAATAAGACGGGGGGGGAGGGGGTTCCGGCGCAATTCTCCAGCTTCGAAAGCGTCGCTCCTGCCGGTCCCGCGAGCGAGCGCGGGACGGATGAGCGGGAACTCCCACCAGGAGGAAGAAAGCGGGCCCAGGACGGTCCCCCTGCTTCGGGATGGATGTCCTGCTGGTGCCCTGGGCCGCCGTGCGGGTGCGTGGGGCCTGCGTGGACGCGGCGCGAGCGCGCTCCCTGAGCTGCGGTTCTCACGTGTGTAAACACAAGTGCAAACCTAAAGGAGACAACTTCCGCAGACGAGCGCCCACAGCTGTCCTGTCATCGCCCTTCCTCTCCCAAAGCAGCGCGAGATGGGGATGGTAAGTCAACTTATAGCGACCGCTGCACTTCGGAAGATGGTCCAGCCGCCCGCCAACCAGCTGCGACCTGTCCCCTCTCTGTGGTTGCTGGGACATGCCGGCCTTCGCCCTTCGGGAGCTGGAGTGAAGCTGTTTGCTTACACGCTATCCATCCACGCCGGTCTCCGCAGGTCTGAGAGATCCGGGTGGTGAAGACACGGTCAGAAGTAGTCCTCCACGGTCTTTGCTGCCAGCTCCCATTGCGAGTCACCCCAGAAGCCATCGATGGAAGCTCATCCTATTTCCCACCAAGGGCAAAATGTACCCAGTCAGGGCTTGGGTGCGTATTCTCAAATATCAGCGTGCCCTGGA
>PVKZ01002651.1:101704-201769 GCA_004027375.1 Macroglossus sobrinus | reverse complement strand
CCTCCTTCTTCTCCTCCTCCTCCTCTTCCTCTGTCTCTCTCTCTCTCTCTCCCCTTCCCCTCTCTGTCTCCCTTCCTCCCTCTCTCCCTTCTAAGGGAAAAAAATAATGAACATACTTTTCCTTATCATCGTTAAACTTCTTGATTTCAAGAACTCAGTCAGCTAAGGTATCCAGCTGGGCTACTTTAGATGATAAGGTTTACACTAATTCATCCATAGCATCTTGATAAATCATCTTTAATGATGGATGAAGGGAATTTAGTTTTCACCTAACAGGACATATACATCTTTGGGCTGTTAATAAGTGCCACACAAACAAAGCTTCAGTTAGATAGAACTGTGAAAATAACATTTGGTATATGTGCAAGAGCCAAAAATTTCCTAGAGGCCTATAGAAAACAATCAATTTAATCATTGTTTGACCTAATAGCTCATTAATTTACACCAAACAGATAATGAATTTGTGAAAATAAAATTGAGTGGTAGGAGACTTTAAGAAAACAATCTTGCAGTATTTCTAGTACTATTATAACTCAAAATAGACTAACAAAATATCCAAGTATGTGTCTTTTAGAGAATCTACTTTAATCAAATGAGGCATTTGTAGCTAGCATAAGAAATGCTTTTAAAAGACAAGAAAACTAGTAAGATAACCAATGTCACCTATCTCATGGTTACTTTTGTTCTTTTATTCTTCTCAGGATAAGCCTTTGTTAAGGAGATAAGCCCTTTCAAAACCAGGACTAAATTATCCTTTTGAGTCTAAAGTAATGTTTCTTCATATTTAGGGAAACCACTTACTATTTTAACATTATTTATTACATCTCAACAGTTTTTAAAAGTCTTTGCAATGGTTGACTGAAAATGGCAACAAAAAGAGTTTTTGCTAGCATTGCATTTTAAGTACAGAGAAACAAATGTAATAACCACAGGAGCCATATAATTGCTATTGATTGTTCTTAAAACCTTTATAGTTGTTGGTAGTTTAAGGAGATGCAGAAACTGTGATGAGTTACATAGTAAGTGGGAAAAGGAAACATAATAGTTGTTTATTATGTTTCCTGAAATATGAAGTAGATTTCTTACAAGCAGTACTGTGGTCAAGGGCTTAGAAAGTAAATATTCTCGGCTGGACGACTAGAGATATGAGAGAGATGCAGAAATGTGTAATGATGATATTTACTATTTCTGTGGAGCAAGAACACGTAATATATGTTGCATTCTTCCTAACATTCTACGTGGAGCAATTTGGCCCTCACTTTATGTTTGAGGAAAGTGAGGTTGACAGAGGTTGACTTTATAGCTAGTGAAGGATTTTTCCCCCCACTATTATCCAAAGTTTGCAGTGATCCAAGGGGTATTTGAACTCAGGAATGGTGGAAACAAAGCCCATATTCCCTTCATCATACCACTTGCACTTAGCGTTTTCAAGGAAAGTGTATCTTTGTGTCAGTGCACTCACAGGGTTGGGTAGCAACTGTTTGGAATCCTGTATGGAAGCATCAGAGCCTGAATGAGAAGTTGAAAGAGATGACTACAGGTGACTTCCACAGATGAAACATTGATTAAAAAAAAGCAGAAGGTCTAATGTGTGGTGGCAGAAAGAAATCTAACTATGGGAGACGAACAGTGTACATATATATACATATACATATATAAATATATAAATATGTGTGTGTGTGTGTGTGTGTGTGTGTGTGTGTGTGTGTGTGTGTACCTTTCTGTTAAAGAGTACAGCTGAAACTTACTGGATTCCGCTAACCAATGTCACCATAAAAATTTTAGTTATTTTTTACCTTAATTCAGTGCAATGTTTTAAGCATTTACTAAGCCAATGTATCAATTCATTATAAAATTTGTTTTTCTGCCAATAAATTAAACAATACTACTACCTGAAAACAAAACAGCAAGTGAAATAAATAAGCATGGTGAACACAAGGTATTCATTTAGTATTTTAAATATTTTCAGTGTTTAAAAAAGGAAATGGACCCATGTGCCTGGAAGAGATTTATGTCAAAGACTTTTCTTGTTAAAAAATTGAAAGGGACATCTACCTTTACTCTTCTTTTGAACAAGTAATGATGATTTTCCAGAATATTTCTTCTGAAAATTTAGAAAATGACTTTGTTAATAATGCGCTACTCCAGATTGGATCATAAGCTTTTTACAGAGTACCTAACTATTCATCATTCTAACTTAATAAAGGGAAGAGATATATTTTAAGAGTATCTCTTCAAATATATAAATCAACTACTATAATAATGATGTTTTCTTTTGAGTGACCATTACAGATCTTGGCCACCAAGATTATTAGTTTTATTTGTCTCCACTTTTCACCTAAGTTTACAATTATCTATGTGGAAATAATTTCGTAAATACGTATTCCTAAAAATAAATGAATCTGGAATTTCTCAAATAAAAACAAGTGGATATAATCTAGATTTTGAGCGTACAGAAGGTAAAGTCATTTCCAATGTATACAATAAAGATCCAGTCCCTCATGGAGTTTACATTCTAACAGGGTAGAAGAGAAAAATAACACAATTACATAATATACCTGTAGATTATATAAAATGATAAATACTATAGAAAAACATATATGGTATAGCAAGATAAATGAGGTAAGATGCTTTTAAGCTGTGAGAAAGAGAGATCAGCCAACAGTGATTTAGAGACTGAAGCCTGCACAACTGCAAAGATGAAGTTTTTATCAGCTGAGATGAGGAAAACTACAGATACAGTACATTTTTCAGGAGTGTGAAGACCAAAAGTTCAGTTTAGGGTATGGAAAATTTGAAGTTCCTATCAGACTTTCACATGGAGATAGGAAGTTACCAGTCCAATATATAAGATTGTAGTTGAGAGTGTCTTTCTATATTTTATCCCAGAAACAACCTCTAAGACAAGAATTCAAGTGCATTTGATTTATTTTGGGAGGTGAGCCCAGAAAACGCTAGAAAGGAAGTGGGGAGTCTAAAAGTGAGAAGGGAAGATGGCCAATTAAGCTTAAACAGTCAAACAAACTAATATTGTGGGCAATTAGAACTAAATGCTGTTACAGAAGACTGGGAGCCGCTGTAAAACATGTCTTTCAGGACACCTAATCAGAAGGATAAGAGGGCTGGGTTGTTCTATATCAACCCCTGTCACTAATTGGTTGATAGTTGCTTTTAGAAAATATTTATTCTTAGGCAATTCTGGCTTGCGATATGCACAGACAGAGCAGGAGCAGAAGGCAGAGAAATTTTTCTTTTGGGAATAGATACAGATCGTGGAAATTGAAGTTCTTGGAATGTCCTAAAATAGTAAGACCTGAGTGGATATGGCTGCAGTGCAGACATCATTTTCTTTGGAGACAGAATAAATCTGGTAGCTTTCAGTACTTAGAAAGCATTAAATGCCATGAGGCTGGATTAGATCTATAAAATGGGGTATTAGACTGGAGATAAGGACAAGGACTGGTATATACTGTATTTCAACATTAAGGGTTCAGGCAGAAGAGAAAGGACTTCAGTGGAATCCAGGAAGAAATGATCAGTGAGATAGGAGGGAGACCAAAAAAAGGATATGGTGTCTTGTAAGCAAAGTGAATGAAATATATTGAGAGAGAGAGAGGGAGGGAGAGAGAGCAGAGGCAGAGAGAGAAATGATATTGGACTTTATAACATGAAATTTTTTAGGGAGCTTAACAAAGCAATGTCAAGTGGTGGTTGAAACCAAAATAAATCGGTTTAAAAATGAAATTAGGCAATAGTTGATGAATTAAGCAAAAATTTCTTTGCCAGGTGCTTTTAAGAATACAGAGAAGACATGGGAGATCTTCATTCCTCCTGAGACACCCCCTCCCTTAGCACAGTGAAGTTCAAGGTGGAGGTGTATTAGTGCCCACTGAGGGATCCTTGAGTGTACAGTCTCTTAGGGCTCAGAGGAGTTGAGAGGTACAAAGGTACTGGGAATAGAGTCATGAACACACCTCAGATAACTATAAAGACTGGAGGAGGCCATTGTAGATACATGTCAGTGCCAGGACATTGAGGACTGAGGCCTGGTGACGGGAAAGTGTGTAAATAGATGAGTCAAAGAGGCAGTTACTGCTGGAAGAAAGGGCAGGTACAAGGCATTAGTTGGGTAGTTGAAGAAGAGCTACAGCTTGATACCTGACCAGGAGGAGTCCTCAGTGCTGAGCTCAGCAGATGCTGCTGTTTTCTCTGGTTGTAAAGAGCCAAGGCCCTTCACCCCCAAATCTGCACACTGGACACATCCTGGCTGAGGGAAAGCCTGGCCTCTCCCTTTAGAGAAATATAATAGTTGAGTCAGAAAACCTAATCCATGAAAGCCAAGAGTGAAGAAAGAGAACTGCAAGATGGAGTACTTTGGCCTTTACAGTCTGGCCAGAAGAGGAGTCAGAATAAGCTTTGCAGAAAGAAGAAGTGAGGGTGAATGGAAGAGAGGTTATCTTACTGTGTAGTCATATCCTGTTGTGATTTTCACTCTGTTTTTAGAGTAGTAAAATGAACTTGAGAACAAGGAGAGCCAGTTCTAGTGTTTCATTTTCACCTTAATGCTTGTGTGGCCTTTGGGGAAGTGATGCAACTTCTTTGATTCTACAACATAAAGAGGAGGGAGAGGGAGGAAGAGAACTTTCTTTTTCTTCTTCTTCTTCCTTCTTCCTTCTTCTTTCTTCTTTTTTCTTCTTTTTTATTCCTCTTCCTCCTCTTCCTCTTCCTCCTCCAATTCCTCCTCCTCCTCCTTCACCTCCTCCTCCTTCTTCCTGCTTCCTGCTTTCTTCTTCCTTCTTTTTTTTTTATATGAGAGGTCTAACAATATGTTTGTATACTGATAGAAATGATCTTATAATAATAGAAGTTATTGATTATTTTTATAAGCATCCCAAAGCAATTGCCATGAGCAGGCAAGTTTAGAAAAATTGTATTAGACTCCTTTGAACTAAATATTTTTATTAGCAAACTGAACTGGTTAAACCTTACTTTTCCACCCTTCCATCCTGCCTGCCTCTTTTCCTCCCTTCCTTCTACCTTTCCTTTTTTCTATAATAATACACTGAGCATATACTATAAGGAACTCATACCTAAAAGGAAGACTGTGCCATTTTCTTTGGGAGTTTAAAGTTCTTTGAGAACCAACAACTGAAATAAGTGATTCGTGGTCTGAAAGCCAAAGGAGAATAAACAAGTTCATTCAAAGTACGGGGACTATAGAATTTCTTCCTAGAGGACATTAGTTTTTAAACAATAATATTTAACAATAGATGGGAATGACTATTGATCACCTATCAAATCAGATTTCCTAGTACAATATTTCTGGATAAATGGAACATAGCTAATACAGGATTTATTTCAAGCTTCTGCTGATCTCCCATTGTAATTTGTATCCAAGCTTAATGAGATAATCTGATTTGAATGACCTGCTTGCAAAAGATTAATTTATCATCTTGTGCAGCCTTAACTATAATGCCACACTCTCCGGATATGAAAGAGGCATAGTCCAAGGAATAGCATTTTAAGTAAAAGCATCAAATCATAACTGAACAACTTACAGAGAAGTCAGCCAAGAGGTTGCACCAAGAGTCAATTAAAGAAAGCCTTCAAACCCCTAGATATTTTCAAAAACTTCCCAAACAGCACTTTTGTGAAATGGGGATAATCTAAATGAACATTGTTTCACACCCAATTTGTTGTGCATAGTTTATCCTGCCTCGAATGCCAGTTAGATTCTAAAAATGCTTCCTGGGCAGCCTGGGAGAGGTATAAATGAGATAAGTTCAGGCTTGAATGTGCGCTGTAGTAATTGGAGCAAAGCACCTCACAGAGGCCTCATCATGGATGTGCGTATTTTCTAAAAGCTTGAAATACACCTCCCATTTTTTTAGAGTTGGTGTGCACATGTACTTTATTATTCTCAGATATGAACTATATGGTTTCAATGAGCAATAGATTCAGAGGTTCCTTTTTTAATTCAATTGCTTTAGGAGGGCAAATTGGTGATTTAGAAGGCTTGTGATGATGGCATGGATCCTAACTATTGATTTTTTTTTTTTCTGTTCATACTTGTGATGCTGTGGCCATACAATTAGCATGTTTGATTATTTTGTGGCATATTTGCATTTAACTCAAATGATAATAAGTAATCCAAGTAGTGTCTTAACTAAAATAACTAGGTAAGTTCTACTACTTTTATGAAAAGTCCTATTTCATTACTCATTATACCAAGGCATATACAATTTTTGATAGAAAGGTGTATGCTCATTGTCCTCGGGGCTCTTTACTGCTGTTTTCCCAGTATCTAGTATAATTTTGAATAGTGGAGAGAGTGGAAATATTTGCCTTGTTTTCAGTGTTTGAATGAAGGCGTTCAAGGCTTGCTTCACCCTTCAGTATAATCTTAGATTTAGGTTTTTCATAAATGTCCTTCATCAGTTTAAGAATATTTATTTCTATTACTAGTATGCTGCGTTGTTTTTATGAATGAGTGTTAAATTATTTCAAATACTTTTACTGTATCTACTGTAATGATCATTTGGCTTTTCTGCCTTATTCTATTATTATAGAAATTGCATTGGTTTTCAGTTGATAGACAAAACTTGTATTTCTGGAATAAGCTCTACATGGCCTGATGTATTGTTCTTTGTGCAAATTGCTTAATTTATTTGTTTTGTTAAGAATTTTGTGTGTATGTTCATGAGGAATATTGGTATGTAATTTTCTGTTCTTATAATTTAGTATTTTTCTATTTACCAAGTTTTGATACCAAAGATTCAGGAAAAAATTAGCCTCCATTTTTCTGAGAGTTTTCGGTATAATGGGTATTATTTCTTCCTTAAACATTTAACAGAATTTATTGCTAATGATATTCACCCCTGAAGGCTTTTTTTGTGTGTGAAAAATTTTAGTTACAAATTCAAATTCTTTAATAAATATAGGGACATTTGGATTTTCTATTTCTTCTTCGTCAGTTTTGATAACTTGTATTTTTCTAAGAATTTGTACATTTTCATGTAAGTTGTCAAATTTGTTGGCATACAGTGGTTCATAGTATTCTGTTATAGTTTTCTCATGTCTATAGGATCAGTAGATACTCATTAAATATTTGTTGAGAGTTGAATAAATGAATAAACCAAATAAATTTATCCAACTTTCTTTCAATTCAATCACTGATTTTTAAACTTTTTTTAAAGAAAAAAAAAAAACCCCTTTTGATCAGACAGAAAACTGCCTCAGCAACTTTAACATAGGTTAAAAAAAGGGAGTATAAACATGGATAAAAGGAAGATAGTGTTAATAAAACATGAGCTCCTTCAACTTACTCTTCTCACATCCTGCTACTGTGACAACCCAGAAGACTTTCCTCGTTTATGAAATCTTAAGAAGTCAGTTGAATACATTTTCATAAATCACTGTACTATATGCTTTTTAAATGCAGAATAAAATTTTATTCATCTTTGCATTCTTTATAATACTTAGTGTAGTGCTTTGCATGAAATATTCAATACACGTTTCATTAATAAATCAATTGAGACAAGTGTCTTTGACCCTTGTCAACGAAATAAAAATAATCAATTTATGAAATAAACCATGCTTGTGGCATACATAAAATCTAAGAGTCTTTACCCAACTTCCAGAGAGCCTATTATGGTGAATCTACTTTTGTATGTATATCCATATGAAGAATATTTGATGGGGTATAATAATTCTGCCTTGAGATGTGTCCTATATCCATGCTAATTCTCAGACTCTATAACCAAGCTGTAATTAGACAGGCAGGAGGCCATTATAAGGTGGTACATTTCTATTTTTTCTCATAAATTTCTGATGTGATCAGTTTGTTTATTGAATGGGAAGCCAGGGTTTCTACATTATTAATATCCTAACTTATGCTCTGTATCTCAGCATGAACCGTTTTTCTTTTAAATACAATGACAATGATGGAAGAAAAGGCTCCCAGTTGTAATAGATACACAAAATATTTTATGCTTGTCTTTTTCAATATGGTCACGAGTTTGGCTGTGTTCTTTAAAAGGGTTCATGAAGATATTTCCAGCTCTAAAACATTATAATTTCATTTGCATGAGGACTAATGAGGTTTTCTTTAGTCTCTCTTCACCCTTTATAATGACAAAGAATTATTTTTTTTGAGGCTAAAACCAGTCAAAGATCCTCAAAAATTATTCATCAGTTCTTTTTCTTTTAACTCTGTTCTCAATATCAAAGGTGCAGTGAGATTTTCCAGTGTTCTGCAGTCACATAAATAGGCAGTTTCATGCTATAAAACTTGTAGTTCTCTGAGTTAATATGTGAGGGATCAGTCCCCTTCACCTATTCCTTGCCTCTCAGCATGTCGGCCCTGTTGCAATTCAAGTAAGTTTGAAAGACCTTCTTGCTAATTCAACTGTTAAAAATTAAGGAGATTTCATATCAGATGACCGCTTTGAACTAACATTAGCCCAAGCCACATAAAACTAAACTCCAGAAAAAAGGTTGGCAGATTTCCTCATCTTTTAAAAACATTTCCTCCCAGAATACTAAACGTGAGGGAAGAATTTTAAAACAGCCATACAATGGCAGAGTTGATTTGTTATAGAAGAACTTAATCAATGTTATTAATCTCACGATTAACCTGATTAATGTAAATATGATTGTAGTGGCAAAAATACTATTTGCTACCTACATGTCTCATCTGCCCTAAACTCTTTCCTTCTCTTTCTGTTCCATTCTATACCTACTTTGCTTCCTGTGTCTTTTGATTTCTCTTTTCCCTCCTTCCGCTTCCACCCCATTTTAGGAAACAGATGCTAATTATTGGAAAAGAATTCAAGTTCTTCAAAAATGCCAAGACTTTTGTCTTTGGAAACTGGAATCTATACATGGCTAGTTAATATCATGTTCCTGGAAGCCCAGAGCTGTGTTAAATTGCCTTTACTTTAGCAATTTCTCATGATTTTGTAGTATTCTCCCAAGTCATTTGAGTCTTTTCTAAAGGTAATTTAGGGGACCAGAGGAATGCTACCTGTACTTGTCCCATATCAGTGTCATCTGCACTACTGCCTAGATTAAAACTTTTCTCTGGTTTCTCTTCTCCTACGATAAGCATCTTTACACAGAAAGTTTCTCATTGCAGAGTCTTTGTTTCTTGACTCAGTTAGCACCTTCAGAAGGAGAGGGGACACTCTACCTAGGAATTTGGTATGAAAATTTTTTCATAGAGTTAAACTAGAGAAATCATCACATTGTGTACTAATCAAGGCCTCACATCTTATTTCCAGCCACATTCTTGCTGGAGGTCCTTGTGCAAGTTGCTTAAATTTTCTAAGCCTTAGTTTCTTTATCTTAAAAAATTGAGATTTTGATAACATTTTGATGGGTTGATGTAAGAAATAAATAACATGGTGCTAGTTCATAGTGGATGCTAAAAGTATTTCCTGTAATTATTATTATTGTCACTGCCACTTTTATAAACTTCCTGCTGAGGATTCCTGAATTGATAAGTTCTCCAAGATCCAAGTTCAGAAAAGCACAGCTGAGATATTGCCATAGGTCTGCTTTCTTGTGAAAAAGACTCTGAAATGGAAATTGGCATGGAGGAAGTTTATTGGAGAGTGCTTTCAGTAACAAAGCCTGTGAGAGAGTGAAGAAAGCACGATGGCCAGAGGGAGGATTTGAATTAAGAAGCAGGTGCCTCTATCTTAAATTGAACCTCTGGTGAGCTCTGGAGCTGAGATGGCCCATCAAAGTTGACTTTAATTAAGAGAAGGGGAATTAATATTTATGCTTTTATATTGAGCAGTCATTGAATGTAGGCTGCCCCATAGCCAGGGATAGTGAAAACTTGGGTGATACAGCTGCTTTCATCTGAATGCAAATCTCAGAGAGGCACTCAGCTTCGGGTGGTCAGCAGCCAATAGTCCCAGCATCTGGGGGTGACTTTCTTGGTTCTGAATGAAGGGATCAGGTAGAGCATCAAAGAATCCATTATAGCTGTCCAACCAAAAATTACTAAAAATATAAAAATGCAGTAACCATTCACCGATTAATCTTGTGTGTAAGGAAAAGAGAATATGAATGTATTTTCTGACTGTTTTAGCTGTATGGCAGGAGGCTTATAAAATCACAGTCATTTTGTAAGAGGACAGTTCTAAACTAGCATTACCATTTAATGAAGCTTCAATATTGGCATTTCAACTGAATAAATGACCTAGGATTTCAGGCAGACTTCTTCATCTCCATCTATTCAAGAGCTGGGAGTCAGCTCGTGTTAGGCAGGCAGCAGTCTGACCCTGAGAATGCTAATGTAGAAGTTTCTATATGTTCTTCATTGATTTATTCATATGATCTAGTCCCACAGTCAGTTTTTCTTCTCCTTAATAAAAGCATTTCTGACCTTGACAATAAATAGCCAGTAAGTGTCGTATAGAGGGATATTCATACTGCAAAGGAGGCACAGGTATGTGTGGATGGGGGATGAGTGTGGGGTGAAGCACCCAAGTTAGATTTACCAAAAAGGTGGACCTCATAATATTTATTTTCTAAAATTAAAAAGTCAAATATTTTTCTGATGATGAAAATGTATGTCTAACAATTGTCAACAGGCTTAAAATGACCCCAATTTCCTCTGTCTTTTGGTATTTATGACCTGTAATCCTCTACCCTTGAGTGTATGTGGGACCTGTGACTTATTTCTAACCCATATAATATGGCAAAAGTAATAATAATAAGCTTTCACTTCTGTGATTATATTATGCAAAATTGTAACTTCTGTCTTACTAGCAGACACCCTCTCTCTAGATGTCACCTGCTCTATCTGATGAAGCAAACTGTCATCTTGTGAGATACCCTCCAGCAAGGTCCATAAGGCAAGGAACTAAGGGTGGCCTCTGGCTATTGGTCCACAAAAAACTTGGGCCCTGACTCCAACAGGGCCGAAGTCTGGCTATAAGTACATGTGCTTGGAAATTTACCCTCCCTAGATAAGACCTTAAGACCTTAGTCCTAGCTCATACCTGGATTGCAACCTTTCTAAAAACTAAAATAGAGAACTCAGTTAAGCCATGCCTGAACTGACCCAGAGAAAGTGAGGCAATAAATGTGGATTACTCTAAGCCACTAAATTACTGATATATATATATATATATATATATATATATATATATATATATATATATATATTTATTTATTTTAAATTTCAAATTCCACTTGTTCATTATAGAAAAGTGATTGACTTTTGTGTATTAACCTGTTTCCTGCAGCCTTTCTGTAATTACTGATTAGTCACAGGATATATTGTTTTGTTTATTCTTTTGAATTGTCTACATAGATCATCTTGTTATCTGTGCATAAATAATTGTATTTCTTCCCTCCTAAATTGTATATCTTTTCGTTCCTTTTCTTGTCATGTTGCATTAGTTAGGACTTTCAGTATGATGTTGAAAAGATGTGGCAAGAGTGGACATCCTTGCTTTATTCATGATGTTAGTAGGAAGGCTTTGAGTTTCTCACCATTAAGCATGATTTTAGCTGCAGGGTTTTTTTGTAGATATTCTTTATCAAGTTGAGGAATTTCATCTTCTAGTCTTAGTTTGCTGAGAATTTTATTATGAATCAGTGTTGGATTTTGTCACATGCTTTTTCCATAGCTATTAATGTAATCATGTTATTTTTATTTTTTAGCCCATTGATGTAATGTATTACATTAATTGATTTTTGAATATGGAACCAGCCTTGCATACCTGGGATAAATCTTACATGGTCAGGGTATAATTCTTTTTATACACTGTTAGAATTGATTCACTTTTATTTTGTTGAGGACTTTTGCATCTATATTAATGAGAAATATTGGTCTGTAGTTTTCTCCTGTAGCTTTTATCTGGTTTTGGAATTAGAATAATGCTGGCCTCATAGAATGAGTTGGGAAATATTTTCTCTACATCTGTCTTTTGAAAGAGATCATAGAAAACTGATATAATTTATTCTTTGAAAAGTTTGATAGAATTCACCAGTGAACCTATCTGAGCCTGGTGCTTTCTATTTTGACAGGTCATTATTGACTCAGCTTCTTTGTTGATATAGGCCTGTTCAGATAGCCTGTCTTTTTGTGTGAGCTTTGTCAGATTGTGTCTTTCAAGGTCCATATCATGTATGTTATCAAATTTATGAGCATAGAGTTGTTCATAGTATTCCTTTATTATCCTTTCAATTTCCATGGGATCTATAGTGATGTCTACTTTCTCATTTTGGATGTTAGTAATTTGTTCCCTTTCTCTCTCTCTCTCTCTTTCTTTTAAAAATCTGGCTAGAGGCTTACCAATTTTATTGAAAAATTTCAGAGAACCAGCTTTCGTTTCATCCATTTTTTTCTATTGATTTTCTGTTATTAACTTAATTGATTTCTGATAGAATTTTTGTTAGTTCTTTTCTTCTAACTTGGATGGAACTTGAGCATATTATACTAAGCAAGATAAGCCAGACAGAGAAAGAAAAGTACTATATGTTATTGCTTAAATGTGGAATCTAAAAGAAAAAAAAAGAACATAAAAAATGAGAGTAAAATGGTGGTTATTAGGAGATGGGGATAAAAGGATAAGATTGAAGGTGTTTAAGGGTACAAACTTGTAACAAGTACTAAAACAGCCATAAAGATTTAATGTATAATTTATTGAACATAGATAATAATATTGTACTATAACTATATAGTGTGAAAAATATTATCACAATGGCAACTTTATTATAATATATAAATGTATCAAAGTAATGTATACAACATTATATGTCAAAGTAATGTATACAACATTATATGTCAAATTTAGTCAATAAAAAACTTCATATAAAGGAGTTCTTACCAGGGAACTGGAAAAATGTAGATATTTAAATGGAACTTAAAATATTTAATGTACCAGATAAGTAAACTTTATAAACATGAACTTCAGGTAGGGATTTTATTGCTATTGTAATTCTTTAAACTTTCTTTAAAGTTAAAGACTTGTGAAAGCAATGAAGGTAAGGACCTCTCCTTGGTTGATAAAATTATATAGATTTCAAGCATACAATCTGGTAATACATCATCTGTATATTGCATGTGTGTTCACCACCCAAAGTCAAATCTTCTTTCCTCAAATCTATGGATTTGACACCCTTTCCCCTTTTCCACCATTCCCCGCTTTCCTTCTGTTAACCACTACACTGTTTGTGTGTCTTTGAGTTTTTGTTTGTCTTGTTTATTGCTTTCAGTTTTATATCCCACATATAAGTGAAATTATATGGTTCTCAACTTTTTCTGTGAGCATGATAATCTCAAGATCCACCTTGTTTGTCTCAAATTACAGTATTTCATCTTTTCTTATGGCTGAATAATATTCTATTGTATATATGTACCACATCTTCCTTATTCAGTCATCTACTGAAGGGCACTTCAGCTGTTTCCATGTCTTGGCCATTATGAATAATGCTGCAATGAACATCAGTGTGCATATATTTTTACTGAAAATGTTTTTAAATTTTAGGGGTATATACCCAAGGAGGGATTGCTGAGTCATATGGTATTTCTATTCTTAATTTTTGAGGAACCTCCACACTGTTTTTCATAGTGTCTATATCAGTTTATGTTCCCACTAGCTTCCAGTGATCCAAAAATCTCAAGATTTCTCCTTTGTTCTGTAATTTCACTTCTCTCTTTCTGTTTGCATCTGTGTGTCTATCTCTGGGACTGCATGGATAGATAGATCAATAGGTAGGTAGGTAGGTAGGTAGGTAGGTAGGTAGGTAGGTAGACAGACAGACAGACAGACAGACAGAAAATCTGTCTTAATTTGGAGCAAATTCAAAAGTCTATACCTGATCATTTGTGACTGATGAATATGAGGCTCATATCAATGGCTGCTATGATAGAACCTAAGTTGAGGAAAGGAAGTCCCTCTGAAAATAGTGAGAACCACAATGAGTGGATCTCCTGATAGGCCTCTGTTTTTCACTTTGAGGAAGATTGAGGGTAGAGTTTGCTCAGTACCTAAGGACTATAAGGACAAGAAAAAGGTAAAGAATCCTAGCACCAAATACTTTATAATAGCTACATCTAGGGATAAAGGTGACAGCAGGGATGCAAATAAAGAAAAGTTTGGGATTAGAGAGAAAAACTAATTTTTTATTTAAGATGAATTCTAAAGAGAAAACTTATAGTTGCTTATTATTTCCATTAATTTTCCATGGTAAAATGTATCTTTTATTTTTTCCTAGCACTATCACAATCTCAGAGAAAAACAATTGTATAGTCCTTGTCATGAAGATGTCTGTGTGCCTTGAAAACAAGGTATTAATTTATGAAACTTATAAAAACTATTAGGTAACATGCAAATGAACAAAAATGATGTAATATGAGTCAAAGAGTTGAGGTGTAAGAAATTTGTGTTAATCAGGGTCACCTTCAGGGAGAAGTGAGATTTAAGACAGGCCTTTAAGAGTCAATGGCCGAGGAGGAAAGTCCAGATCAACAAAAAAAAAGAGTGAGACAAAGGATGAGAATGAGTAAGATGGGCTAACGGAATACATACTTTTAAATAAATACAGTTTTATTGTGCACATTTAATAATAAATATGTAGTGGGGATATTCTGAGTTCCATAAGACAGAGAAATGAACAAAATAACAATAACAAACACAACAACTAAATTAAAAGTTTAGGCATATTCAGTTACATCACCAACAAAGACTGGTGACTGTAGGTCACTCACTTTTTAGTGACCAGCAAAATGACTTTTCTATAACTGGTGATCAGGAGAAAAAAAAGTTTAATAAAATAAAAAAGGAGGAACTGATCCCTGCTTAATGCTTAGCATTGTAAGTGCTCACAAACTATGTGTCAAGTAATTAGAGTAATCAAGATTCAGTCACGACTTTAATTAAACTTTATAGCACTGAGTGAAGAGTAATAAATTTATATGAAATAAAAGTGGAGAAGATTTAGGGCCAATCTGAATCGCATATTGATTCAGATAATAGTAAAATGTATGTGTATAGACACATCAGTAATTAACTTGTGTAAATCATTTCCAATGAGTCTTCTTTCTCAAATACATACTCACAAATAATGTAGTGAAAAGATGGCTAAATGTCTTGCCAGTTTCAGTCATGACTAGTTATCTGGACACTTCTGAATAGCTGCAGGTGTAGCATTGCACAGCCATGCTCAACTTAATGAAGAATCATTATTACTTAATTATTTTTGACTTTGAATTAGATTCAGAAGTCTAAATCCTGGAAATAGAAAGTCAAGCAGACCAAGGATATTTATTGTGTATCTTTTTAAAAAAATCACCTGAAAAGGAATTAAGAAAGTTGTTTGAAGCGAATTGAGTTGTTTACTCATTTACTCATCAACCATTGATGAAATGTCAGTTATGTGCTAGCCTAGGAAACCGCTAGGGAAATATGAAGTTCTTATTCTCATGTCACAAAGTCTAATGGAGAAACATACTGGGGGACAAAAGGCCAAATGAATAAATGTGCACTGTAAATTGTGTTTAGTACTGAAATGGAGGAAAAAAAGAACTATGTATATGTGGGATATAAGAAAATGGTGAGGGCAATAGGGAAAACAACTCTAGAAAAATAACTTTTAGAAAGACACTCAAAGATTAAGAATGTGGCTAGTAAAAGACCCGGGGAATGGTAGAAGTAGGGAAAAGGGAGGAGCATATTCCAAATAGTGGGAATATCATGTGAGAAGACCCTGAAATTGGAAAGAATTTGGTGTATTCATCACTTAAAGAGTGTCCATAGGTTTGTAGTGATGTAGGCAAGAGAAGACAGATACAAATGGGTGAAGAGAGAGGAAGGGTACATAGTCTTGCTCAACAGTATAAATTTTAATTATTGTGTAACAGAAGCTAATAAAATATTTTAATCAAAAAAGTGACATTAATTCATTCAACAAATATTTATTGAGAACCTTAATATGGGCCTGGAAGGGTTTTAGGTTCTTTGTATACATTAGTCAGATGAAACACATTCTAGCCTGTGTTAGACATGAGCTTATATCCTTGTTTGTGTGTGTGTTTGTGTGTGCGTTTGAGAGGAAAGAGCAGAGACAGACAACAAACAGTAAGCATGATAATTAAATTTAATTATGTATCAGAAAATGATGAATTCTATAGATAAAATGAAATTCAGAGCCAGATAAGGTCACAATGCCAAGGGTAGGGGATGGAAATGACTTGCAATTTTAAATACAATAGTCAGGGCAGTTCTTGTTGATTAGATTATGGTATCAAAAGATCATTTTGCTTCAGATATTGGGATTTTCCTCAGGCGTGACACTGAACTAATGGAAACACATTTTGTCACCCTTGACATGATATAAGCCTAGACTTTGTACCAAGATTTTATGTAAGTGTGATCGTATTTAACTAGGACCATTGCTTTACAGACACTCAGCATTCTATTGGACTTTTTAACTGCTGTGGTTCATTGATCGAGTCAGTGTTATGGTTCTGTGTTTGTGTTTGGTTCTTGTCACATTGTCTGAATGTGAGGTAGTTTAGAAATATATATTTCAGTGGTTTTGTAGGGAAAAAATAGTTTTTATACCCAGTGTTCAACTGAGAAGCCAGATGACTAGAGCTCAAAAAAATTGGCTGGTTCAGTGAACTAGCGGAGGGACAAAAGTCAGCTGTATCTTTTATTACCCTAGATTGGTAGTGGAGTTATGAATTCAGGCCTCATTAGGAAACAGCAAGACTGCTCTGAAGAAATTTTTAAGCTGGAAATTGTCCCCAAGCTAGGATCAGTCCCTATCTTGAGGTCACTGTCTAATTAAGAACTTAATTTTCCATATCATTTGGTCCCTCCTCCTAATTACATGTACTTCTGATGATTTTTACAACACAGCACAATTCTGTGAATCTATTTCTAACATTTGTGTTATCACGGTATTAGAGATGTTTAACATGAAATTCTGGCTGATAGGATTTATTGTTTTAAAGCTATCTTGAATTTTAAATCAATAAGTAGCACGTACTCATTGTTATTAATTTATTTATTCATTCACTCAACAATCATTTATTGAATTTCCATTATAGGAATAGTCCAGGTGTAGGCACTCAGGAATCAGAGATAAAAAGGCAAAAATCCTCACTTTGAGAGATGTATCACAAAGAAGAAATAGAAATTCTTCTTTTCTAGAGTTCATTTTCAATTGATCATGTGAAACATAACTCATTCCAAATATTAAAAATTGAAGGAAGAAAGAAAGAAAGGGAATAAGTGTGATTGAGGTAGAGAGGGTCAACATGTTTGGTTAGACAAGTTGTACTGTGTA
The DNA here is from genome assembly GCA_004027375.1 of Macroglossus sobrinus. NCBI lineage: Eukaryota > Metazoa > Chordata > Mammalia > Chiroptera > Pteropodidae > Macroglossus > Macroglossus sobrinus. Next base: position 184,450 of record PVKZ01002651.1, on the reverse strand, counting down.
CAAAAGTGCTGAGCTAGGAGGAGGACTGGGCTGAAATCCAGTTTGTGCTCCAGTCATGAACATTTATACCTCTCCTGCAAGGAGTAGTTTTTTCCTATTTTCAAAAGGCTCTGCATGGGCTAGTGGTAGCTAGCATCAGCTCTTACATTAGATAATATTGATACTAGCACTCATAGTTTTAACTTATCAGGTGTCATAGTTTGTGAATAAATATCTCATTTATCCTATCTGAATAACCTCATGAGAGAGATGCTGTTGTTGTCCTCATTTTACATATAAGAAAATGTTGGCATAGAGAGACTGTAACTTGCCTAAGGACACCCAACTGGTAGAGTCAGAATTTATATCTAGGTATTTCGTCTCCAGGACTCAACTGATTTTAACCACTATGCTGAAGCATAATATACACAAATTGGTACATGCATACATATAAACTTGAATTTGATGATCATTTGCAGCTAAAGAGTATTTCTACAACATCTGCAGACTAGCAGAGGATTCAAATGGCCAGGAATCTTGTGTGTAGAACTCACCAATACTGAGCGGGGATAAATTGCTATTATGGGAGTCATGGTTACACTGCTCTATTAATTTAATAGCAGACTCTGACTTTATTACAGTAAATAACATTCATTAAAATGTTTAAACACTCGTGAATGAAGAGAAGGGCCTTAGAAATGCACTCTGCTAGCATAACTAACAAAGCAGGGAAATCATTTCAGTGCCCTAGGGAATTCTGGGGAGGCAATCTGCCTGCTCAGTTTCTGACTCTTTCAGTCTGTGTTATGTTTGGCATTCAGGCCTGCCACACATACCAGAGAGGCTAACTAAAGAGAGCTATTTATTTGGGAGACAAGCAGTAGTAGCCTCCCAGTAGAATCAAGTGATTAAGAAGTAATGTAAGCCTTCATGAAGAAAAAGTTTGTTCTGGGCTAGTTTAAGCTAATCCACCACAGGGAAATACTGAGCAAGTCCTTCATTCTTGTTGCATGAGAAAGGCAACTGCATCCTGAGCAGGGATCTCAAAATGCAGATGCTTTATGAATGTCAGGAAGGCCTGATGGGTTCTGCAGACAATTTTGTTTGGGATTCTAATTTCGTAGGCTTACGGTCATCTGCTGTAGTGAAGGATAGCTCCTTGATGTTCCTGACCTCAGAATTTTGGGCTTTTGTATTGACAAATCAAAACATACAACAGAGGGTTATTTTAGGAAATAAAGTATTATCTTTAGTTAATTTTTAATCATCTTTAGAAGTCTTTGAACAGGAGCTACCATATTAATATGGCTGTAGGAGCACAATGCATTATATGTGGCAGAAAACCTTGAGGTCATCATAATGATATGGGTTCTCTGAATCCGAGTGATGATAGTGGTGATGGAGAGAAGACAGATGGGAGAGAAATAACATCTTGTATTAGGGATTGACTATTCCTAATTGAATATAAGAGGCACTGGAGAGGAAAGAGTTGGCCTTTTTCTGCTGCTTCCATTCACTTATTTAGCACCTGTCAAATCTCGGGCACAGTGACAGGGCTGAAGCTACAGTGATGAGAAAAGTCATGCTATAAACCATTGCTATCAGCCTCCTATTCATACTGGCAATGAGGTAACCACTGTGCTTAAGCACAGTCAAGTTTGATATTCAATCCCAGATTTCTACCTTTGAGGGACCTCTCATGGTACCAAATTCTATATTAGTCATGTTGCTGTCCAGGATGGGAAAGCCACTGCAGGAAGGGAGTAAATGCAGGACATGATCAGAAAGGTGTTGGAAGAAGAGCTGGAGTAACAAAATAGAATATTGTCATCCAAAGATTAAGAAGCTGTGACTACTCTAGATAGGAAAATATAAAAAGGCACTTCTACAAACTCTGCCACCAATGATGTTACATGGAAACATACTATTGTTGATGGGCAAAAATGCAAAAGTCTGTTCTACTGAACTTTTGGAAACTTCCACTGACACAGCTGAAGCCCGTTATCTTGTGCCATTGTACACAGTTGCTCTGCTGATACTGCCACTGCTGCTTCAGTTGCCCCCAGAATGACAATAAAATACCTCTTCCTTTTTTTTTTTTTTTAAATCACTTTCTGTTCTCTTTTCAGTGCCTCTCATTAGAAGAATCCAGGAAAAACCCAGATGGTTTGAGAGTCTGGTATATACTTTGTTAGGTGTTTAGCCCTGCTGTTGCAAAATAATTTAGAAGAGAGATGTAAAATCGAAAGCCAAGAGGCACAATTTGGGTATAAGGTATTATAAATACATTTCAGTTGTATGGAGATCACCACTCTCTTAGTTTTCTTCTCACCTCATTACTATTCTTCCTTAGTTCTCTTTGCTGGTTTCTTCTCATCATCCTGAGCTCCAAAATTTTAATGCCAAGAGGCCTAGGCTTCAAATTTATATTCTTGTTTTTGTACATTTATCCTCTCCAGTCTCACGATATGGTCTACAGACTGACCATGTATATGTTTTTAGTTCCAAACCCTCCTCCAGACTCCAGACCTCTACATCCAACTAGACCACGTGACCATTTCTCATGGCAGACTAATTAGTACTTAAAAGTTCAGCATATAACAAAACAGATTCCCTCCCTCTTCACCGACACTACCTCCGAAAACAAGGAGCAATGACACATATGAGTGCACGTGCACACACACACACACATACCCACATACACCTCTGATATTCCCCCAGTTTCATACAGTCTTAATGATTGGTAGTGTCACCTTCTCAGTTGTTGAGGCTGATCTCTTTATTTCACTAGCACTGTACATGTCATACGCCAGCACATCCTGTCCACTGTCTTCAAGATACATCCAAAGTCTGTCCTCCTCGACATCTCCACCATGATCACTATAGTTTCAAGTAACTAATTTAATAGGCCCATAACTCATCACTCTTCCTTCACCCTAACACCCCTACAGAGTCTACAGCACACGGCAGCCAGAGTGATCTTTCTGTTTCTGTTCAAATTTCTTTAACAGATTCCCAGCTCACTCTGTATAAATTTCTAAGACAGTCACGTGGCCGAGCCTATAACGTCTTGTGTCTTCTGTCCCTCTGCCACCATTACCTCTCTGATTTAATGTCTAACCACTCTATTACTCACAATATTTCAGCACATTATTGTCCTGCTGTTCTTCAACATAATAAACATGTTCAGTGCTTTTGCACTTGCTCTTCCCTCTCCCTGGAATGCTCTTCACCTAGGTATCTATTAGGTGTCTGCTCAAATATCACTTAATTAGAGAAGATTTTCCTGACTATTGTATCAGAAAAGCTTTGGTGTGTATGTTCTGTTTCCTTCCCTGATGTATTTTTTTTTTTATAGCACATACCATTCCTGTTCTTTTTCTATTTAACTCTTTGTTTATTGCCTATCTCTTGCCACTGGAATAGTTAGCCTCATAAATGTAATTACTTTGCTTTATTCCCTGATATTTTTCTGGTGTCTCAATAGTGCCTGGCCCTGAGTAGGTGCTTTTCACATACTTGTTGAATGAATGAGTGAATGAACGAATGCTGTATGAACAATGGATTGGTTTTAGAGCCATTGCAACTTGGAATGGGAAGTTATTGATGCATGATGGTAGCTTGGACTAGGGTGTTTGTGGTATTGGTAGTGGAGAGAGGAGAGTATGTGCTTTCAAGGGGTATTTATAAGTTAATAGCATTTGCTGGTGTGTTGAGTATAGGTGGCAAGGAAGAGTTCACTGTTAGAGATGCCACCTAGGTTCCTAGCTTGTAAAACAATTAATGATGCCTCTAGTTGCTGAGCAAAAGGAATAGAAGAGAGACCAATTTTAAGGAAAAAATTATGAATTTAGTTTTGAATGTATAATTTTAATTGTGTGCATCCACACCCAACCTTTATATCTGAGGAACAGTTACTCGCAGAAGTCACATTCTTGAGTTAATCTAACACCATTAATGAAGAAGCTACTTATGTTAGTGGTCTCTAGGGCTCTTGATGAAAGTATGTATTATTACTAGAGATGCCTTTCTCACCGCCACTTATAGGCACTATTTTTCTTCTAAGTCACTCAAGGTCCATATCTCTTTCAAAGTCTGCTGCAAGAAAGTGTCTAAAACAAATCACTTATACCATAGTGCGAATTTGAGTTCATGAAACATTATCATCATTCTTTCTAACCGTATATATGTCTCCCCTTCTGTCCCCACTCAAAGAGATTTTAAACAAGGAGTAAGCAGGTAGGCAAGATCACAGTAGGTATAGAATCACATATGTTATACATGATATTATATTGATCTAATGACAGTCTAAAGATATTTTTTAAACATAGAATAAATTCTGGGTTCATTTTGATAATGTCAGAGAGATTGAATAGCTTAAGCATTTTTAGCCCCTTTTCTAGTTACTGAATAAATGAATCCTCAGCCCCAAGAATTTCAAGCCAGAATAAGCAGGTAAAATCATTGTAGAATAAAGACCTATCTACTATTCATGAGATTATATTGATCTGCAGGGTAATTTAAACCTATTTTTTTATACATAGGATAAACCCTAGGTTTATTTTAATAATCTCAGCTATGTAAATGACTGGTTGCCTGGGAGATACATTATGGTTCTTCTGTAGGCATGTCAAAAAAAGAAATTGCTTAGTGATAAAAATTTGAAAAGGATGAGGACTGATGTAGTAAACCTTTTATGATAAATCTACCTTTGCAATGTCTTTCTGAAATGAGAAGTTGCATCCCAAAAGAGGTATTTATGTTGGATATGAAAACTACTACTTAGATTAAAATAGCAGAGTAGAGAAAATCCTGATGAAAGTAATATAAACAGAGGCATAGATGTAGAAAATCATTGCATACACATAGGGTTATACAGGTGGTTCAGTTTGGCCAGACCACAGAACACGTGAAGAAAAATGGAGAACAACTGCAAAAAGAGCTTGGAGTAGAATGATGTTACCTTACATTATACTATAGACATATGGGCTTTATTTTATGACATTTCGAATTAGAGAATTTGATTCCTGTTATAATCCAAGCCTGCTGTTAACTATTTGTGGGCAAAGTGGTAAGACTTCATCCTTTTGAGATGTCAAATTGTTTATCTACAAAATGAGAGAGGTAATCTGAGTCACTGAAGTTCCTTCTAGTTCTAGGATTCCTTTAGTCTTTCAAACTCAGATACCCTCACCCTAATTTCTTATATGAACTTTGCTACTAATATTATGCTACTGACTTTCCTTCCAAATATATCTCAGTCTATCCTTCATTCTCATTTCTACTAACATTGCTCTGGTATAGAAATCATATTCTTTGGCTTTGGCTCCAGTGTGTTTATTCAAAATCATTGGCCTTTGGGGCTAATACCCAAAATGCAGTAGCAACGTAACACTGGAAGTTACTGAAACCTTCTATGCACATCTATGCTTTGTATCTTTGTGCATATTCTATTTAAATCATTTCTGCCAGTCTTTTTCCATGCTTAAGAAAGTCCTTGTCTGCCTTCATAGTTCAGTTCAAATACTATTATTTCCCTGGACTCTTTCCTCAACCCTCACCATTGTGTGTGTGTGTGTGTGTGTGTGTGTGTGTGTGTGTGTGTGTTCCCAGAGTAACACTGAAGCTTTACAACCACAAGAGAGAATTGGCTTGTAGTATGTGCTGGACAAGTTTCTTCTCTAACCTATGAACCACACTCTTTTATGGGTTGCACTACACTTACAGCCCAAAGAACAAAAACTGTGTAGGGCTTTATCTCTTAGCTCAAGTCACAAGGCATTTGGACTAAGGGTAAACACAGAACTCAAGTTTTGCCAGGCCATTGGCACTCCCAGATATTGAAATGAGAACACCAAGAAAAATGAATAAAGAACTAAACCTAGAAGCATAAAGCTGAGTCACATTTTTGGCAGGATAATAAAGTGCAGATCTGGGAACTTCTGACGATTCTGAAACTACTCTACTTCGTGTTTTTCCTAAGCCTGTTTGCTCTGCTTCTGCTCTGATATCTTTAATAAAATTCTATTTTGAGGTTGTTTGAATGAGATTTCGTTACTTGAAATCAAGTGTTTCCTGATGTGACTACTGATCTGTTATCTCTCTCTTTACTATCTTCTAATCCTATAATTTTTTCTTGACATTGGTAATGGATGTCAGGTTTCACTAAATGGTAAATTGCTTTAAGAAAACATTTCTTGTGTCTAACCTGATTGGTGTATTGTTTGGTCCTAATTCGTGATTTGGTAAATATAGACAGACTAAAATGTATGGACATAAAGTTGGTAACTAGATAGCCTTCTGCTAAGAATTAGTGTGGGGGTCTAGGTGAGTCATTAAGGCAGTCATTCAATGGGGTTTTGTTAGTAGTGACTTAAGCCAGAATTCTTGAGGTAGAGCTGAGAATCCAGAGTAATAATTAAGACCAGATGCAAATATCAATGTAAAAGGAGCAGAGCCAGAATGATTAATATTTCAGGGCATGCTACCTGATATTAGATGGAGACTATTGTGTGACACTGGGGATAGCTAAGTGGGATATATCTATATCTATATCATCTATATCTATCTATATCTATATCATCTATATCTATCTTTATCTATCTATATCTAATCTATATCTATATCTAATCTATAGCTATATCTATATCTATATCATCTATCTATATCTATATCTATCTATATATCATCTATATCTATATCTATCTATATCTATATCATCTATATCTATATCTATATCTATCTATATCTATATATAATCTATATCTATATATCTATATCATCTATGTATGTCTATATCTATATCATCTATATCTATCTATATCTATGTATCTATATCTATATAGATAGATATAATATATCTATATATATATAATGGTAAAAACACATACTGTGAAATCTCTCTACTTAATAAAAGTTTACATTACATTATTAACTATATGCATATTATTGTACAGCAGACATTTAGAATTTTTTCTTCCTTCATGACTGAAGCTCTCTATCTACTGAACAGCATCTCCTTATTTCCTCCTCCCACAGCCCCTGACAACCATCATTCTCTTTGCTTCTATGAGTTTGACTGCTTCAAATATCTCTTACCATTGGAATCACGTAGTATTTTTTCTCTTGTAACTGGCTTATTTCCCTTAGCATAATATCCTCAGGGTTCATCCATGTTGCAGTATATGACAGAATATCTTTTTTAAGCCTAAATAATTTTCTATTCTATTTACTACATTTGCTTTATCTGTTCATTTGTCGAACATTTAGGTTGTTTTTACCTGACTATTGTGAATAACCCTGCAATGAACATATCTCTTCAAGATCTGGTTTTAAATTCTGGACAAATACCCAGATATGGAATTAATAGATTATATGCTAATTATATTTTTAAGTTTTTGAGGAAACTCCATAATATTTTTCATAGTGGCTGAGCCATTTTTAATTCTTTCCAACAGTTTACAAGGGTCCCAGTTTCTCCATATTTTAATCAACACTTGTTTTCTGTTTTATTGATAATGGCCATCCTAATAGGTGTTGGGTGATATCTCATTATAGATAAACAGTGATCTTGAGCATTTTTTCATATATCTTTGAATCTATTGGCCATTTTTATATCACCTTTGAAGAAATGTCTATTGAAGTCCTTAGATTATTTTTTAATCAGGCCATTTTTATTTTTGATATGGGGTAGGGGGAGCCTTCACATATTTGGTGACTAGAAGTGTCAGAAGTAAAGTGTCCTGATATGTTTGATTGGTTCATTTGTGTGTGTGTGTGTGTGTGTGTGTGTGTGTGTGTGTGTGTGATAGACCTGGGTGGAATCAATTCAAATTAAAGTTCCTGGCTGTTCTTGGTCTTGTCTTGTTAAGTTTCTCCTTGTGAATGTACAGGTAAGTATTCAGATAAATATTCCTGTGCATATTCTAGGTTTGTTTTTTTGTTTTTGTTTTTGTTTTTGTTTGTTTGTTTGTTTGTTTGTTTTTTTACTATCTATCTCCATTTCCTCTGCTACCCTGTTCTTCAAACTCTGGCCATCTACCGATTTTGAACTTTGAGTACTATCTCCTCAACTCAATGAGACCACCATACATTGTTTGGTACTCTGCCTATGGCTTACTCAAGAAATTGTCTTCAGGCAGAAAGTTCAGGCACTCTGAAGTCTCCATTCTTTTTGTTTTTATCATAGTTCTGCTGGACCTGATGTCCAGAAAACTGAAAATTAGCATTTCATATATTGTATCCAGTGTTCTGGTTATTTATGGTGAGAGATTAAATCCCCATTCATTTTTCCTTTGTTCCTAGGAGAATTCTGTAACTACTGATTTATATAAAATGTATCTAATTTCTTTAAAACTCTTTCTTAAGATATTAAATTTATGTTTCTTTATAATTTCTAAATTATCAGAATTTTTATGCACACTTGTTCTTATTTCCTCCTTATCTATTTTTTTTGATTCATTCTTATTTTTAAAGGTCAGGCACAGACTTAAAAACAATGGCATACTTAATATAGGTGGCTGTTGGGGATTGCTGCGGGGTTAGACGTGCTTGTCCAGTGAGTGTTTTGACTGTGATGGGTGCGCTTCCCTAATGGTGTCTAAGTGGGAATTTGGAACTAAGACAACTTCCAAATGACACTCACTATAATTAAGGAGAGCATTATTCTGTGACAAGATCCACACTAGCAGTTTTAGTTCTTCCAAGACAGCTTTTTTCCATTTCTTTAGAGAGCAGTTCTCAAGTTTTGGTCTGAGGCTAAACACCCCACTGCCAGCTCAAAATTTCAGAAGAGGTAGGAGGCTAATTTAAGTAGGCATTCTGTAAAAAAATAATAATAATTCAATTATTCCTCTTATTTCTACCCAACTGCTATTTCTATTCTGCAAACCTGATAGCTTTAAGTTTAGAGACTCATTTTTTACCATCAGAATGAAAGGCTCCCAAGTCCAATGGAAAGTTCTTTGCCGCAGGCTGTAACTCCTTTGCCATATGCATATGTCTTCTAGGAATATTTAAAAAAAATTTTTCCTCTGCCAAAGCTCCTTTGCTCATTTGTACCACTACTTTAGATTGACTAATTTATTGTCTTTTATTTATAAGGAGGGAGCAGAAATAGAAGAAAAACACATATTTTCAGTTTATTTTCTCTTACAGGTGCCTGAGAGGTTTTTTTTTTTTTTTTTGAGATCATTTTACATTCTTTAAATTTCTTGTTTCCTTTTCTATACAATGTCTATTTTAAAAGTTTGTCTTACTTTATAGCAGAATTATTCACTTAAAAAAAGAAGGAAAAAAGAAACAAAAGTACAACAAGAAATTGTCATGTATACTATCTTTTATTGGTACATATCAAATTTGTTAGGTTTTGCCTCTGAGTTTGTTGATGTTTTGTGCAACTTCACAAAGCTAAGAAATGGTACAGGCTGCTCCTTAATCCATGCCATTAAGCACAGCAACTTTGAATATTCACTAGTGAGAGATTGCCTGCTGTAATGGAAATTCTGGAAAGCACTCACTTTCTTCTGCTTCTTGATGGTCTCTTGAACATGATTGTGTCATTTTTGGCAACATTCTCATATGTTTATTTTCTTTACAGATATAATTCATATTGATGGAAAATAGTTCACTTATTTAAGAAAAAAGATCCAATATTACAAACTTTATCTTTTAACTGCAACACTAAGTCCACTTACAATTCATTGAATGAAATGCTTATATCTTACAGCACGCATTTTAGCTTGTGATTTTTATTTGCCCTACCCGTTCTTTATTTTCTCCAATGTCTAGCTTAATTTTAGGTTCATATTTTTATCATATTTTTTCGTATTACTGTAGCAACCCAGTATGCTAGTCTAAGTCCTCTGTAGTCCTGGGGAACGTTCTGCATCAGCTTCTATGGATCTCCCTTCATGTAAAGGTCGTGCTACAGTCCCTGGTTCCAAAAGCTGAGCTTACCTCTGGCTGATTATCTCACATGGATCACTTAGTTTCTGTTGCTCGCTGGACCTGAACTCCCAGGTGCCTCTGCCTGATTCTGAACATGGAGTCCAGTATGTATGGCTTCAGCCTTGTTCATACTTGGTGTTTCCTTTTGCCTTTTGATGCATGTAAATGCTTATCATGTTTTCTTTCCTCCATTTATGTCTTTTAATTTATATTTTATTAATGACGTATCTATCTGTGTATTTGGAGACGAAGATGTCTCACAATATCCAATTGCGATTTCTGTCCCACTGGTATTTCTGCCTTAGTTTCTACTGTCTGGATTTGGAGATAATAAAGACTTCAACTACAGTGGTGGCAGTGGAAAGAAACATCTTGATTTGAGATACGTGTGTGTGTGTGTGTGTGTGTGTGTGTGTGTGTGTGTGTACACAATTATATATATATAATTTTGTTTCAAATTTTATAATTGAATGTGGGTGATAAGATATCTAGGAGTTATCTCTTAGTCTTCTGGCTTGAGCAACTAGATAGATTTAATATAATTATTAGCGGAAGAAACTGAAAGAGAAACTTTATTTAGGGGGTTGCAATGCAGAATTTACTTCTAAACATGTTGAGATAAAATGTTTGTGAGACACGGAAGTGGACATATCAAGTAGGTTGTTGGATATATGAGAGGCTTAGTAAAATAAAAAACCTGGGCTAGACACAAGGTAGAGAAATTGTCAGTATATAAAGGGTATTGAAATTCATTCTTTCCAGGTGATACCTGTTCTAGTCCATTAGGTTGATTTTTCATAGTCAGTCACATATGTTTACTAATTCTGACTCTGATAACTGAGCTTCAAACCTTTTGTATATGGGCCTTGCAACCTCTTCCTCTATTTCACACAATTCACACCTGAGATTTCTCTTACTCAGCTAATTCTTAAAGGAAACAAGACTGGCTCATAACTAAGTCCAGTGAACACTGGTTGACTTATCATGAAGAAATGGATATGAGGCAGAACAGGGTTATCTACTAAATGTTAGGCTGGGACTTTTGTCTGAATTGTTAGGATTTTTTCTAATAGCACTTGAGTTGTCATTTCACATGCATATTTTCTTTTAAATAGACAGTCAAAGTTTATATAAACCCTCTTTCATAAGTTAAAGCTTTTTCAGAGACCAGAGCATCATGAAAATAGTCATATTCTCAAGGATGCAATCAATGACTTAATTTGTGAAAATGAATAAAACTTCATTTGTCAATTCTGAAGAGAACTTGAGATGTATCATTCTGCTCTTTCTTATATTCAGAACCTCATTAGTGAAAACTGCCAAAAATTCATCTAATCAGAGGGTAAATCAGTTTTCAGAGCAATATTTAAGAAATTAAATATGCTCCTAACTCTAGAGAAAGAGAAATTTCAGAATGTATGATTTTGAATTTCATTATTACTAGTGTTATCATATTCTCAATATATGAGGCAAAATAATGTGGAATTTCTAGTTACATGTAAGTATATTTGACACTTTTAGTACCCCTCTCTCAAAGGGGGTGGGTAGTGGGGTGGGGGAAAAGAGAGAGAGAGAATATGAAGAATTAGATGGAAGTGGGGTGGGGGAAAAGAGAGAGAGAGAGAATATGAAGAATCAGAAAATGAAGGTTTTGTACCAGAATAGAAACACTACTATCTGAGAAAAAAAAAAAAATGCATCTTGCTCCATATAATTGAATACATTTTTTTTTTTTTTACTCAAACTGTGCAGGAAATTTTTTTTACTAGACCACTGTTATCTATATTTCAAGGTACAATGATTGTTCCTGGATAAATCTAAATCAGTAAAGTAAAAAATGTGGAGACTTTTTATTGTTTTAAAACAATGCAATGAAAAAAATCAGAAGCATCTTAATAGGAAACTTAACACGCAAAGTCTTAACAAGTTGATTTTCTTACCTGATTTTCCTTTTCTGATATAAAGATCTGCTCCTTGGTTCACTGATGCTGCATCTACTTCAGTCTTCTGCTGAGTCTTTGCTACCAAAAGTGAAAGTGGATAAGGCAGTTTAATGAGTGCCATTATAATGAACAAGCAGCCTCTGGATGCTGTACTTTAAAAATCCAATAAGCTTGAAACCTATTTGATTTTCTTAACCAGTGTCACCCCAATACTTTTAATTTAAAAAAAATCCAATCAGCTGACTTTGACTACACTATTTTAACTCTCTGCTAATTAAAGTAAGCATTGTTTGGGGGAAAATGAGAAATGGATGATGGAGGTAGCTGTGGCTTTCTATTCTTTTTTCCTCTTCCATTCCTATCCTGACCTATGTGAAGGGAAGAGAGGCCATAATAGTAATAGGATCCAAACCACTTAATAAATGTTTTATTACATTCAGATCTGTTCACTTAGCTTACAGGTTATTGTCAGCCAGTTAATGGAACATTAATTAAAAAGCATATTCAATGAGGTGGGGATCATTTTCATGTGGAAGGTTTCTACCTGTCTTTGGAGCCCTGATGGAGAGTCTCAGGGAATTAGCATTTAGCAGAAGACCAAACCTTTGTATCTTTTAATAAAATATATCTTGTGATAGCAGCATAATGTATAAAGGAATAGTAGTGTAGAGGGTGGCAACCAAATTGAGAGTATAGCTGGAAATTAAGAAAGAATGAAGGTATATAAGACAGCTTTAAAGATCTAAGTAAGTGGGGGAAATATACAAGCTCTTTTTTTTCATATTTTTAATGTATTTTATAGAGAATGTGCTTGTTAATACCAGGTCAGTTTTTGCATTTGATTGGTAGACTAATTCTTCTTCCTCTGCATTCATTTCCCAAGCATTCTATTTTACTATATTGATGATTTCAAAACTTCTACAAAAATGCTGCCATTATATATTTATATATACACGTATATATGTTTTTAAGTTAATGATATTAATAATTTAGTTCAATAAATTTTAAAATACATTTTGCATGCCTACTAAGGGAAGGTCTCTGTTCTAGAGACTACATTTTAATTTTGATCATGAGATCATGCAGCTCGCTTGTTGTAGAAATAGAAAATGATCCTCTTTCTTGTGATGATTTACACACTTGATATTTTGAAAAATATGCATTTCATACAGATGTACTAAATTAATTTAACAACTCTTTTAACTTTTAAGGAAAATTTATTTTATTAGTTCATCCCTATTCAAGGCATTATACATTTTTAATAATGATTAGTAGTCATGGTAAAAATAAATGCTAAATTTCACTGTAGCTATATATTAGATAGTTATTATGTTTAATATGTACCAGGCACCGTTTCAGTGCTTTATATTCATTGCCTCATTTAGCATTCACAGTGTCACCATTATACAAATTAGAGAACTGAAACACAGAGCGGTTGTGTAATTCATGCAAGGTCACAGAGATGATGGATGTCCTAGCCCGGATTCAGATTTACCCTGTTTTTATTTCAGCATAGACTTTTAGCCACCACACTTTAATAAAAGAAAAATGAAACATTTTTACATAGGAATTTTTTTATAACTGCTATGTGAGTTATGTTGTCTTTCATATCTAGAAATTGATTGTGATGTGAAATGATGAAATACATTAATGTAAGAAAGTGGAAGAACTTGAAACATGAGTATAAGAGGAAAAATATTCTAGTCAGTTATCAAAATCTCGTGCCAGATTGTCAAGCTGGAATATATACTTTTTAAAGATGGAAGGAAACAAGAAAAACAAAATTGTTAAAAATGCAATTGACAATTGCTCTATAAATACCCACCCAGAGATGTAGGTTCATTACATACATGTACTAGTATGTAAAGTTCGTGTCTGTGGAGATTGAAGAGCCCTAGGGCTCTGTTTGTTCCAGCACTGGCTCACCCTTGTCTCTGCTCTGGCACTTAAAGCCTCATCACCACCATCAGCCTCGATGATATGAGCACAAATCCTATCCTGCCTTTCATCCCTGTCTACATCAGTCTAAGAGACCAATGTCATTCCATACCCCCAGACTCTCTTATTGTTCTACACATCTCTTGTTATTCTCTGTAGTCCAACTAATCCCAACACCTGAAAACCTTCCCCTGTGGTCCTGAAACACATTAACTTTGAATCATCAAGTTTTTCTGCTTCCTGCACTTTCTTGCTCAAATGGGAATCTGACTCTTCTAAGGATACCTTCCTTCTCCCTCGTAACTCTCCATATGTGATTGTCGATCTGACATACTCCTCAGATATGGAATCAGGGTATGTATCCTTTGGGTCCTTATCACTGTTTTCAGACTCTCCCTCTTCTCCAAACTCTCTTGTTTTTAATCTCATAATCTTACATCCTCAGAGGTTCTAAAAAGTGCCTCCCTCAATGCAGTGACCTTTAGACCCTCTGATTACTCACCTTCCTTCCTTAGAAGTTTTTTTCAAGCCTCAAGGTCACTCTCTCCATTACTATTCAAATATTAATTTAGGCAATTTCAACATCTGTATAGATGATCCTTCCAATACCATGACTTAGGTCTTTAACATTCTTTGCTCTGAATATTTTGTGCTACCCTTGCCTCAGCCATTCATTTTCATGGTTATAAATGAGACAAATCTTCAGTTCCTCTACAATCTTAATTTCAGTCTCAATTTCAAACACCTCATGTTCAACTACCACTTTGCGCCTCTCTACAACTTCACGAACACTAACTCCAACTGAACTAGGATTTGCAATCCATCATTGCTCCACTTTTCATTTTTCCTTCCATAAACACCTTTATTCTTAAACCAGTTTGGGTCCATGCTCTATCATCATCATCTCACCCTTGTCCCTCTCATCTTTCATCGTACTTACCTGGAATGTCCAAACCCTAATAAAAATCCCTACTTACATGGACTTGTACACAAGAAGGTGATTGTGGCAGAGGAAAAACTCACAAATGTGCTGAGATGTTTCATTTTACATTTATGACACCACCAAAAACTGTCTCATAGGTCACCCACACAATTCTGTTCTATTTTCCTTCTCTGTTCACTCTCTCAATATCCTAAAAAACTATTTTATACTTTCTCCTCTCTAAACTTTCAAATCTTGCTATACCCTCTTTCTTCTAAACCTATGATTTTCCTTTGCATTTCACTGAAAAAGGAAAATAAAAGCCTCTTTCTTTTCCCACTATCATATCTATGTACCTCAGTTCACCTGTAACCAAAACCCTTGCTTTCTCTGTCACTCCTAGAAATGGACTCTCTGTATTTCTAAGGCAGCCTCTTTACTTGAACTCTTGTTTTTTTTCCCTTTTCCAAGTATTCAAGGTTATAGATCCCAACAATATGTCTGTTCTTGGTGTGATCAATTATCACTTTCAACCTGAAAATAAGGATTATAGTTTCTAAGCAAGCTGTGATTTCTACCACCAAAATATAAAACAAAAAAATTTTATAACAAAGCAAAACCCCCAAATACTCTAAACATACATTGCATTCTAGCTACCACTCCACTTCCCTGCTCTCTTTTAGAACAAAACAGTGGAGAGTTGAACATAATTATTCATAATAATTATTTATTCCCAACCTCTCTTTCTCTCTTGAACCCACTCCAGTCAGGTTTTTGCCAATATTGCTCTATTGAAATTGTCTTGTGAGTATGACCAGTGAATTCTCGGTTGCTGAACCTTATGATCGACTCCCAGATCCACCACTCGCATGTGACAATTGATCATTCCCTCCCTCTTCTTGACAAATCTTTTCACAGAGGCTCAGGACTGCCCGAATCTCCTACTTTCATCTACCTCACTGACCATCTCCATCTCCATTGCCAGATCCTTGTCATGATTCTGTGCTCACAATGTTGGATCTCTCTGTTTTCTACAGTCTTGTCTTTAAATATCATGTTTGCTTTTACTTCTCAGAAATCAATGTTTTTGTTTTCAGTACCAAAATTAATCTCCAGATTTGAATAATTAAATTCCCAGGCAATGGCTCCATTTACTTGTCATCTCATACTTAACGAGTTCAAAGCAAAATTTCTGACCCCTCCATCCCCCCCCCTTCCTGCCACACACACTCATGTCAGTAAATGACACTTCCAACTGTCTAGTTACTCAGGACAAAATATTTGAAGTACTATTTGAAATCTCTAACCTTACATTTACTTTCAAAAACAAGACTTATGGGTCGATCATCAATACTCACAATGCAACACTTCCCTTACCGTCTCTCTTACTTTTCTGCCACTGATATTCTTGTTTCAACCATGACCATCTGTCATCTGGATTACTGCAATTTCATCTCTATGCTGAATACCTCTTTTGGTTTCTTATATGGTTTAGTGAATAAACTGAAGTCTTTATATAGCCTATTGAGCCCAGTGTGACCTGGCCCTATGCTACCTTTCTGATCTCTCATTCTATACTCTTCCTGGATCAGTCCATGCCAGTCACACTGAAATCCCCAGTGCTATTCTAATGTGTAAGTAGATTCTGTACCTCAGGGCCTTTGCACCTTCTGTTCCCTTTACTTGAAATGTTTTTCTCCCACGTAATCTCAAGGCTTTATTTCTAACCTCCTTCAGATCTCTGGTCAACTGTCTTCACATAAGTGAAACACTTATTCAATATTATATTTAAAGTCACAGTCCTCTTACCATATCATTTTCTATCCTCTTTTCATATTTTAATTTTCTATATTGTACTTCATCAATTCGTTATCTGACAAATTTTGTCTTTTATATTTTTAAATTGTTGGTTTTCCTTCTATTTAAATTTCTAATTCATGGGTCATGTATCTTTGTCTTTTTTTAAAACTCAGATTCCTAGCACCTAAAACAATGCCTGATATAAAAGCAGATGTTCAGTAAGTATTCAGTAAATAAATATAATAAATATGATGGCATAAATCAGTTTAGAATTCCTGCTTGAGTCTATAAAGGCAGTATAGATAACCAGATATGGGAGTAGAAGAAGAACACTGAGAAAAGAGAAATTATCTCTCTTTCTTGCTAATATTACCTAGAAAATGAAATGAGCACCTAGACACCAAAGCACAGCCTTGTGGAGCATTTTTGAATATCACAGAAATGATTTGTAAAAATATCCCTTTTAACAAACTAATTTTGGACCATCAGCTTTGTTTCATAAAAAACATTCAATTTGAAATGTAGTAGGCATTATCTATAAGAGGAATTTCATAGTATACAAAAAAGCTGTGCCACAGACATTTAAATAGGTCTCCTCATTGCAAGACTTTTAAAATCCCTTAAGATTCAATTGCTTATTGCAAATCCTGTATGGAGAATGATTTAATAGTGTGTTCCAAATTTGTTTGAATATATAACTTTTTTTCTTTCACAAAGCTATTCATGGAATTTTGTTGAATAAACTCTGAGATATAAGAGCTTATGATTTCATTAGCAAGCATTCTATTTCACTCTTGTGATGTACTTGAGGTATAAAATAACCAGTGATATCAGAAATCATTCTTCTGTCTAGCTAATGATTCATTCATTTATTGAACAATATTTAACATCTATTATAGACATTATTCTAGCATTGAGAATATAGGAGGAACAAAGTCCCTGTTCATACAAAGATTATATTTTACTTCCCACTAATAAAACCAATGAGATACAACAACTTAATCATAGATACAAAGGCCCAGATAATGTAAAGTATTTCTCAAATGGGAGAATATTGTGTGTGTATTAATATAATGTAAGAGTAATTTCATTATTTTATATTATGTAATTTATTAATATATAATAAGAAAATCTATAATAATATTTTAAGTTTCTAATAGTGCAATGCCAGCCTGTGATTTGATATCACTTTTTTGTGAACTTTGAAAAAAATTATATTTTTTATCATCCCACACACAAAGAAATGAACTAGATTGTAAAAATTTTGAATATGAATCCCAAACTCTGAATTTACTAAGCCCTGTGCTTATTGGCAAGTCACTAAACATCTCTAAACTTTGGAATTTTTAGTTTTAGGTGAATTAAAGAAACACCTCTAAATGGTAATTCCTATCCCTGCTCTGCATTCCTGCTTCTGCCTATGTAGCACACTTTCTAGGAGTGAGATATTACACATACCTGTGTACACATACACACACACTCACCATCACTATTCTCTATAGCTGATGGGTAAATATCTAAATACATAATGCTATGGAAAACCATAAATAAGAAAAAGATAGCATTCCATAGGGAAATATGGCAGATAATTTTCTAAAATATTTTTTCTTATTATTAGGGTCTTTCTAACAACCTCTTCCTGCAGAAAAATACTTCCTTCCCCATCGATGTCATGCTTACACATACAACTTTCCTTGTACAGAGAAATATGAGTGGAAGTCGTGTGTTCCACTTCTCAACAAAAGCCTTAAGAGTCATCATATGGTTCCACCATCTCTATTTTAACTCTTCCATGAGACAGGCATGAGCCAGATAAAAGATGTTCTTTCAGAGTTGGTCTTAGACACTGAAGCTGAGGAAGATGATGTCTATTGAAGAGCTCTAAAAGCTTGTAACCCTCTTTGCAAAGGTGAGCAAAATCATCTCTAGGACACTGTTTGAAGAAGCATCATGGTAGGGCAGGGTAGAGTGAAATTTGATTTTTTTTTTTTCAGATGAAGCTTTTTGAAAGCAGAAAGAGGGATGTGCTGGTTATGTGGCAGTACATGTGTCAGATCCAAAGTCCTACAATTCTTTGTTCATACTGTTAGCAATTATCTGAGAAACCACTTTTCACAGTAGGCAGTGCCTCAAAACACAATCCAGGATGACGAACAGCCTTACTAGATGCTTCATTTAATTTAATCTCATTATCCAATAAACACGTGGTTGGAAGAATAAAGACAGGCCAACACTGGTTGGACTGTAGTCTGCCTTGGACAACTGGGTTGTTTGAAGCATATAGACAAATGCAACATCTTTTATTAAATGCTTTCCTATATTTCCCAATTCTTTTTTAAGAATTGTGGTAGACAATAATCAGAAGAAAACAAATTCATGCGTTAAACTTCTCCCAATGTTTTGTTTGTTTATCAAAGACATTGAATTAAAGCTCCTGGAATTTCCAAAGTTGTTTTCTATTTATTATTAAGCTTTGGGAGGGGAACCTGCTTCTCTGGACTTTATTCTTTAATTATCTTATGTAGGTAACATAAGAATTTCAATTCGTATAGGACAGGATGTTTGGGGTGTCGCAGCATCATCAACATCAGAGTAGTACCTGGCACCTAGTAGATGCTCAGTGAACATTTCAGAAATGAATGAATGAAACCCTATAATACAATGTAAAATGTTTGGGCTGTATAATATTTATAATGGAATTTGTTTTTTGCAATTGAACATAAGAGAATGGGGCAATTTGGGAGAATTTGTTTTATTTAAGGTATACCATAAAGATAAACATTTCTGAGGAAAGATACAGTTATTAAATCTACTCTTTATGTCATAAACTGGAATAACATGAGGAGAAATTGTCAAGAAGGGAGGAGAAATCAGAATTGCTGGTTATGCTTTTTATTATACTTACTTTTAAATTAGAGAGTTTAGAACAAATTTAATCAGCCAACTCAAGGAAAATGGCTCTGATTATTGATAAAAGTAGAATATGATATGGCTTTATTTTTCAACTTGAGTCATGAGAGAGGAGCTATCCAAATGGTGGTTGTGGGGTGTCAAATGGATTCTTCATATTTATTAGTTAGAACCAAGAAAGGCTAAGAGAGCTCAAAAGGTATTTAATTTGACATTTAACTTTGAAAAGGGAATTTACCAAAACAGAAATTATAGGATGATTAAGAAAGTTATGGTTACTTGGTGAGGGTCAGAGGAATGGGGAAGAAGGTGTAAAAGGTATTGTTTCAAAGTAATGAACTAATTATCAGTGTGATAAATTCAGGGAAAACTGGAACAAGAATTGGGCAGCAAATAATATAGTGGATGACTGTAAGGAATTGGGATTTCCTAAGTGTCTAGAGAAAAATTCCCAAATAGGTAGTCACATGCTCTAGTGGAGTACGAATTTATTTATATCTTCTCTCCTCCTGTAATCCATTTTTCCTTTTCAAGCTCTCCTCTATTCCACCATTAAGACCGTTTCACTTCTCATTCCAGCTACTACTTCTGTCCTCAGCAAATACTTTCTTTATGACTGCTCCCTGGGATGGAATCAATTTTTATTTTTTATCTTTTCTTCTCTGACCT
The DNA here is from genome assembly GCA_004027375.1 of Macroglossus sobrinus. Classification (NCBI taxonomy): domain Eukaryota; kingdom Metazoa; phylum Chordata; class Mammalia; order Chiroptera; family Pteropodidae; genus Macroglossus; species Macroglossus sobrinus. Next base: position 164,341 of record PVKZ01002651.1, on the reverse strand, counting down.
AGATTTGATGACTCTCGTTTCTGAGGTGGTTTTAATAGAACCTTTCTATCCCATAATTTATTCTAATAAAACATACTTGTACAAACTCAGGAATTAATTCAGAAAAGGACATTCTTATAATATGAATATACTTAGTCTTGTTTATGGCCGCCTTCTTCAGCTAAATCCTGGCAGAATTTTATTAGATTTAGTGACCTTCTCTGTGTAGGCTGCTGCAGTGTATTCTAGCACTCTTTTTATATTTTTGTGTTCCTCTGGGTATAGAGCAAATTCTCTACCTAATTATCTGAATGTGGTTTCTGTGGTTTAAACTGACATGTTAGTTTAAGTAGTGGAGGTAATCAATAGTTTAATCAGTCACTCCATTTCTAATTCTGTTTGTATTATTTACATTATTCATCACACACACACACACATACAAAATGCCTTTTTTCCCCTCCTGCCAAAGTCAAAATCAGGTCAACTTGACCAATATGAACATATGTGGAAAAAAATAAAAATGTGTCTTCTTTCTCTTTATTTTGGATTTGGAGGTTATAGTGCAGAGACAGTGTGAAAGCACATGAAAATTTATTTATGTGGAAGTATCTAATTCCTGCATATGACCTTGGGGATCTACTTCTTGATTGCGACTAAAATAGATAAAATCAACTTAAATTACTCTCAGAGTTATCTGAAAAAGAGAAATGTATGAGAGTAATAACATCAACAGCAACAAGGTTATTTTGGGTATTAAATATAATGCATATGGAATAAAATAATTGTTCAACAAGTCACAGTAAAACAAATCAACCCAACCATGAAGCTTGAAGAAGTTTGTAAATTAGAGTTCTTTGACACAGGTAAATTCTGTAGATAGGAGTCCATGCTAAGTCAAAGCCGGAATTCAAAACCTGGGTTTCCTGCTAAATGTTGACTTTTTGGAGTATCTGTGTATCTGTTAGCATGGGTCAATAACCGTTAATTTTTTTGTTTGTTTCTTATTCTGACTTCGTTGTAGTTGTAGCTATTGTTATTGTGTTGTTTAATGTTTTTTCGGATCGAAGGAAGATTTTTTTTTTTTTTGGACAGGAAATTATGCGGGAGATTGGATGGATATACCTTGTTTCCCTTACCTGGACCCAGTAATTATTGTTCAGTTCCAAGAAGAAGGGTAGGTTTAGAACTAAAGAAACTAGTCCCGTAAAGGAGTTTGTGAGAACTGAAGGAAAAGCAATGCTGATTTAGCACCCTGGGAAGCACCAGGAGTCACCACCCCAGGCAGAGAATTGCTTTCTTAGGCAATTAGTTGGGGTGGCTGACTCAGCAAAATGCTGGCAGAAAATTGCAGCTACTCAAGGAGCATTGAATGCCTGGATGGGTAGAGCAGATCTCCAGTGGAGACCTGGCAGGACAGTACAGTCCCAGATGGCATAGATTCATCAGGACCATATGTGTGTTAGCCCAAGGGGACTATAGGAAATATTTGAGAGAAGAAACTGCAAAATCTGGCATTACAGGTGGGAAGGTGAGGTCCAAGCTGAACCAGGGATATATGCAATGCCCTTCTGGCTATTTAGCTTCGTAGAAGTCATTTTGAGGGAGAAAAACTAATTTCTGTTACTTACTGTACTCAAAGGTCATCACCAAAAATCATCACCAGCAAGTCATGTTAGGGAGTCCCTATAAGAATGCTACATTTTGATGCATTATTATAGCCACATCTACATAAATGTACAAGTTCATATGGAATTAGCATTTTACTTGAAGTTCATAGCTTGAGAGTTAGAAAAAACCTTTAGGTGATCTAATCTAGGTGATCGTCACAAATATTTAGGCTGTAGAACTTTTTGTTAAAAATACTTTTCTATTTAATATACATTTACTGAGAATATGTGCATGTGTAAATATAAACATGAATAAGATAGAGTGCTTGTCTCAGAAATGTTTCTTTTTATTAGATCTCTCTCTCTGTCTCTCTTTCTCTAACACACACACACACACACACACACACACACACACACACACCATGTGCTCCATGAATTTATAAATAGAAGGGACTGATATAATGAACAGAGAAGGGAAAATGTGGGAAAATGAGAAATGGGAAGGTTTCATGGGAGCAAATATTTCTTGAACCAGTGCTTGAGAGATGCAGAAAACATTCAAAGGCAGAAATTGTCAAATAAGTTACTCTTGGCACAAGAAGCATATGAGTAAAGGCAGAGTCAAAAACCCAAGAAATTCAGGAAAATAAACTGAGAGCACAAATACACAGGCCTAATGTCTCAATGTCCTACAGACATTGTGGGTCTCTTTTGAGAAATATATTGATAATAAAAATTGTACCTTGGGGAGATTGTCCCAGGACTTTTCCCTGTAAGGGGAGGGGACTAGGAGAAGGAACAGAATACATAACTGAAGCCTCACCCAGTTGCTCTCTGCCCACAACTCTGCAGTGACCCTTGAGGAGACTAAAGAAACTAGACAGCTCCACTAATGGGACTCGAAAGCCTTTTGTCGAGTCTATCTTCCACTTTCTACAGCTGAAGAAACTAAAGATTGGAGTTCATGAATAATTTGAGCAAGATCATATAACAGTCCATTTCTAGATGTTTTACTCCTCAGTTCTCAGCTGTAGATTGTTGGCTGGAAACCTCTTCAAGACATTTTTTCCTGGTTTACTTCAAACCATAAAGATCTCATTTTCCTGGAAATATTCTGGTTCCCATGAAATTACCAGTCCTTTAGGGAAATAAGAGTTTTAGGCAGGAACTTTGGCAGACCACTGGTTGTTGCAATGTCTATACATCTTGACCATTATTATATTTAATTTATTATCATTGGAAAGGTTGGAGGTTGTGTGTGTATTTTCAGTCATGAAGGGTCTTAGCATTTAATTCTTTTTAAGATCCAAAGGTTAGAATTGTATAATTGAAGAGATACTTGACATTGAACGACTGCTTTTAGAATGGATTAAGTGGTAATATCCTGTTTATATTCAAAGTGAATGCCAAATTACATTACAGTGTAGCTTTATAAGCATGTTGAATTCCCTGAAAGATAAGATAGGCATGTAGATTTCTTCATGTACACCTAAGAGATAATCTATGAACTGACAATCAATGAACTGACAACTTCTCTAGTCCCTGGCAATGCAGCTACAGGATCCTGCCTTGATTTAAGTCAAAAGAGTATGGGAGAGACTGAGAAAACTGGGAATACCCCTGATTTTGCTGGCTATGGCTTCAGCCTTGTCAGGGAGGAAAAGGTTCTTCCATGGCCCTATTAGGGTCCCTGGTTTGGTCTGAAAATTAAAATGACAAAGACAGATTAACAAGGAAAAAAAGCATACAAATTTATTTAACATGGTTTTATGTGACCTAGGAGTCTCCATAAGAAAATGAAGACCTAAAGAACTGAATCTGTGTATTTTTGTGTGAGGTACAATGATGAGTGGTAGTCATGGTTAAGGAGTATAAGGTAACTGCAGTAAATTGGGGGAAATTTAGCAAGACCCATTTGTTAGGATCTTTGGTGTGTCTGCATCCTTCCTCCAGGTATAGAGAGGGCACCTCTTGGGGATTTTATTACCTGTTCAGGAAAGAATGGCCTGGTGGGGAGGTGGTCAGAGTGACCTTCCTATTACTTCCATTTTTTTTCATACTCTTTCAGCTTAAAATATTAAATATGCCAAGGTGCCGTATTTTGCGGTAGTGTGTCCTAAACACTCCATCAACGTCTTCTTCATTCTTTGATTCTCCTCCCTCTAACTAGTTGCTCAGACAAGACTATGACTAGAACTAGGGTGTTTAATTGGGAGGGTAGTAGAAATATTCTTCATTTCATAGGAATCTTCCTTCCATAAAAAAGTGCTTCTCTTGTTAAACATGTTGAGTTTAACAGTGGATACTGTTAGGTAGGGGGCGGGAAAAGGCTCCTCTCCACAAGTTGATCATAATTAATTGCATTAGAAAAAACTGCAGACTAGGTAGCCACCTATTGCATGGATAAGGGATATAAGTGGTTATTCTATCTTGTTTCATTTTTGTTCCTCTATGCATTTCTAAGAGTCTACCTTGGGTTTTTGGTGACTCACTGCTAGCCCTTCTGCTCTCCTGTCTTTTGTCTTGTGGTTCCTGCTCTCCCAACCCAGAAACCTATATAAGCCTATGTTTCAACACAGTTTTCCTTCTGGTTGTCAGATATGTTTAGACAATGAAATAAAAGTTACCCCTGTAGAAGTGTTATCGAAGGAAGACATTTACAAAGTAAAAGTGAGGTTTTAGTAATTAAGATGCTTTCAAGACCCCAAGGAATAATTCCTAAAGAGGCCCTTCATGTCCTATGGAAGAGAGAGGAAGATATTCTACAGAGGGGCTAATGACATGTCTCATTCCACATATAGTCCTCTTCATATCTAGAAGGTTAATTGTACAGCAGAGAATGAGACTAAACCATGATTTCCTTTTGGTGCCTCATTACATATTTTTCTCTTAGGCTGAGTCTTCAATTTAATGCAGTGCCAGGTGTTGTAGAGAGTATTGAAGTAACAAATCAACCCATTCGAGCTTTTGAAGATACCGATTTGCCTTTAGATATCTTTAATCTGGCTGTATATATCCCCCTTTCAAAGCATTTTTTGAACTTAAACACTATCCAAAACAACATGTGGCAGTTTCTCTAATTACTTATGATTAAGAAAAAAGCAAAGTCAGGCCCTCAAGGCATCAATACTTTGCCATTTTTTTGAAGAAATGAACACTGCAGAGCAAAGCAGCTTGAAAATTAATGCGCGGCACAACACAGGACAGCAGTTCAGCATCGCATTTCTTTTCTGCACTGTATTTCAAAAATATTTTACACAACAGGGAAAGGGTGGGGGGAGAGCAGATGGTTTGAGTTATAAAAGTCATTGAAAACAATAGTGCAAAGACATTTCTGTGCAGTAAAAACCTCATCAAAATTGTCAGTCACTGACTCTTTGGCAGAGTGAAGGAGAGAAGAGATGAAGAGAAGAAATGGAAAATAAAGTTGTTTTTACATGGGCCCTAGAAAATGATAGAAACATAATTGAAAAAATTGAGAAGGATGTTTCAACTGTTACAAGTATAGAGTGGAGTTTCTTCGTGAGTTAAAAAGAAAAGAAAAAGATAGTAGAGAAACACATTCGTTTTGAAAAGATATGGTAACATTTTCCCAGATCGTTCCTTAATAAGAAATTTGTAATGTGTTCTTTCTTTAATGAGTAATTTATTCTTATTGAATTTGGAGAAAAATTTTTTTCTCCTACTTTGTGGGAAGTCTATCTTATTTGGCCATCCAAAGCTGAAGATACAGGAGTTAATGACAAAAAGATCAGCCTGGCAACTGACCTAGGTGAAATGTAACAAGAGGATAATTAGTAGTTTTACAGTCCCTGGAATGAGGATACTTGACTTGTTTTACTGTATAATTTCTCCTAGGTCAGCAAAGTTGCTTGTTTAATTCTAGAAATGATCTATATTGGCCAATAAGTTGGTCCCCTTTTCTTCTAATTGATCCGGTTCTTTGACATTCTCCACATGCCCTAATCACTTAGTACGAATCTGTCCTTGCATCTACAAAGGACCACACTCCATCTTCAGTGTGCATACTAGTCTCAACTAACTAGTCTCAATGGAAGAACTACCTGCTGAAACTCTCTTTTCTAAGATATTATTTCTTTGCCTTCTGAAGAGTCTCATCATAAGTGATGACCTGTCACTTAAACTTTGGACCAGAATCTTTGACCATGTTCAGCCACATTTCATATGATGAAAACAAAACAAAACAAAAGTTTAGAGATAGAAAATTCACATAGTGTAGTCACATAAGAAATGACAAGGATAAATAGAAATGCCATTGACTGCAGCTAAAGAGGAAATTTAGTTGTATTACTCAGGCACCGTAATGGCTTCCATACTTTTGTTCATAGCCTTTTTTTTTTTGAGTAGGGGGTTTAAGCCCCAAATTGAAATAATAACGACATAAGAAACAGTGCAGATGATAATCTGCCAAGTATCAAAGAATGTTGCTTGAAGTGAAGAAGAGGGGCTTGGAGCAAAGTGTCAATATTGCTAAGACATTTATGTCCAAACTAAACATAATCATTCTCAAGTTAAGTGAGCAAGACTGAGAGAATATTTCAAAGGTCTGAAAGAAATTAAAGTAACACTTAAGTAAACTTTGAGTCAGGACAAGTGTAAAGATTAAATTCTCTGCAAAGCACTCTGAAATAAGGCAGTGACCAACCCAGCATAGGTACCATGAGATAAGAGTGGAATAAGACCATTGCCTATGGGTAGGTGTAGGACACAGCAGAGGACTGGCACCTGGAAGGATCTCAAAGGAGACCAGGGATTTTTCCTTTCACCATCTTCACTGCAAGATAATACCTGAGCCCTATGGCATTGTCTTTGTGGCACATTCATATACAGACCAAACTGTAGACTTGGTTTCGTTTTATTGGATTAGTTGAAACATTTTTAAAAGTTCTTTGCAGGCTTCAGACAGCCCCAAATTAAATAATTCATTAAGGTACTCGTACATCTAATAAAAATGTTACCCAACACATGTGTAGCACTTATTTGGCGGCGTCATTTCAGACACTTTGCAATCATCAACTCATCTAATCTCACAAAAACCCTCTATCGGTACTATGATGAACCTTACTTTAAAAATGGGAAAACTGAGGTACAAAGAATGTAAGGATGTTTGCTCAGATTACATAGCAAGTAGCAGAGAGAGAATCTGAACCCGGGCAGTAGCTGCTAGATTTTATGATCCTAACCTCTATGCTGTAGTGCCTCTCAGGTGTATAGAGATCTGAAACAGATGGACTTTATCATGTGGCCTCAGAGGCTCAGGGTGGACAAAGTTAAATAAGCATTTCCCCTCTTCCCTCACTCTCTGTAGAATGCTGCTTGGAAGGACTTTGTACTCTCTGGATGTGTGACACTTTATATAAATACAGAATGTTCTTTTGGGGAATGGTTATTGTATTACAGTCTCAGAAGAATACAGATGCCATTTTTCAACCAGGTCAATGAGAAGAATTTTAAAAATAAACCAGAGTTTTTAAAGGAAATCCCAAGGATATCAATAGCTATCACATTTACCTGAAGAAATAAGAAAAATAAAAAGGTCCGAGAGGAGGTAACTATATGGAGAAGGATACCCATCATGAGCTGAGACCTTCTGTAGAGAAACACACACAAGCAAGGAAGGGATCAGGAATTAACCTTTTACTACCTTATCACTTGACAGTGGCTACCATTGACCAAACCCAACTAGAAATCAAAGGGCAAGAGTGCCTGTTGATGCAGGCCTGAGGTATCCGCCGACCAAGAGGCAGAGCAGAGTGGGTATGGAAGGGTACAACGTGGATCTGGAGGGGCAAATGGAAGATACCTTATGTGTTTGGGGAACTTAATAACTTCTCCTTGTTTTTTTGTGCCAAAGATTTTTTTGTATATAAGATCAGATATTCAGCTTGATGCAGTGGAACATGGAAACTTTTTCCTGTTTCTTTCCTTGTTCTACTCATTTGAAATCCAAACCACCCTTTAAAATCTGACTGAGATGCTCCCTCCTACATAGTACTATTTCTCTGACACTTCCAACTATATGTCATTTTGTCCCCTTATTATCCCCATGCATACTCTTTTTAAACTTTCTTTAAAGCACACATTCTGCCCTTTCTAGTCTTTCTAGTCTAGCTAGATGGCTATTTTCCGGAGCCCACTGGCTAAGATCAAACAGTTCCCAAGAGGCCGGTGAGGATTGAGAAAAGAAAGAAAAGAAAGAGAGAGAGAGAGAAAAGATAGAGACAAAGAGATAGAGTTGGGAGGGCTAACAGTGAATACTGTGCCCCAAGTTTATTAAGAACAGTATATTTATACCCTAGGATGTGCATGAGAAGCAACACCCACAGATATGCAAACAATTTTAGTAAACAGCTTATTCATTAAGCCATTCTTCCTCCTTCAGTAACAAGCTTACCTGCCCTGCAAACTTCTAGCTTGCAGGCAACTTTAACCCTGTCTGTAGGGCATATAGCAAGAATGGCTCACAACAGCTATTCACAGATATAAGCTTGCCTCCCTCCTTCCACCAGACTATGAGCAAACTCTAATTCCTCACAGCACTAAGCATAGGTTTTAACACAGTGCATCTATATGTGCCAATTGGATTTTCCTTTGCTTGTCATTCCACTTAATTCTTTTTTTCTCCCTTTCTTATTCTTTCCTCACTATGCTTAACTGCTTTTGAGAAATATACTGATTCTGAAAAGTTTTATGTCTAGAAATAGCTGGGCTGGTACAAATGTCATTATCTTCTAGTCAAGATCTCCTCTTATGAATGCTTAAGGTCACTTTTCTCTAGCACTCCATGTTAAATGCACCATGTAGAATAAATAACATGAGTTTAGTGGCACTAGAGTAATTTTTAAATTTTATTTTCTTGTTTATTTTAATGTGTATTAGAAAATTATAACAAGCATATACCTTTTGAGTGCACCGACATTATTACTTAAGATGAGACAAAATATTATAAAAAAGAAAACAAGGGAAATACTTAAGTGATATTTGTACAGATGGTGAAGAGACATTGCAAAATGTGTGTGGATGTTACAAAAAATGACCAAAAAGTAGAAAAGGCTTAACATAATCTTCAGTGGCATCATTATTCTAATTGTGCTCTTACTCTTTACTGTGTGTCTCCTCCATAATTAGAACCATTTTACCTTTAGGCATCTCTTGCCCCAAATCTCAACTGGCTGTCAAACAACGCCCCCCCCCCAACAGGGGTAAAGGTTAAACACTATTTTTTAGAAGTGTCTGTTTTTATACCTCATATCCTTGCAAAAAAGATTCAGAATAGCTTATGATAAAAATCAGAACATAAGACAGAAACAGCTAAAGCCCAAACGTGTGCACACTCACACACACATGTGTGCGTGCATACACACACACACACACACACACACACACACACACACACACACAGAGACAACTGTTGGGTAATTTTCCAGCTGCTTTCATGATTCCCTCTCCTTATACTTTAAGTCCATGCTTTTATCTGCATGGTTTCACTGTTTCTCTTGACCAGAATTTTTCTTATCCACCTATTTCATTTTTAGATTTCTGACCAAGTATTAGCTTGACTGGCTCCCCTGGTCAAAACTGAATTCTCCTTCCTCTATGCTCATACACCTTTCTATCTATACCCATTATAAAAACTAGTACACTGTATTGAAATAATCTGTGTGTTTTCGTTTTTCCTCTGTGAACCTCCTGAAAGCAAAGACTATGTATGCTCTAATCACCTTAGGAGCTTCTGTACATTCTACTACATGTTGGAGAATTAGTGATAATAACTTTTATTGTGCATTTAAGTCCACTTTATTTATGAGGAAACTGAGACATTGTGATTATGTAAATTGTCCATCATCAAGAAACAAGAAAATGGCAAAATTTAGCTTTTTAAATCTAAGCAAAAGCTAGGGTCAACTTGCTTAATTCTGTTTTGACTCTCAGTGACTATAATGACAGATTATTAGTGAAAGAGTCCTTTAGGAATGTTTAAAGAGGTTAAAAAGTTAGTATAAAATAAAAATTAGCCATGATATTTGAGGGGCCATGAGCCTATTCAAACATCTCAAGCCGTGGAGTGAAATGAAGAGGTCTCTGAAGACAGGCCCAGAAATTTATCACCGTTATTTATCTTTCAGCAGGCAGGTGTTAGAATAGATTTTTTTGAAATGTTTAACTCCTTCCTACCCCACTCCCACTTTGAGGGGATCATTTCCATCAAACGTCAGGCTGCAAAGGAGGTCCTTAGAAAAGCTGAGAAAAGTATGCCATAAAATTAAAGAGTGAGCAAGAATTTAAACAAATTGTAGAAAGAGAGCAGTTACCAACAGTATTTTCAGGGAAAATTAAGAATAGAGCCTGTAATAAGAGCAGAGAAAAAAATTTAAGATTCAGTGGCTCTTACCCTCCCAAACCTCAGTTTTCTTAATAGAAAATGGGGATATGTTCGGATATGACAGGTTAGGTGCTGGTAACAAATGAGCCCCATTTTTCTGTGGCTTAAGAGAGTAAAAATATATTTCTCTCTTATGCCTGTAGGGGTTGACAGGGTGTCCTGTTAGTTATAGTCACTCGGGATTCAGGCTGATACACATGCCTAATTTCAAAGTCTGTGAGTAATTTGGGGAGTGGAATCATACCAATTGCCCAGGAGGTGAATAGCAAGAAACATTTGGTGAATAGTGCTAATTACTACTCCAGGGGATAATGATAGTATCTATTCCATAGGGTTTTTGTGTGTATTTAATGAGATCACACTTAGAAAGTACCAGTCACGTAGCAAGCCTTAGCTATTAATGATAGTAATAAGCAGCACTATTTTCTCACAATTTTTTTTTTCTTAAAGAGGAAAAATATAATAGAGCACATTACACACAGCATGTCAAATTGGAGCCCGGGCAGGTCAAGCTTAATATCTGATTGGAAGCATTATCCCCAGGCCTATTAACCCAATTATAAATTGATTCTTGGCACCTGGGAACAAAGTTTTTAAAAAAGGTCTGAAGACTATCACAATAAGTGTAATATATTTGCTTGATTTAAGGCACTTTAATTTTAACATTTTAATATTTCTTAGTCTATGTTATAATCAATTGAATGCAAATATGATATACCTTTTTCCATTAAAAAACATTTGTTACTGAAAAGCTGCTAATAAATGATTGGTATCTTAAAATTTTTGGTATCTTTGAAATAAAAAATTTAAAAATGTGAGTTGAGAAAAATGAGTGTAATATCAAAAGAAATGAAAAAAGTTTTCACCTCAGTGCTTCTTATAAAGTGATAAGCCCATACAGAATTTGGACCTCACATGTGTTTGATCACTCTACCCCTTCTTGCTATTATACTAAGTTCCTTTGTCTGCTTCACAAGAAATATAATGCAGAGATGGTTATTTTTGTCATACTGAGAAATATCGCCTGGCGGAATTTTTTAAAAAGGTAGCTATTGCATTCTGAGTCATTAACTGACTGCGATACGACTTTGCATGTAGCAAGGAAACAGCTTCCTCTCACTGGTGTGCAAAAGGAGAACAGCAGGGATTTCCATGTGCAGTGTCAGTCTAGGTAAATGACATCTGTTATAGAATTGTGTCTGTGACCAAGACATCCATTAATAGATGCAGGCACACCTTAACTACAGAAGGCGGCTGCCTCATATAGCAGCAGGGTTTGCCAGCAACAACAGAATCAATAACAGCAGCAGTTTATAAATTACATCAAATTAAAAGTGCCAACCATGTGGCTGTCTGAGAAGCATTCTTTAACGCCTCTCAGTCTAAGTTTTCTCACTGAAAGTTGAGTGAGGGAACACTAAAGGGACTGTCATGCCCAAATGCAATCCAAATGCATACCCATTCATTGTGCTTGGGCAGGCTTTCCTGTAACCTGAAAGATTGCAAAGCAACTTGATCCCTCTGTGGTAAGATGATGGCTACATAGCCCCACCTCATGGTGGGGTAGTGAATGGGGAGACATTACCAGCACTTTTATCTGTGACTTTCTTACTGCCTCATTGGAAAAGAAACTTTTCTGACCATTTGAGTCTTAACACTGGGATGAGTCTCAAATTTTGTTCTGCAAAAAATAATTCTTGGGAATTTGTTAAATTTCCCAGATCCTAGTCTTGGACATTCTAATTCATAGGCATTAAAGCTGAGTTTCATGTAGATAATAAGTGGGTCCTTCTGCAGTAATCACTGTTCCCCAAATGGATTTATTGGTTCTTAACTGTGAAACTTACTCAAATTACAAATCTGTTTTGACCCCACCTTTGGAAGGCTATAAAATTCAGTGGGTAAAGGCATCTGTATTTAAAAAAAATTCTGAACACGATTCTGATGCATGCTTTACAAGGGATAGTTATAGATAACAATCCATATTATAGTGTCACATTATATAATTATTTTACAAAAGATCATTAAAGGGATGGGTTATATGATATGCACCATCATAGCACAAATCAGAAGGCCAAATAGTATTACTGAAGCCTTACTATTTATTTATTGTTTGGCAGCATAATGTCAAAATTAAGATCCCTGGTTTGGGGGAACCAGGTTGCCTAGGTTTGAATGCTGGCCCTGTTACTTTATAGATGAATGAAACTGCACAGAAAACTTCTCTGTTTTGTTTTTCTCATGTATAAAATATGTAACTTAGGGTCATTGTATTAAAAGTGTTAACCAAGGAAAGCAATTAGAACATACCTTTCACAGAACAGATGTTCAATAATGTTAGCTGTAAGTAATATTCTGTGCCAGACACTTGATTATATTACTGAATTCTCAGAGTTCTGCAGTGTAGAAACTGTTATCTTCCTTTTACAAATGAGGAAATTGAAACACAGGGAGATTGGGTCACCAATCCAGATTTGTACAGTCAATGGTACTATGCATTCCATAAATTTAGCCACTACACTAAATATATAGAGCTGACGAGAATCACAGAATTTAACTATATCCCACAAAAGGTCTTCAGTGGCTTAGTGGCAGTGTGGGCAATGGTTGACAAGATGAAATGGCTACATGTGGTTTTGGGGTAACACAGAGGCGGCTTCTCTATTACTATTTCTAATGTAACTGTAGGCAAGTCACTTGATATTTCTGTGACTTAGTACATAAATATGCAAAAATATTAGGATGGTAATAATAGCTCTATGAGTTCTTTCCTGTGGGTAAATGACAATGTGTGAATTTCCTACTAGGTACTAAATATATATCAATGAACTTCTAATCCTGACTGGCAGGATTTGGAAAAGAAAACCCCAAATGTTCATTATGTACATAATTCTTTGCTAGGTAAAGTAGATAATATAAAAATAAAAGATGATGACACTTATTTATAAAACATAGTATCAAACATAATTCCTGCTTTAAACTCATCATTTTGCACTGATAAGCATGAGAATAGATTTCTGGCACCTCAGAAACTTCACATGAAATTATATCTCTACAATGGACAATTGGATCAGTGCCAGGCAACAAACAAACTGGAGCCAATCAGATTCTTTTCCCTAGAATTTGGGATCAGATTTAATGTATGGCTTTTGAAGGGATAGTAATTATAAGATTTGTGCCTGACACATATACGGAAAAGCAGATAAGTCATAACTATTGATGAAAGATGATGAGGTAAATAGACAAAGAAACACAGGTTGGGAAGCTATTTAGAAGTATAGAGAGATCGTTCAACAATATTCATTTGGGTTCCGATAGCTTGCTGTTTGCTCTTCCTCCCTGTCCTGAGACCTGGTTGATTATCTTTTACTTGTATTGTCTGAGTTTGCAGACCATCTTTTCAATAATATTTATTTTATGCTTAATCTAGCTTGAGGTGAGTTTTCATACTTTGACACAATATAACCTCAACTAAGATACTGAAGTAGAAAGAGAAACATAAGTCTTTGTGACACCATATATTATTTTCATCACCACCTTACTATAGAGGAAAAATCCTTATACCACAGAAATGACAGTGCACTAAAATGAATAATACAAGGTCATTCAAGGGAGCTGAGAATGGGCAAAACTCAAGTAGGAATGGTACAATGAGGATCTTTTTAGATAAGTTTCTAATTTAAAAAAGTTAAAAATAAATCCATTTTAAAGATTAAGATAATTTAGAGATCTAGAATGAAAAGTTTTTGGTCTGTATGTTGTTCTTAACAAAGTTTTTATTTGAATTTGTGAAGAATATGAAAACCTGAAGATTTAACCAAACTTTTTGGAAGTTAAAAGTCCTCTTATTTTTCAGATGATAACTAATTACAAAGCACTCCCTAGGGATGTGTGTGTGTGTGTGTAGGTTTCCAATTTTGAAAACATCTTTAAAATAGTCTGTTTAGCACTCTGGAATTGTGGGTCAATTCAAAATACTTGCTACCATTTAATAGTTGTGAACATTTTCCTGTGGGAAAGTACTGTTCATCCTCTGGAAAAGAGCTATAAATATAACATACAGCACACGCTGCTAGCACGTTAGTTGGCCAGAAGAGATCAGAAGTGGAGTCTGGTCTAAATCTTCATTCTACTACTCAGTAACTGTGAACTCAGATAAAACCTGAGCTTCATATTTTTTTACCTGAATAATACAGATGAAATACAGCTAGTAAGTGTACTTACTTCACAGGAGGTATGACGGTTTATCAGATAATTCAAGTGAAATAGTTGCTATGCAATACATGCTATATAATGTAAACAGTTAAGCATATTGGGCGTATAGCCAAAATGACTGGATTCAAATTCTAGCTTGGCTGCTTACTAAAACAAGACCTTGAGCAAACTATGCAATCTTGCATGTAGTAACCTTCCAAGCTATGTAACTGTGACTTCCTGAAATAAAGGTTATCTTAATAGTAATATTAGCGTGTCATTTTGAGGATTAAGTGATTCAATCTGAGTAGAGCACTTAGAAATACTGAATGCTCTTTGACAGATAATTAGCTAAAGATGTAGTATATGTATACAATGGAATATTACTCAGCCATAAGAAAAGATGAAATACTGCCATTTGTGACAACACAGATGGATCTTGAGATTATCATGCTAAGTGAAATAAGTCAGAAAAAGTTGAGAACCATATAATTTAATTCATGTATGAGACATAAAACTGAAAGCAACAAACAAGACAGAGACTCATAGACACAGGCAACAGTTTAATGATTAGCAGAGGGAAAGTGGAGAGGGGGGAGGTAGATAAGGGTCAAGAGGGTCAAATATATGATGATGGAAGGAGATTTAACTCTGCAGTGAACATACAATAAAATATACATATGATGTATTATTGAATTATATACCTGCAATCTGTATAATTTTATTAACCAATGTCATCCTAATAAATTTAATAAAAATAAAACAAAACAAAAACAAAACATTTTAAATAAAATATTTTTAAAAATGACTGGCATATAGCGAGTACTCAATAGATATAAGCTATTTTTATTAAAATGATGTATTTGCAACATCCATTACAAGTGGAGTTAGTTATATATTAGGTGCCACAATGGAGCCTAAAGATATGAGTACCTCTGGGTAACATAGTGATTCACTGAGCTGGAGTTGGGGAAGGATTTGAAAAGATAAAGATGATGATAAGAACTAAGGGAATGTGTGTTATTCAGCCCTTGGAAACAGGAAGTAGGAAGTAGGGGAAGAAGGTCTTTGAGTACAAGGTGGTGCCCAGCATAATAAAAACTGTTAACAAAGTTAAACTTCCACAAGGATAAGTGGGGTGTCTAGGGTTAGTATTCCTCAGGTAATCAACAGGGAGTAGCCGCTGCCCTGACACTTGGCCCCCTTCTAGAACATAAAGAATAAAGCCTTAGGTGAGCAGATAGATCAACAAATGTCTAAATATTGTTATTTCTAATTACTCTAAAAGTATAGAGAAGAAAGTATTTGGAATATATTGAATTTTAAATACTGCAAATTTATAGAAAAATACCTTATTTATGTTTATTTTAAAAGTAGGCCACATTTCTAAAACACGATGAGAAAATGACTTCACTTTCTAAGAGGTGGTAGAAAGTGGGTAGTTGAGGGGAATAATTGGGAAAAATGTGTTTTTTTTTTTATCATGAGGTGGAGTAATAATAGAATTGAAAAAATGAATTGGAGCTAGATAGCTCTAGGTTCAAATTTTGGGTAACTCTAGATAATTTACCTCAGCTTTCTGATCCACACCTTCATCTACACAATGGATTTAAATGCATATAAACGTATTTAGAAAGTAGGTAGATGATTGAATGAATATGTTTGTAGTGAGCCCAGTCCCTGAAACATAGTAGATCTTAAATACATTAATTTTTTTATTCCCCTTTAAGTGAAATTTGACACGGAAATATCAAAGGCAAAGAAAAATCCCATTGACTGGAGAAGGGAAATCATCAATCTCTCTCTGGTCTCTAGAGTCTATCTTATGAGTCTGTCATGCCCCTAACCTGAAACCATGAAGCAGTAATGCTAATGGGCATGGCTAATGTCACAAAAAGTGGTGGCCTTTGCAAAGTTTGGCTGTAATACATGTTTGCCACCTTGGACTGCCAGGGTCTCTCTCAGCTCTGGTGTGGGAGCTAAAAGAAGCCTTGTCTCTTCACATGGACACTTTAAACACATTTATTATCAGAAAATTTTCTCCTCCCTTTCCACGATTGGACTGAAGGTTTCTTATTTGCCTTAACTCCTGTTGCTCACATTTCCATAATGCTAGATAATCGCAAACCACATAAAAAACGTTTTGATATACAGCCATATATATGGTAATCTCATTGAGTGACATTTGCACAGCAGCACTGCGCTGCTGTTGATAAATAATACATTGTATTGCATTTTATACATTGAGGCACAGGAATTAGAAATGAGGAAAGAAAAGCCCTATTCAGTTATTTCCATTCCTATCACTGCTTGCTATGATGTGCTGCTGAGTATTGCACATGTTTTAAAATGAATGTACAAAATGTAGGTTTTTTGTTTTTTTTTCAGATTATTGTACAAAACATATTATAAAAATGCCAAGATAGACTGTAGGGTATATCCTGATACATTGACGTAGGACAATATAATGATGAGACTAGTTACCAGTGAGCACATTTGCTTATCCTAATACATGCATGGCAGATACATACCATAAATGTCATCACTTTTCATTGCAGTACCAATGGCAGCATCACTAATTGACCATGGCATTCATTTAGACTAAATCAAGAGGCTACTGGAGCAGAAAATGCCATCTTTACACAGTGCCCAGGCAGCCCCTATCAAATGTTGGTAAAGTTAAACATCTTTGCTATATCTGACCCACAGAGTTAGAGGATGTGGAAGAATGCAGGAGTCTACAAGGCTGGCTGAGGGCAAACAGCAACAACCCACACCCATAATTTTCTCAATGTCAAAACAGTAGGCAGACATTTAAAATTCTGAGAACTAATATACAAATCTTCTCATTTTGTCACATTGTGATCAATATATCAGTGGTTCTCCAATGTGTACCTTAATTTAATTAACAACTTTATTGAGTACCTATAAAGTTAGATATGTCAGTCAAACACCTGCCATGCCAACTTCCTACAAAACCTCAAGTTAAGTTTATTTCTCCATCAAAGTCTTCATGGCAATAGTTTCCTATTTGGGATGGCATACCAAACCTCTTCGTCAGTGAGATCGTAATGTGTTGATACATCTACCTAAATTTGTATCACAGTAAATTATCATACATTTAAATCAACTCACATAATTCATTGTTACATTAGATCATTCTCTAGAGTCCAGTAAGAGTTAAATATGCACATATGAGGAGGAGTTTAGAGGTTAAGTTGGTAAGACAAAGACAAAGATTAGAATCTACATTGAGCAAATTAAATGATTTTAATCTTTGCTTTAAGTAATTTACAAATATATCCTTCTAGATAATGGTAAAACAAGACTTTTGGAACCTCAATTGTATACAATTTGGGGGCCATCTCTAAGGAAAAAACAAAGTTACACTTTCATAGTTAAGTTTAGGGCCTCAGAAGTTTAGGGCTCATGCAGCAAAGAGAACTGAAATTTGAACATTAACTTCATAGTAAATCTACCTTTGATTCTAGCAAATCAGAAACAGATATAGTAATATTCTTGTAAATGTGTAATAGAGTGAGTTGGTACTTTTGTAGTTGTCCTGGAGTTTGGCTACAGCCCCCAAACTGAGTAAATTGTTGAGAGTATTCCTACATTTTAACAAGAGAGTCTACAAACATCACTGCTAGGCTCATTGAAGAGGTCATTTCCCATATAGAAAAAAACCCTTGTCTTCAAAAAATATAAGTAAAATAGAGACGTTTGCCAAAGAGGTGTCCTTGAAGAGAATACATGAAATACAGAAGTTTTGTGCACTTCTGTTCCCTTCCTATTAATGAAAGGCTGTGTTTTCTCTTACCTCAGGCCAAGTGATTAGGATCAAAGGAAAACTCATAGAGATAGGATCCTCTCCAACAGGGGACACTAGCAGCTCACAGCAGAGCTGGAGCTATAGAAAATACTAAGTGCATCTACTGGAGAGAAGTGCAAGAAAATTCATGGGGGCATGCATAAGAATGCTTCCTTTTTGCCCAAAATAATCTAAAAGAATGAAAGCTAGCTGACACATCTGACGATGGCAGAGGAAGGAATGAAAGCAGCAGAGGAAAGGGTCTACTCTCTGAGATTTGGCAGAACAAAGGTGCTTGTGAGTGACTGTGCATGTACGTGTGTTTCTCCTGTAGGTTCAATAGATGCGACTGAGTCATATTTAAAGGAGTCTTGAGCGTTGAGGTGAGGATAGCATGTGTAACATGTTGAAATGAAGAGAGTGGGGAATTTGAACGAGGTCAGCCATGTACTGCATCATGCTGGATTGGTGCAGAGTGAAGGCTTGCCAAGAATCCTCCAAAGCACATCCATGAAAGAGTTGACATTTGGACTTCTGATTTACCAGTCACCAGAGAATACCATTAATAAAGTAAAAAGACTTTGCTCATTGCCTTCTCATCCCTTTTTGCCCTCTTTCTTACCTCACAAAATCTGTTGAGTGGAGAGTGACCATGTCCATAACCCTTCTTTCCTTTTGTTTGTTCCCAAACATTTGGTCAATATTGAACTGGAATAAGGAGAAAATGTTTGCATGGTATGAGAGGTTAGTTTTGATTCAGATTATATTAGATTTTTTCATCCTGGAAAAATGATACTTTTCTAATATCCAGAAGTTATCAGAAATCTATCTTTCCAAGATATCTAGGGAGAGGGAATGGAGATCTCAAAGAACATATTTGAAGGTCCTGGTAGTAGAAAATAAAGTTGTTTTCTGAATGTATTCTACCAAGTTCAGTGTGTTTACTAAACCTGTTAGATATCCTTATTTAATTTTTTAAAATGATTTTACCACATAGCATTCAACTGTGTCCAGTTTTCTTCTCCAGTGGAGCAATGCTCTCTTGTTATGCTGAAAACTCATTATATAAATATAGCCATTTAAGAGCTACTATTGAAAGTAAAATATATGAACTTTTAGAGTGTTTTATTCACTATGTGATGCAAATCCTCTAAAAGCCCTCCATTAAGTAGTTTGAATAAGTACTCTTGTTCTCGAGTATATTAATAAATGATTAAATGTACTGATGACACCAAGTTTTATTCCTTTTCCTCACCTTGGCTGGTGCAAAGTTTGCTATTTTCCCTGGAATAATATTGCTTTGAGCCCTGCAGATATTACCAACATACCTGAGGGTAATCTTATTATGCATAGAAGGTTGTATAGAAAGGGGTTATATTAACAGAATAGTCTATTTCATGATGAAGATTCTCCCCAAAATATCACTTACTATTGCTTATTGCTTTTGTATGTGAGTAGCACCATAAAAATATAGCCTTTTGTCAGTTGATATCTCTAATATTTCATTTGTTCAAGGAAATCTAGTTATTCAACATTTTGGTGTTCTGTTTTCTTCAAGGTTCAAATTTTTTAATGTAATAAGCTAATCTGAATTTATTTTAATAGTAACTATTACCTTTTGGTGTCATGAAGTTTGTGTGCATTTATATATTCCAAGGAGAGACATTTTTTTCACTACCATTAAAAAGAAACTTGTCAAAAAATTTTACCCTTTGAGAGATTAGAATGATTAAGATTATGAAGATAATGTTGACCTACCCACAATTCTTTAACTAATGTATTTATGGACACCTTATTGATTATAATTTCACTGGTGTAAATTATCTTATTTTATTCTCCTGACCACTTGATATATAGAATAAGTAATTAGTCTTAGTTAACTTTTACATATTTGATAATCAGAGAGGTTAGATAAATTTATAAAGATATGTAAGTCAGGACTAGAAAATACTAAATTCCATGAACTCTGAAAACCAAAATCCATGCTCCTTGCATTTTATCAAACATACTTGCCCTCCCACAGTGCAACTTGCTCTAAATAAAAACTTTTAAACAAGAACACATTTATAGTCAAGGCCAAGTACTAACTACAGGTTATTAAGATTTATACAAAGAGAATTTTTGGAAAACTGTAAGTAATCCAAGGTAGCAGGTATGAGAAAGAGTCTTACAGTGTTTAAATTAAACCTTGAAGGATATGTTATTTTTTTAAAAGTGGAGGATCAACATAATATTTTACTCCACAGTGTGGTGAAGACTAAGCAACCCTGTTTTCTCAAGCTGCAGGCAAAACAATAGAGTGGATTACCTAAGCAGCTGAAATTCAAACATTGAAAAGGAGAGAGCTGTACCGAGAGAGCACTTCAGGAGTCTGTGTGATCGTTGTTGGATCCTTGGCCAAGATGAGATGTACAAGGTGAGATTCCCTGATTTTTAGCAGAGATATC
The DNA here is from genome assembly GCA_004027375.1 of Macroglossus sobrinus. NCBI lineage: Eukaryota > Metazoa > Chordata > Mammalia > Chiroptera > Pteropodidae > Macroglossus > Macroglossus sobrinus. Next base: position 143,899 of record PVKZ01002651.1, on the reverse strand, counting down.
CTGCTGTGAGGCTGAAAACAGAATGAGGATACAAGAGGTTGTGCAGTGCTGGGTAGTAACATTCTGAATTTCAGCCCAGCTAGAATGGAAAGACCTCTCTGAGTACGCGAGTGTGCAATGTGGATCCTAGAAAGGTCACACTTTAGTGGTGAGGACACTTTACAAAGGTCAGGATCTACTCTACAGCCAACCTCTAGAGGGCGATAGATCTGCCTTAACAAAGAATATAATCAAGCCTGGCAGGTCCAAAAAGATCTGTGAGCAATTTAAGGTATATATTATAGCATATATTATATTAACATATGACATCATATGAATAATAAAATTTTTAAAAAAATTAGTGGATAACCAAAGAAGTAGGAAAATGTGACAAAGTAATAGACACAAATGTTGAATTAGCATATGAGACTTTAAAACAGTTGTTATCAATATGTTTAAAGACCTAAAGGAAAAAACTAGTTAGTTATAAATAGGGGAAAGATGACAAATCTCAGATTAGTTAATAGGAGCTATATAAAAAACCAAATAGAAATTCTAAAATTTAAAAACATGATATCTGAAAAAATTTAAAGGATGAATTTATTAGGACAAGAGTCAAGAAAAGAAAGGGGCATTAAACTTGAGATAGATTCCATATAAGTCAGTCAATTTGAATAATACTGGGGAAAATGTTGGAAAAATGAACAAATCAAAGAAAGCAAACATTAACTTGGTGACCTCAAGTAGTTAATCTTGAACACTGTAACCTAATGTTATTTAAGTCCCAGAAAAAGATGAGAAAGAAATGGTCAGTGAAAATATTTGAAAACATAATTGTTAAAATTTTTCTAAATTCATAAGAAACATCAATTAACATATCAACACTTGCTTATTTCTGTTTCTAAGCAGGATAAATACAAGCAAATCATGCCATAGCACACTGTACTTAAATTGCTGAAAACTGAAAATAAAGAGAAAATCTTAAAAAGCCGGCAATGGTAAAAACTTTAAATATAGAACAATATCATGAAAGACTGCAGATTTCTTTTGTAAACAAGGGAGGCAGAAGACAATGGCCCAACATCTTAAAAGTGCTGAATGTAAAACAATGGTTAACCTAAATTTATATAAGCAAGGAAAAATCCTTCACAAATAGGAGAAAAATAAAGACATTTTAGATAAATGAGAGCTGAGAATAATTGTCACTAGCACATTTGTATTTCAGGAAATGAGGAAGGTTTGAGATTGATGGGAAATGACAGCAGATGGAAATTTAGATCTTCCAGAAAGGATGAAGAACAAAGTAAATGATAAATATGTGGATAAATGTAAAATGCACTTTAAAAAAAAATTTTTTCTAAAAACAACTGACTAAAGCAAAAAAAGTATAACATTATATTGTAGGCTTTATTCTATAAATTAATGTAAAATATATTTAAAAATAGCACCAAGGATGAGGATAAATGGTATTTCACTATTCTAACATTTTACTTGCAATCATGCAATATTGAATCGAGGGAAACTTAGCAAGTTAAGATGTATATCATCACCTGTGGGAAAACTACTAAAAATAATATAAAAAGTCTATAAAGAAGATAGATAGTAAAAAGAAATCATTAACTTCAAAGAAGTCAGGAAAGGAGAAAGAAAAAATTAAAACCAGATAGTATGACTACAGAACACATTGCAAATAGCTGAATTTAACCAAACCATATAAATAGTGACATTAAATGTAAGTGAACTAAACATTCTAATTAAAAGGTGGAGATGGTCAGAGTGGATAAAAAAGCAAGACTCAACTATTTTGTGGTCTCAAGAGTCAGTACTTTATATACAAAGACTCAACTAGTTTGACTGTAAAAGGATGAAACTACACAGTAAATAAACACTAAGCATAAGAAATGTGGTATGTATTAACACCAGATAAAGTTGACTAAAAAGTAGAACAAAAGATAAGTAGGAACCTTTCAGAACTATAAAATGGTTAATTATTCAAGAAGATATGTAAGTTTTAAATATCTATGAATCTAATAACAGAACTACAAGCTACCTTAGAAAACATGGACAGACTAGATGGAAAAATAGACAAATGCACATTCATAGTTACAGCTTTTAACACCTTGTTTTTTTTGTAATTAATAGAAAACCTAAACAAAAATATTAATAATGTTATATAGATATAAATAATATAGTGATTATGGTGATGTAGAAAAATTGAACATGCTGTCATATAACTTGATTACAGTTCACAAAACATTAGGCCTAATAATGATAAATTGCATGCCCTTTTCTAGTGTACATGCACTATACACTAAAATGGACCATATACTGGGCTATAACATGAATCAAAGTATAGTCCAAAGGTATTTGGTCTGCCTGTATATTTCCATAAACATCACACTAGTACACTATATATCAGATCAATCAGACTGAATGAGCAAGATGTGGCAGGTGTTCTAGAGGTCTTGATAAAACATTTACAGTCCTTAGGAAAGAAGATAAACTTTATGAAGACTCAAAAGCTTAACACTTCTGTGACTTTTTCTAGGGGCCCAGTAGTATGGGGCATGCTAGGATGCCTCCAAAGTGGCACCTTCTACCTGCCTACAGATAGGAGCTAAATTTACAAATAAGCAAGACTGACCTGGCCAATTGGCATTAGCTAATTTCTCATTGGTCACCTCAGTGCTGGCACAATGGGAACGTGAAAATAGTAGCTTTGATGGCAGTAACAAATGCTACACATAACCCCAACAACATGTGTTCCAAGGCTGAGTTAGCCATAGCTGCTGCCAAATGTCCACCTGCCATCAATAGAAACCTACATTGAGTTCCCAAGATGGCCATTTGATTGTTTTGGAAAGGCCAGCAATTCATTTCTATTAGAATCAACACATTCTGGGATTGGATTTTTTTTTCTTACCAGGTTTCATTCAGCACTATTTGAAGATTTCTAGTGTTTGGTGCATATATTGGATTACACATAAAACTGCATTAGATTAAGGGACCCACTTTATAGGTAGATAAGCTATCTATTGCTGCATAAAAATGTCTCCAAAATGTAGTGGCTTAAAACAATAAACACTTATTTTATTGTACAATTTCTTTGGGTGAGAATCTGGGAGTAGTTTATCTGGATAGTTATGCCAACTAAAGTTGTATTCAACATGTCCGCTGGGGCTGTAAACATCTGAAGGGCTGGTTGCATCTGGAGATCTGTTTCCGAGATGTCTCACTCAGCTCTGACATACTGATATTTGTACTCACAAGGTTTATTGGTGAGTGGTCTTGAGAACAATTCTTCAGGGTTAAGAAACAGGTCTGGACATCGAAATAAGTTGGCCCGTGATATATCTGCAACAGAGGCCTCGGTCAGTCTCTAGAGGGGACTCAATAATAGGAATGAATATAAAATTTACCTGCGATAGGCACATCATACTAGGTCCATGATGTTGCCAAACAAATATTGCCAAAGTTGTCAGAATAATAAATATAAAATAAAATAATACAAATTAAAGCTAATAAATACCATGTAGGTATTTTTAACTACAATTTAAAAAAAATAAGACCTTTATTTGTACACTGGTAAGAAAATGTTACTTGACTATTAAGGAATATGCATCATTTAAACAGGTTTGCAATGTATATATCTTTTTCAGTGCTCTATTTCTTCTATTTCTTTTTTCAGATATCAGTCCTCCTTTTAGCAATTTAAAAACTTGTACAGCTAAGTTTGCAGCTGTTTATAAGAACTCCTATCTTAATTTTCAATGTAAATTATTCTCTTTTCTCAAGATGCCAGGAAAATAAAACATACTCTTGCTGTTCTAAACTGGATAAAAAATACATCACATTCAAAAGTTGGAGAAGGAATTTATTGGGGAGATGGTCACATAGTATGTTTTATGATTTGCTACAAATTCTATGGTCACAGCCTCTTAAGGCAAAGTGCTTACTCTGCATTATTAAAAGTTCGATATTGTCACTTTGCCCATTATTATAGAATCTGATAGATAGAATGGTATTTCCCCAGAGAGCAATCCATCACAAGGACTGCATCACTGCTGATTTATTTCTATTTACAGTAGTGCTGGTTGTACCCAGGGCTTGCTTATTTTCAGTTCTCATAGTTGGCGGGATGCATCCTCTCTGCTCCCTGTAATTGGGAAATATCCTGTCACTCTGTACATCCCAGTCTAAATGCTGAGCTCAGATATCATATCTTTCATGAAGTTGTCACTTTGTCTCTTTTCCTCCAGTCTTTATCTATTATGAATTCTAATATATTTGTTTGTGGATGACTTTATTCCCTTCAAACTGATTATAGGCATCACATGCTAAGAATGTTTTAAATTAGTATCCTCTGTAGCACCTAGAAAAACACTATAATACACATATAAATAGGCACTTAGTGGCTCAAGGAATTATTCTTTTCCAAGGTAGTTAACTGTAGGCCATATAAAAGAAGAAAAATAATTATAAATCCGTTTAATGCAGGTTTATTTTTCTTTCCAAACAATTCATCACAATTGTTGTGGTTAATATTTTTAAATTAAGTTAATTTAAGATATTAAAATTGGTTATAAACATATGCTATAGATGGCAAAGAATTTTGGCTGCTGAAGATTACAGGAAAAATTAGTATTTTGTGAAATAACAGTGTATTCTAATTCAGAAAATAGCAAGTGATATGTATTTATCACAATATGTTCTAATGTACTCTAATCAAATTAGTAAACCATTAAGTTAAATTATTTGCAGACATCTGAAAATTCAACATCTGCGAATATTTTACAAGCAAAGATCGTGTCTGTAGCCATTTTGTTGGATGCCTAAGAACCGCTAAGTCTTCTCAGAATGCAGTACTTTTTCTAGAAGGCTGTCTCTCTAGCAGTAGCTGTATCCTTCCACGATTGGAACTTCTAGACCCTGACCCTCCTCCATAAACCCAGGGTTCACTGAATTCTGGAAACTATTTTGTCTGCTTGGCACTTAAGTCCCCAGTGTAAATTCAGCTTCTTGCTTTTGTTAACCATGTCTTGTGTGTCTTCTCTTAATCATCTCCACATCGCTGTAATTATTCAAGTTAATGTCTTTTCAATATTTGCCTTCTTTCCTTCTGGGACCCTAAGTTAGAAACAATTTACTCCTAATCAATTCATAGATTATATGTTCTGTTGAAAAACTTTCCATACTCCAGAGAGGGTGTATTTCCACATTCCATGTTTCCATTCTACCTTCTCTTACCCTGAAAATTTCAACCCCAGAGCTACTTTTAATCCAATGCTTCCGTGCAAAGAGAATTAAGGGCCAGAATTTGAATCAGCAAGTCATTTAAAGATGGAAGAATGGTAGATTTATCACAAGCTCCAAATTATAGATATGCCATATATATATTAAACACATTGAAATAAAAGTTGCAATTACATGAAAAAAATTCTAATGGATGGGTAAAAACTCATGGAAGCCCCAGAATATGACAACCAAACCTTAGTTTTTAAGCCTTTGCAGAGAGTGCAGGTTGGTGTAAAAACACCTTGTTTCTCAGTTATCCATTACTGTCGGTGCTCACCTATAAAATGTTTCAGTAAAACAGCATGTATTAAGAATTAAATTTTTAGATAACTTACATATGATGTCTCTCTTTAAAAAGTTCATTTCTAATGGAAAGCCGGATCTTCTTCTGCCTCCCACTTAAGCACCTGTCTCTCACACTATGCTTTTTATAGTGACTCATTTCCAAAGTCATAGTTCACCAACTTAGGTGCTAAATGGAGCCATGGATTTTTGCCTTGTCCTCTTGCATTTAATGTCCTGCTCCTCCTTCATAAATCCATCTCCTTCCCTATTTCCTATGAATTTGTTCATATCCCTTATGTCCTTTTCACTGATATCTTCATACACATGTCACATTCTGTTGCTCCTTTCTCCCCTTCCACTGAATAGTTCTGGCTATTTCCAAAGTCACATTTTCAACTACCATTTTAGCCTGAGTTATAACCTTATGGGAATGTCTCTCAAATATTTACCATTACTGACTTTTATTTTGAATTCTGTTTTTACGTTTCTCTCTGTCTGCTGGGTATCTATTTTTTATGCCACAAAATCACTTCAGTCTACATTCTTAAGGCAAAGGATCTTATTGCAGTGTCTTACCACTGAAATACAAACTTCAACCCTTTTCTGACTGCCTAAGTTTAATATAGTTTAGTGCAGAGGGTGAGAAATTATAGCCCACGTGCCAAATCCAGCTTGCCACCTGTTTTTGTACAACTTATAAGCAAATAATATTTGTTATATTTCAAATAGTCGAAAAATTTTCATAATGTGAAAATTTTATGAAATTAAAATTGTGTCTGTAAATAACATTTCATTGGAATACAGGCCTGCTTATTTGTTTACATGTTATCTATGGCTTTTTTTTGCCCTAAAGTAAGAGTTGAGTGGTTGTAACTGAGAAAATATGAACTGCAGAGCTTAAAATATTTATATTTTGACCTACCATGGATCCAGCAATCCCACTATGGGTATTTACCCCAAAGACTTGAAAACAAATATTTGAAAAGATATTTGCACAGCAATATTCATAGCAGCATTATTCATGGTGGCCAGGACATGGAAGCAACTGAAGGGTCCTATGATAGATGATTGGATTAAGAAGCTGTGGTACATATATACAATGGAATATTACTCAGCCGTAAGAAGAGATGAAATACTGCCATTTGTGAAAATATGGATGGACCTCAAGATAATCATGCTAAGTGAAATAAGCCAGACAGAAAAAGTTGAAAGCCACATGATATCACTTATATGTGGGATATAAACCTAAAAGCAAACAATCATGACAAACAGAGACTCATGGACATGGACTATAGACTAGTGGTTGCCAGAGGATGGAAGGGAGAGGGGAGGAAGGTGGGTAAAAGGGGTCAAATATGTGATGACAAAAAGAAATCTATGGGAAATGAGCATACAATGAAAAAAAAATATATGACTTACTATTGAATTGTACACTTGATATTTACTGGATTTTGTTAACCAATGTCACCATAATAAAAAAAAAATAATTATAAAATGGGCTTAGGCCTTCAATAGACATTTCTCCAAAGAGGACATACATATGGCCAACAGACATGTGAAAAGATGCTCAGCATCACTAATCACCAGAGAAAGGCAAATTAAAACTGCAGTGAGAGATTACCTCACATCTGTCAGAATGGTTGTCATCAGTAAATCAACAAACAAGTGTTGGCGAGGGTGTGAAGAAAAGGAACCCTAGTGCATTGTTGATGGAATTGCAAATCGGTGCAGCCACTATGGAAAACAGTATAGAGGTTCCTCAAAAAATTAAAAATAGAACTACCATACAACCCAACAATTCCACTTCTGGGTATGTTTCTGTGGAAAATAAAAACTCTAATTCAAAAAGAAAAAAAAATAAGAAAACAATTGCCAATGGTGAAGTCTTTCTGTGAGGATTTTTTTTTATTTCAAGCCTGATTATTCTGTAGAATTTTAATTATTTTCTTGGTTTCTTCTTTTTAATTGGTCTGGTGAAGCAATGGCAGACAAAATACATTTTATTACACATCTAGAAATATTTCATAATGCCTCTGTTGGTTCAAGGCTGTTTCAGATTCAAGTGAAAGAAGGTCAGCTTAAACTAATTTAAAGAAACATATTATATAATTTTAGAGTTGGCTTTTTTATTTTATATACATATACACACATAATATATAGTGTATATCAGCATATATGCTACACAATGTATTTTCTATATAAAGCGTATTATACATATGGTGTTACAAAAATGGCTTAAAATGATGTTAGAAAAATTGCCTTGCCATATTATACTACTTACAAAAATAGAATCCAGTTTATTTAAAGGTCTAAGTGTGAAAGTTACAACTATATGATAACAGAAATATATATTTGTGATCTCCATTCTGATGATAATTTATGAAACAATTTATTCTAACGGCCCCATTGCATCTGTAACATCAGATCTTTGGCAATTCAGGAGCTACTTTTTGTTCCCTCTCTCAGCAATTTGTAGGGCACAGTAATTTTGTTTCTGTTGAAGTTATTTTAGATAACAACACTTTTTATATTTTATAAGTACCCATTTATCCAAGATGAAGAAAATATTTTAATTCATCCTCTATTTTTTATTTGTACTCTCTTAAATCACAAAGTATTATTTGTTTTATTTTGTTGGATTTTCTATGCTCTTCATCCTCTTGACTCAATCTGTATGAACATATAATTTATAATATAAATTATATGATATATAATATACTATGATACTATACTATATATGAACATAACATATGAACATATACACAAATATATATGTATTGATATATATATGTTGATATCTCTGTTTATATACTTTATATTTAGATGCATATATTGGTCACATTCTATGAAATATAACAGCAAGAAGCAATCAATTAAATACATAATTGGCAACATAGATAGATCTTAAAAAACATTTTTTGATTTAAAATGTAAGCCAAATCTCCCCACCCACCCAATTACATATCACTCAGTATGTATGAATTCATAACTCACTCTCAGTACTCAGTTTTCAGTTTAATAGAGAAAATGGGAGTAAAACTCAAACCAAAAGTAGTATATGTATATATGTATATCTATCATATATAGTACATATGAAGACAGCGATAGGTTCATATTTGTAGACATGTTGATCATAACTAAAAGAGAGAGTTGTTTTAACTGCTTTCTGCAAGACCTATAGATCATATAATACACCATTCTGTATATTATGGTTGAAATCAACATAAATAAGGAGTTAATATAGTTGATGTCAAGTACCTAAATTGTATACATTAAGGCTGGTGCTAATTGTTCCTCTATCACCATATAAATTCTGACAAAGACTGGTTGCATGCATTCAGAGGATACAGAATCAATTCAATCTTTGGAAAATCTGAAATTGATGGAAAAATGTTTAACTTTTAAATTGTCTTAAATTAGATATTTACTTATTTATGAGTTACTTGTTTTCTTTTTATTAATGTGTTTTCCTTTTTCCATTTAATTTCTTCACTCTAGGAAAAGACTATTCTGCTCCCGCCCCTACCTCAGGCTGTTTCCACATGTGGCCATTTTTATTTGAGTCTATTATTGACTTAACCTACACTTATGTAATTTCTCTTTTGTGTAATCAGAATTTGTGTTTTCTTCAATAATTATCAAAGGGGTGATTCAGAGATGCAGGTTTTAGGAAATGCATGCAGAGGAGTGTTTTATGTAAGGGAGAACAATCTTTGAATTTCAGTCTCCTTTCATTATACTAAGATTCAGGAGCTATTATTTAATTGAAGTTGAAAGAGAACCTATTCACTGGCTGGCAGTCATAGACTGAACATTTGGAGTTCTTGTGGCTTATTCTCACTGTATATTATTTGAATAGAATGTATCAAATGAAATACGAGAAAATGCAAGGTAAAGAAAATTGGCAAACAGTATTAAAGGTAAAATACAAGGAAGATGTCTGTATCTTTTACTTTCTAAAAACCTATCATTTTTCTGATATATTATTAATGTATTGAGGAATGTGTTCTATGTAGTCTGTAGTTTACAAATAATATAATGAATCAGAATAAAAAAAAATTCCCCTCCAAGGTACTCTTGCTAACTTCATAAAAAGGAATTTCAACATTGAGATAGAACTTTTAATAATAAAGTGTTGTTTCAACTGTATATCTTTGCATTATACACATTTTCTTGAGGAATGTAACTAATGCTTTTCTGTGCCCTATGAAGCAAGTAGTAGGGGTGGGTAATAGTATTAAAATCCCTTTATGTTTTAGAAAATACTATTATATACATTTATCAGCAATCTTATGTAGGTATCTGTGCATTATTATTAGTCTTCTGACTTCCTGTTAAAGTTTCTTGCATACACTAGACTACCATTCTTTTGTTTTTAAAAATATGTAACTAAATAAAGTTTGAATTATTGGAATTATCAAACCCTCAGTAATTAAATGCTCTTCTGACCTCCTAGTTTGTGATTAAGTATATGTCAAAGGCAAAACTGAACGAATTATGCTACTCAGCAGCCAAATCTATTTATTGAAAAAAAAATAGAGTATCTAGAATGTTCAAGTGAACGTTTCTGATATTAACTAAGTTGCTGATTATACAAGGCCTGAGAAAGAAAATATCCCAAGATGTTGTGTGACAAAATCAGTTGCCATATAGATGTTCTCACAAAGAAACTTCCTGGATAACTAATATGAAAGAAAAGAGAAGAGGCATAATATTAGTGGGTTCTTTAAAGTTAATACAGAAGAGATCGAACTAAAGCTTTCTAAGAATGGCAAGAACACTTTCTTACAGCAGTTAAAGAAGTCAAAGAGGCAAGATGAAGTCAGTGGAAATGGGGAGAGGTGGGAGAACATGTGTTTGTGTTCTGGGGCATCTTACAGAGCAGAAGCTTTGGAGTCAGGTTGACCTACGGTTAAATCCTAGACATCACTTTTCAGTGATGTGTATATAACAGGTCAATTTTAAACCAAGACAAAATCAAACCAAATATAAAATTCTAAAGTGATATGCTAGAGAAAGGGAGGGAGGAAGGGAGGGAGGATGAGAGCAGGAGGGAAAGGGAAGGAAGTGGGGAGAGAGAGAAAGGGAAGAAAGGAGGGAAGAAGGGAGGAAGGAGGAGGGGGAGAGAGAGAAAGGAAGAGAGATCCAAGTCTATTGTGCTATAGCTAAATTTACAGTGATTTATAGACAAGAAGGTAGAAATGTTTCACCAGTACCAGATGTGTGAGACTTGGGAAGCTAGTCTGAAGTCATTTAAAACACTGACCAAAAGAACATTTAGAGGGGTGATGGAACCCCAACAAAGAAATTCTGTGTGTAACAGCTGCCAAAGGCCGGGGGTTGAAGGATGAGTGACAACCCAAAGAAAATACCTTTTTACATTCAGGAAAGTACTATCAACCATTTGGGGTAAGGTAGGGTTGTGTGCATTCTGATTAACATGCAAAGGTGAGCAGGGAGTAAAGCATTTGCTCTAAGCATCTGTCAGGCGAAGGGATTTCAAACCTCCAAAAAGCAAGGCCTGTTTAACCAGAACTTAATTTTACTCTTATCTGCCTTTCCCAACACACCCCGTCTTATATCCAAGAAGGAAATCTCATTTTTTTTCCTGAGATTTTAAAAGCCACATGTGTATATAACACAGTGGGTTACCAGTAATTCTGGCAGGTGCAGGTGATCAGCGCTGGAGCAGCCTAGCAGCGGGGGAGGGCAGCTTTGGGGAGTCCGGAGGTCTTGGCATCGGAAGCACGTGCGCAGGCGCCCAGGTGCAAGTCCAGCAGCTCCGAGCCACTGTTGCGCAGCCGCACTTGTTCACGTAGGATCGCGCAGGCCTCGGGGTGTGTCAGCTGGGCCTGGACTTACAGTGGGTCATGGAGCTGCTCACCCCCGCCACCAGTTTGGAAGAAAAACTCTCTGAAGGATGATGTGCCGATGGCTGGGCCCCTTGTAAGCAAAGGAGAGACTAATATCTACTTGAAGCTCAAGCGCCTTCCCGGAGGCCCCGCCAGGACCTTCCGGATGCTACTGAGTGCTGTGGTCTCCTCCCTGCGTGGACACTGCAAGCTTGAGAAGCAGTTGGCTCTCACATCCCTTTTGTTGTGCAACAGCTTCGGATCCCAGGGCATGCACGTGAGCGCATGGCCTCCACGTTCCAGAATGCATCGGCGTGCACAAGGTGAACCTAAACACCATTAAGCGCTGCCTTCTTGTCAACTACAGCCCCTATTCCCAGGATCTGGAATCCAGCCATTATATGTTTCTGCTTCAAAGTTATTACTGTGGGCGCAAGTCGTGGGATAAAGAAGATTCTCCAGAAGTTCCCCAACATGAGCCGCCTGCACAACAGGAGCTGCTGGCCACGGGCGTGGTGGTGGCAGAGAGTGAGGTACAGCCTGATGGGAAACATGACATTACTGAGCTGTCCCCCTCTCCCCTCCACGCTGTCACCGGAGCAGCAGCATGCGGGGCCAGCAGAGTGCTGAGCAGCCCACCAATATTGGGCCTTGGATTACCTGCAGGTCATGCACATCCAGGAAAATGTTGAAGAGCAGAGCATGCTGTTCCATAATTTCATGCACAAGACATTGCAAGAGCTACAGGCCTTCCTGGCAGCCAACTAAGAGAAGCTACAGCTCACAGCCCAGAGGCAGGCCCAGAGGCAGGCCCAGGACATCCAGTGCAAGCGGGAGCAGCGAGAGAGGAGCCTGGTGGGCATCAAGAGGGCAAGAGCACAGGTGTGGGGAGTGATGCCTACGACCCTAGGGCCCCTCCAGAAGCAGAAGGTACCCTCCAGCAGGAAGAGGAGAAGAAGCAGGGGAGGAGGAGTTGAAAGATGAAGCTGAGTATTTCCGACAGATGGTGGTCTCAGAGCCAAATGAGGACTTGTTTCTAAAGCAGAGACAGCCCGTGGGCCCCCAGAGGCTGGGAACAGCCAGTGAAGGAGAGAAGGCCTGACTGAGGCTGTGGCGACCTAGGTGGTGATGGGAGGCCTCCAAAAAAACTTCTAAGAACATTTTTGTGCTTCGGTGAGTTTGTTTGTTTGTTTTAAATTGGTGTCTTTCTCAATCTGGTGATGATGTGGGAGGTAGAATGACATAGAGTTAATTTATTTAACTTCTCTCAAACTCTGTTCCCACCTCAAAAAAAGTTTGATTAGATGTAAAAAGATTTAAGCGCAACCCTGTTATAATATAAATTTGTAGTTCAGTTGGCGATTGTCAGCCATCCTCCTCCTTAAACAGGTTCTTAAGGATCATTGGAGGCCAGTGGGAAAAAGGAGAGGATGGATGACAAGGCCAAGGGGAAACACAAAAGAAACTCCTTCTAGGGGGTCTGCCAGTGAATTCTCCTGGGATGGGACCAATAAAAAAGACAACTTTCCAGGACATTCTATCTAACCATGGGACCTAGAATTATCACTGTGGGTATTTGTTACCAGCTCTCACTAAATGCCTCCAAATGTAACTGGATCTTGGAAGGATTTAAATCCTGTAGCCAAAAATAGGACCTCTACAACCAGGACCTTGCTTCTTGTTCCATAGCAGTTTATAAGATTGAGTTTTTGGATCATACTTATAGCTTTGTGGAAGGATTTTACTGTAGTTACAAAGTGAATGTGAAATATTATAAAATTCAGTTTCCAAACAGTATAAACTGTATAACAAGGCAATTTATAAGGAAGGAGATAAATAGCTATGGGAAAACTGTGTCTGTAAAGCAGCTCCAGAAAGCCATGATTAATTGTAGGGATAAATCCCTGTTCTCTTATGAGAGTAGTGTTATGTGTAGACGTCTTACAAGATCCATGAGGCTCCCTAAGGGAGGTAAATTATTCTGAGTTTAATACTGAAACAAAAATTGTCGTAAATCAGTAATGAATTTATATAGAAAGCTATTGAACTTATTTTCCATTTAATTTTTAGAAAAGGGTTTGTATAGTCTGTGTACATGTTACCTATGGAAAGGTTTTCTTGTTTTAGTTTTGTTTAATTTGTTTTGATTTTTAAATAACCATTAAGAGATGTGAAGATTTTAGTTAAATCTCTTGATTATGAATAGGAAATTGATCTTGGTGCTATTTTTATTGGCCAGTGTTATGTTAAATCTCCTAAGGTCTTGTTCAATTATAATGCTACCTGAATCTATTGAGGAGTTACTATTTATCATTCATTCATTTACTAGACTCATATTTATTAAGAGCCTACTCAGTGCCTGTCACTGTTGTAGTTCCTGAAAACACAGTGGTACAAAAAAGATACAAAGGGCCTTCCTTCATGTCACTTATATTCTAGAAGGAACAAAAACAAAAAAAGCAGATTGTTAATATATATTATTCAATAGTAAGAATAAAATAACCTAAGAGAACATAGAGTTTACTATGTTAGAGGACTCAGTGATGGTCCCCATGTGGAGGTATCATTTGTCTGAAATGAGGGAATAAGTTATTTAACTATCTGGGGGAGGAATATTTCATTAATGTAAACAAGGGCAGACACTTTAAGATGTAATGCATTATCTAAGGTTGAGGTATTTTAACACTGGGTTAATATAGTGACCCAGGGGCATCTGTAATAAGTCCAGAGAGGCAGGGGGGAGCCAGATTATACAGGAATTTGTAGGAGACCACTGAAGCATTATAGAGCCAAGAGTGGCATTATCTGCTCTTTTATTTTCATATATAGTCTGACAGTCTTTGCCTGTTGATTTAGACCATATGGTTGGAGTCATTTCTATCATTTGTAATTTTTTCTAGATACTTCCTGTAATTTATTGTATCTGTTCTTCCTTGACTGCATTCTTTTGTCCTAAATAAATATTTTTTAGTGTAGCATTTCCACTCTTCTGTTGATTTTTAAATGCATTTTTTTTCTTAGTTATTTTCTGAATGGTTTGGTTATTTTAAGGATTATAATATGCACATTACTTTATCACAGACTACTTCAGATTAAAATTAAGTCAATTTTTGTTAAATTATCAAATCTTATTTCAGTATAATTTCATTCCTTCTCCTTTTTTTGCTACTATTATCCTATATGTTATTTATATATATTTATGTTTCTGCTTCAATTATATATGCTCGTTTTGTTAAGCCTCGCATCCTAGAGGTTGCCTATGTGTTTGAGAAGTCTAATAGCCAGCCAGTGGTTGCACTGATGTTTTGCTTAAACTCTATAAGGCTTTCAATTTTTGCCAGTAGGCTGTGAGTAGGTAAAGGAACACATTTAAGGTTCTGGCCATTTTCAAGTCTGTCCTGCCAGACTCTTTCAAGCCTTCTTTGCATAAGTTAGCAGCTCGGAGGTGATCAGGAATGTGTGAATAGAAGGGCTCACTCTTATTTTCTTGTGGATATGTGATCAGTCTCAGGAAGATGCTTGTCTCCTAGCCACACAATATCAAGCTAGTAGGTACTATGTCTTGACCTCCTCCACTTACCTACCTGTGCAAAGTCACTTTCACTCATAGTGTTGCTAGGTGTGGATGTCACCTGTAACTCCATATAAAATAAATCTCATTTGCCTGCTGAGTAGAATCTAACCCATCCTGGCAGAACCACTATGCTGAGCTGGTGGGGTAGGGAATAAGGAGGTAGCAAACACAGGCCAGAATGCCATAGGTCTCCACTGTTCTTACTCAATATCCAGCAATTTATAAACCATAAATACTTTCAAGATTGTTATCTGCCTTACGTTGATTTTTAGAGCACTAAAATTGTTTTTGTTTTTTTATTTTTATTTTTTGTCTGTCATTTGTTTTTTTTTTTTGTTTTTTTTTTTTTGAGGGGAGAGGTTGTGCCAGTCTCCTCATCCATAACCATAATTCCTGCCACTCAAAAAAAAATTGCCCACACACTGCATGCTACATTATTTTCTGAAGTGGAAAGGCTATCAATTAGGATATTTTGAGAGGAAACGTTGCTTTCTCCCTCAATTCTTTGTTTAAATGCAGTTCAAAACTTGATCAGAATATCAAAAAGTCAAAACTTGCACCACATGCTGTGTATGCATAAATTCTGAAAAAATTTTCTTCAAGGAGATTTTTAAAATTTGTCTTAAAAGTACATTAGTTTAAAAAGTTATTTATTGTTTTTGTTTTGTTTTGTTTTCCCTTTCATTTCTTGCATCTCAGGAAAGATGATTCATGCCAGGCCAAATTGCACCTTCAGCTGCTCAGAACTTTGCACTACTTTCCTGCCTCCTCATCAGGGGCTATGATTAGCTAAAGCAATTCAAGTATCATACTCTTTACTCAAACCCTGTGAGAACTCAGAAGTGGGTTAAATTTGGAAATATTGATGAAAGAACAATATCTTAGAGATAATCATCTTGCTTCAACATAATGCCTCTTTATTTTAATGGGGCAGGATAAAAATGAACATTTTAAATGCCCTCACCTGTGTCACTAATTGCATCATAAGTTGCTTAAATGAAATGATTGCAACAATTCTTGTTGACTCAAGCATTTCCCTGAACTTGGCTGAGCTTCTTTCGACTACAGTATTATGATTATGAAGCAGTAAGAAAAAAAAAGCAAGCTATTACTTTCTCCCTGAAAATTTTATAAGAGATCTGAAGAAACAAGTGTTTACCAAATTAGGCATTATTTAAAAATATTTTTCATTTATATGTTTCATTTTTATTTAATTTTAAAAGGTAATTTTTGTAGCTTTCTGTGCCGGACAGTGCTACATACACACCAATATGAATTTTTCTCATTCTCCTTTTAGTACTAATATCATTATTTTACCTGTGTTTATACCTGCTCAGCTAGAGGCTGCACTTTCCTATCTACTTTGCATCTAGGAAAGCTCATGAAATTCAGCCTCATAGACATTAACTGATATGCCAAATATCACACAATAATTTTTGCTTGAGCTGGGACATGAAACCATATCTTCAATCTGCTGTAAAATCTGTGGGTACTGAATTAATTTTCTAAACTAATTTTTTGGGGGTAGGTTATACTCGATATTAGCTATAGTATCCTTTTAATATTTTATTCTTAATAGCCACTGATCCTATTGTTCATGTCAAGGTTTTTTTTCTTTCTGAAGCTTATGAAAATATTTAAAAACTACTCTCAGTGAAGAGAGTTTATTTATAGTCATTTAAATTTCACATTAGGTAATAATCTACAATTGGCCAAAGAGAACCCACTAATTAAAAAGTCATAGAATTTCCATCAGTCTCAGGATAAAATATCAGACAATGAAGGTGCAACTGCAGTGTAATAGGCTTTTTTAAATGCTGGACATGCAAAAATCAATAGACCATTAGTTTAATTTTATTCACAACTGAAAGGAAGAAAATTAACAGATTATATCTTCTGGTCAACCTCTGAAACAAAGAAAATGTAGACATTAGGTTACATGTGGCTCAAAGTACTCCAATATCAGAGATCAATAAGAAAAGTAGATATTTATATGTGACAGTACTTTGGCATTTTTTTGTTATTTTTATTGTGAGCTTAGTTTTCTAGCTCTGCCTTCTACCTACACATACTTTAGAGTGCAGGGAGCTATTTGTTGGGAAAAAAATTAGGTAGGAGTTAGATGATATGGGAGTGGAGGCTTATGGGTTGATCAGTAACTAACTCAGTCTCTTCAGTGAAGCAGTCCAATCTTTTTACCAAACCTGGCTGGATTTCTTTATCTGAAAAAAGAGAATAGTTTTATATTTTATCAATTCTGAGACCTACTTTTTTATATTTTAACCTCTTAAATTGCAACACATCTAACAATAAATAGCAATGTATAAGTAACAGTGTGTTTTTATTCTTAGTTCTTAAGATAATGATGATACATCTTTTAGTTGATGACGTCAATGACTTATCAGATCACCTTGAATCTTGTAGAGGAAATCTACAGAAAAGTTAAAAGTAGGATGTCATTTTAAGACATTATCACAAATACCCAGAAATAGTGAAATTACTTCAGCTTCTAAAAAATACATCTAAATGCTTAAAAACAAAACAGACTATAACACTTGTTTAATAATGTCAAAAATATATTCTTGTAATAAAACTTGATTCTCTATTTCAAAAGAATACACAGTAATCTAGTGGTGTGGGGATAGAACTGAAAGATCTAAATCAAGACATTTTGGGGATGTTGATCTTCAGGACAAAGAAGAAATTCATTGTCTAGGCAGAAAAGGCAACCATACAGCAGCTTACATTATTTTTTAAATGAAATATAGTATCACAAATAATTTACATACAGTCAAATTGTCCTTATTATTTAAATAAATTCAGGAGACAGATGTTCTCAAAAGGCAAGAATTCAGCCATTTTAGTGCCCATCATTTTTTGTTGGAGAATAAAAAAAATCTAGATAAGAAAATCTGACCCATAGAGGAATTGATACATAATGAAGAATTTAGGATTAATATGTGTGGAAAGGACTGGTAGTGAGCATTTACTCAATTTTAAATAAATTTAAAATAATGATTACAGAAGATAATATATATGTGAAGAACACTGACAGTTTAAAATTTCAATATAATTAAGAAAATTGGAAGGGAAATCAAGTTCTTCCTCTTTCATAGCAGAGTTGATTAATACAATTTAAGCTTGATTAAGCTTATAAAGTATAGTTAAAATCTTTCAATCTCAATATTTCTCATGGTTTTTAATTACATTTTATATTAAGACATTTTAGTGATACATTTTACTGTTAAGAAATGCTTCTTAATTTAGTAACTATTTTAAAGCCAATATTTTTGTTACCTATGTTAACTTTAATGATTTACAAGATCATTAAATGTCTCCACACCCTGAATGAAGTGTAGTAAATGTTGACAATTGTTATTTCTCAGTGGCAGGCTTTGAGATGATTATTCTTCCTTTGTAATTAAAAAAAAAATAACAGCATATCTATTTATATAAATCTAGAAATTACAATACAATTAAAGTTTGTGTGTATATGTGTACACACACAAGTATATATATACTCATATGTATATATACATAAAACCAAATCCCATCAGCTGCCTCCATCGCCCACCATACTTTTTGCAATCTGCTCCTATCTTGTGTGGCTATACTCTTTTGAACTTGCTGATTGTTTGCTGCATTTTGCAGTTATTCCTTAATCGGTTGTGAGGAGTCCATACCAAGATGTGGATAACGGTCATGCATTGGATTCTTCAATTAACTGCCGCTGAAGAGTAATTGAAAATGCCTTTTTTAAAAATTCAGTATTGGTTTATCAGCTAGAAAGTAATTTTTGCACAGTGGTTAAACTTGTGTCCATTGAGGTCATATAGCCCATAGTCAGTCAGGGCACTGCAAATTATAAAATATGTGACCTTGAGCAAGCTGCCTAATATAGCTTAGACACATTTTTCATTTCTGTAATATTGTCTTAATGAAAGTATTGAGCTCACAGGGTTCTTATAAAGATTACATTATATAACATTTGCAAAACACTTAGCATAATGACACACATGCAGAGCTTAGTTAGCAAAAGGCACACAAATAATCAATTGTCCTAAGTTTTGCAAAGTTGATGTACAGGACACGGGGAGCCCACAACAGAAGATATGAACCTAAGCGTGAAGGCCAGCAACATCTCCGGTACTCTGTCAGTTGTCCATCCACACAACATTTCCACAAATTATTTGGTGTAGTAGGAGGATTCTGAGTTTCTGATGATGGTGAGGAAAATGGTTTCAATAATTACATGAGAAATCTGTTTTCCATTCTTAAAAAAAAATTTCAGATTTCACACGAATTTGTAGTTCTTTAAGTAATGAGAGGTCAAAAAATCTTCCCCATATCATAATTTGTAATAACTGTAAGCTTACAAATATTTTTTCCCTTTTTAAAATTTTTAACAAAGTGAGGAATTTGAAAGAGAAACCGAAAAACAAACATCAGACATAGACAGCTAAAGGTACTGATGTTTTTAATTGTAAATCTGATGGCTTTTTGTGTGCCTGTGAGTTTTATTGTTCTGACCTGGACACCTGCATTTGATACACTTTCTGAACCATGCCTTCTATACAGCAGAGATCCTTGTACCACCTGACATATTAAGAAACACAGTTACATTGATAATAATGAATGGATCCTGCTCAGCTCAGGACTAAAATGCCTGCTCGTCTCTCTTGCTAGAAAATGGTCTCTGCTCTGCTAGAGGGTCAGAATGGTATTTGTGCAGCCACCTTCCTAGAAGACGGGGCACGGTCATTAGAATGAGGTGGGGAACACAGCAGAATGCCACTCAGGCACGTAAGCTTTAGAATGATTATCTTGTGTGCCATGATTTAGAAAGTCTAAACTGACTGTGTCCAAGTGACAAAGCATTGACTTAGGAAGCGAGGTAATCAGGGAAAAGTAGTGACATGAACAAAGGAGGTGTTTAAACAATTTGAAATATCTGTTAGTTTTTTTCACCAAAGCGCCAATAAATCTATAGGGTAAGCAAACTTACTCTGGCACCTTCTCATAATTCTCCCAAAGCTACATTTTATTTTGTTTTTGTCTTCAAATCTTTGTTTAATCATGTCTTGAACGTAACTTTCTTGGTAGACATATGTTGAGGGAGGTGAGGGGCCATAACGGTCATTTCTTAGAGCCCTTATGGAAGGAAGGAAGTAACTGCAGCTGGGATAATACATATTTCTTACAATACTCCTCTCTCCTCACACAGGCTGGTAGGTACAGCCACTGAGCATATATATTTTAAGGTTTTCAAAACTAGTTTGAAGACTCCATCTTATAAATACAATGAAAGAGCAAAAATATCACCAAGAATCAGTTTATAGCCACCCTCCACCCACCCCAGACGAGACAGTTGCTGTAATTGCTTCTCTTGCAAAACATTTTCTAAGTGCCAAGTTATGTAGGGAATGAAGCGTTACCTAGCAATATGGCCAACTTTCAATTATCCATGGCAATGGAAGACAGGGATAGTAGAGATAATTAAAATTCACAGACTATCCCCAAACTTGACTTTAATTATTTACATAATTCTTCTCTTGCACTAAGCATGTTGGAAGTGCTACCTAGAGATGATGTCTTTTGATTCAGTTTTCATCTCTTTTCATGTTCCTTTGATCTCCAAAAGGGGAAAACAACAGAAAGCATTATTTTATCTTTCTGTCTTCAGGGCCTAATAAAAATTTTGGATCATAGTAGATGTTCAAAAAATATTAAACTGCTAGAATGGAATGAAATGGTCACAAGAAAGGTATTGTGGAGGGAAAGGACCTTTATAATTCCTGGACTGGGAGCTAGATATGACTCTTACTTATTCTTGTCCTTGAGACCAGCCAGATTTTGATTGTATTTGAAGAATACAACTAGCTTTCATTTTAAAGTTAGGGTACTCAACCTCATTCATTCATTTATTTATTCACAAGTGTTTATTAAGTGTTTATACTGTGCCAGTCTTTGTTTTGAGTATTGGACATTTAGCAGAGGATGAGATCAATTAGGTTCCTCCCTTCTTGGAGCTTAGGTTCTAGTTGGAGGAATCCAATTAAAAGTGAATTAAAAATGTAATGTGCTAGCACTATGAGGACAATATATGCAGATACAAGATAGTGTAATGTGGGTGTGAAGCATTAAAATGGCATGATGAGGAATTCCTCTCTGCTGAAAGATGAGATAGACCCTGACACACAGAAGGTCAGAGAAAGAGAATGTCAGGCAAAGGGACTTAAGAAGAGAAAGAATTTTGAATCTTGGGAACAAATATCGGCTTATGTTAAACCTCAGCTCTATCACTCCTTCAAACTGGAATCAGCTGTAGCCCCAAAGTTATCCTTCTTTTCTTAGTATCAAATAGGAAGCTTTAAAATGGTGATTCCTAGGCCTAAACAAGTGATTCTTCACCATATTTTGGCCATAAACCCATTTGAGACTCTAATTCAATACATGACTGTTTTTTCTTCTTGTAGTATACAGGCGTGCATACACAAGCATGCATACACATGCATACACACACACACACACACACATGCAAGATCCATTTCTTTTAATGGAACTCTGGACTTCAGTGGCAATAGGTCATTTTGTCATTGGAAGCTCAGAATACTTTATTCAATCATTTATTGAGTGCCGCTTAGCAGTTAGGTACTGCTCTAGGTACTGGGGTTAAACACAAAAACTTGCTTTCTCATGGAACTTTATCTAGAGCATAATTTTTAGGTATCTTTACAGATGCTTGTGGTCTTCTCTTCTGTGCTCACTGCTTTTTGGGCCAAAGATTCCTGTAATTGCCCACTGCCAGGAGCCTGTTAAAATGTTCATGTAATCTCTTTTGAAATATAAGGGATAAACTTAGTATTCTGCTAATTTTGAGCAGTTACCTTGCTGTTTTATTTGCTTGCCCCAAAATTGTACCCATCTCTTCTGGTATTCAAATTAAGAATGCTGAGTTGTACCCCCTTCTTGAGTTTGCTAAAGTGAATAATGTCTGCTTTTTGTCCTTTTGAGCAGAAACAAGTTTGGCATTGATTCTTGTGGCTGGCTGCCAACTAGTGACTCCCCAGTGGTTTTCATGAAATTATTTTTTTTTCCTTTGCCAATAGTCGTATATCTTAACACATGTGAGAGTTGAGGCTTTACCCAGCACAGAAAGAAGTGATAAAGGTTGCTGTTAGCTCCAAGGAGCCTGAGAGTTGATACTCTGGATGAGGCGTCTCCATTTCCACATAGGCGGCAGGCCTGAATCCTTGCTTTTAAAACGGGGCAGACAAGTCCACAGCCTTACTATTAGTAGGCAAAAGACAGAGGCTGGAAGCTCTCACTGGTGGAGATTTGAAAGTTTTCTCAGGATACATCTACCTCTACTTTTTCCCAGACTTGGAGTGGGCAGCAGAGAACTTGATGAGGACCTCCCTGGGATAAAATTCAGTTTTAATTGTATTTCTTCTTATAGCCCATCTATATGAAAATGGTGGAGGTTTGTGGAGAAGAGACTGGTCAGCACCTGGGGTTTTTATGATGGAACAGATCTGATTTTGAGGCTTATGACTACAGACATAAATTTCTCTAAGTGAGAAACTTGGACTCATCAAGTCCAATGAACTCATCGTAAAAATTGTATAAGCTAAAATATTAATAGTGATTTTTTAGGTTTGGACCTGTTTTCTCCTGGTTGAAGATTTACTCACCACCAGTAGGTTTGGTATATATTTTTTCATTTAACCATTTTATTAAGAAATGATTGATATATAATAAGCTGCATGTATACAGAAGGTACAATTTATTAAGTTCTGTTATATGTATACAACTTCGGAACTGGCACCATAATAAAAAAAATGAACATATCCATCATCTCCATAAGTTTACTGATGCCCCTTTGTATAATCTTTCCTTCCTATCACACCTCCCAACAGGCAACCACTGATCTATATTTAACTGCATTTTGTCACGACAGATTAGCTTCTCTTTCCTAGAATATATAAATGGAACAATAAAGAAGTATACTTACTTTCACTCAACAAAACTATTTTGAGATACCTCAGTACTGTCTAATATATCAATAGGTTTTTTCATTTTTTATTACCAAATATAGTTTACATATTTAAAATTCACCTCATTAAGGTATTCAATTCAGTGATTATTCAAAAAGTATATTCAAAAGGTTGTACAATAAACACTACTATCTAATTTCAGAACAATTTCATCTCTGCGAAAAGAAATCCTGTATCTCTTAGCAGTCATTCCCATTTTCTCCTTCTCTGATCCCCTGGCAACCACTAATTTACTGTCTGTATGGATTTGCCTTTTCTAGACATTTCATATAAATGGGTCATATGCATGTTGCCCTTTGTATGTGGCTTCTTTCACTTAGCATGTTTTCAAGCTTCATCCTTGTAGTATATATCAGAATTTCATTTCTTTTTATGGCTGAATAATATTCCATTGTATAGATATATTACACTTGTTTATCCATTTGTCAGTCGATGAGCACTGGAGTTGTTTTCTCTTTGGGGCTATCATGAGTAATGCTACACTGAACAGCCCTTTATAAGTTTTTATGTGAAAATATGTTTTCAGTTCTCTTGGGTATATACCTAGGAGTGCAATTGCTGGATCATATGGTAAGTCTATGTTTAAATTTTGAAGAACTGCCAAACTACTTTCCAGATGACTGCAACATTTCACATTCTCATCAGCAAAATGAGTTTCAGTTTCTCCACATCCTTGCTAAAATGTGTTACTCTGTCCATTTGATTATACATGTTCTGGTGCATGTGAAGTGTTATCACATTGATTTTTCTTGCATTTCCCTAATGACTAATGATGTTGAGCATCTTTCAAAGTGCTTATTAGCCATTTATGCATTCTTAGAAAGACTTTTTGAGGTCTTTTTCATTTTTATTTTGGAACTCGTTATATTTTCTGGATTCATAATTTTTATCAAATATATGATTTGCAAGTATTTCCATTTTGTGGATTGCCCTCACTTTCTTTATAGTATCCTTTAAAGCAAAAAGGTTTTTAAATTTGACAAAGTCTAATTTATCTATTTTTTTTCTCCTTTGACTGCTTGTGCTTCAGGTACAGTCTAGGAAACCATTACCTAATTCTTGGTCATGAATATTTATACCTATTTTCTTCTAAGAGTTTTAAAGTTTTATCTGACACATTTAGATTTTTGCTCAATTTTAAATTAAATTTTGGACATGTTGGGAGGAAGATGTTTAACTTAATCTATTTGCACATGGATACCTAGTTGTCCTAGTACCATTTGTTGAAAAGAACATTCTTTCCCCATTAATTTGTCTTGGCACCCTTGTCAAAAATCATTTATACATGTATAAATGTATGCATTTGTTCCCGGAATCTCAGTTCTATTCAATTGATCTATATCCTGATTTTTATGACAGTACTTTGTTTTGACTATGGAGAACAAACATGGAATTATAACCGATTGGTTAATATAATAGGCGAAACAAATGAAACAGCAGAGAAGATATTAAGGAAATGAATGGCCATTCAGAATATACAAAAGTTTTATTTGAGAAAATAAAGCAAATTGTTGGCTGAGAGTCAGAAAAGGGAAAGTTATGATAAAGTGTTTTAAGTTTAATTGTATTCATAATTTTATTTTATTATAAAATTCCACCTTTTGATGTCAAAATAATATGCTTCAAGAACAAATGTCATCATTATTCATGTACATTTAATTTACCCATTTGGATTATAAATTAAACATCTTAGCCACAATCCAATGGGCAAGCACAGAGATGCTTTCACCATTGGAATTAATCAGCTGTTCAGCTATAATGAGTTGTATTCTATTTCCACATTGCATAAATCAAAATAAAATGATGATGAAGAAACACTAATTTGTTTATGATGGCAGTCTCTTAGGGAGGACATGGCAGGGAATGGCAGGAAGCAGTGGCATCAGAAATTTTATGCATGTTCTTTTAACAATATTTTTTCCTGAATTTCAAAATAGAGCATGATAATTAAGTTCATGGGAGCTGACTGTGTTTGGGCAGCCAATTCACAGGTGTGGGAAACATCTGAGTCAACCCCTTCCAGTGTTGAGAGTGCCAAAGTGAGCACCTGGCTGTGCATAGGAATTGCTTTGTCTGCCAAAATCATTGCTGTGAAATGATCGGCAGAATGAACAGCAATCCAAAGACGGAACACAACTGAACACTGAATGAAAAGAGGACCCTGAGGATTAGAGATCCAAGGCTGGGTGGGAGCTAAAGGTTGGAGCCAATGCTGTTTAAATGCAGCCAGCAAAATAACTTTTTCAATTATCGTTGTTAAAAATTTTTAGCTTTATTAAGACTGACAAATCATTGGTACTTCATTAAAACTACATTCCAAACCCTGGTGTATGATATTAGAGTAGGAAAAAATGTTAAAGATCATTTAGATTATTAAATAGATAGTCTGATTTTGAGTATTCCTACAGCCAGGAACTAAACAAAGCATGAGTGTACAAAGCTAAATATATAGTGCCCACCTTCAGAAGATCCTCAGTACTGATTAACCATTGGATCATAGGACATTTTTGATAGATTACAATAGTAAATGTGTTATAATCAAATGAACATTCTCTTATTAAAAGGCAAATACGAGAAACAAAATTAAATTAGGTTAGAATGCCGGACAAGGCTTTTGCTAGAAGAATATCAATTGCGAAGGATGGAGAATATCAGGTAGAAGGCAGGGGGCATACAATAGCATGGCATGTTTAGGCAACTATATGGAGATTTTCCATGTACGGCCATAGTGCCTGCTCATAAGTATTTTTTTTTTTCCTAATTCTTGCCTTTCTCCTGGCAGTTCTGCCTATAAGACCTGAATAGAGCCATATTTAGATCACTCCCTAGTATTATAGTGCTCAGTTTATAGAATTACACTTAGTAACAATGGTAGATTGTATTATTTATTAATTTTTTTTTCTTCTCCTCTCTACCCTTGCAGTGGTTCACTATGGGTGGAATTTACTTCCCTGTGTCATTTATGTTGAGCTTGACTGTGTGGCTTGAACTGACCAATGAAATTTGGAAGAAAATCATAGGGTACCATTTCTGAGCTATGTCCTTCCACTCATCTCTCTCAAACTCCTCTGATCCATTATGGGATCAAAAATCTGCTAAGTTATGAGTGTGAATCAACATGTTTGTTGTTGTAAGCCACTGAGATTTGGGGATTGTTTCTTATACAGCAGTACTGTAGCAAAAGATAACAAAGCAAACATGCTCATTGTTATAAACTACTGTAAACTATTTGTTGTTGCTTCAAATGAAGAGTATGAATTTGCATTTTTGAAGCAATCTAATACTATAAAGACTAAAGGTACTTATAGGATTGAAAACCAAAAAAAAAAAAAAAAAAGAAAAAGAAAAAAGAAAAAAGAAAAGAAAACATTTAAAAGGTAGGATAAATGCTACAAAATAAGATCATGCTGTTCTTGTGGGATAGACTTTTTCAATGGCAATGTGAGGTTAATGTAGAAGATTAAAATTAAAAAGGTGATAAAATCAGTAGGATGATGGAACCACGTTGTGTTCTGCTTTGTATTAAAGTGTATGTGGTGATATGTGAAAGAGGTCTATGTCCTTCAGAAGCAGGTTGCAAATACTTTCCCTGATTTATATCACATCAATTTTGAACTATTCTTTACTCTCAATAGTGTCCATATCCCTACTCTGCTTTATTTTCTTCTCCATAGCCTGTATCACTACCTAACACATTTTAAATAACTCCTTTAATATCTTGTTCACTCTCTACCTCTCCATTGAAATGTGAGCTCTATGAAGTCAAGGTGTGGCCTATTTTGTTGCAGCTGTATTTCCATTATCTAAAAAATTAGCCTAGCAAATCTTAGGCACTGAATTAATATTTATTGAAAGGAAAAGAATAAATAGCTTGACTAAAAAGAAAGTCACATATGTTTATCTAGAAAGGATGCAATTTATCTAATCAAAAAATAATTAATACAAAGAAATAAAATTTTCAGGAGGAGGAATTGGAAAAAAGTTAATGTCTAGAATACTCTCTTTGTCCATTTTCAACACTGCATATCTCTTTTTTCTTTGTTTTGTGTGTGTACACATGGGTCTTATTTGGTCTTGCTGTAGATGGTCTTCCTCTGTGCAGGTAGTAAAGATGGCCACTAGCACCTTTAGAAATACATCATCATGTAGCAACATCATAGGGAAAGAGAATTCCTCTCCTCCCTGTATATTTTACACCTGTCTCAGAAAGGAATATGCTTTGAGTCATTTTCTTACCCTTTGTAGGAATTACTAAAGTGGGAGAACAGGTATTATGATTGGAAAGCTCAGAACACATTACCATCAATGAGGTTGGCAGAGGGAGGTGAATAGGTGTGTTCAGTAGCATAAGGATTGAAGCTGTAGCGAAATGAATGATAGAGAGGTAGTTCTCTCAGGGAAAGGAAGTTGGGTAGAAATGTGCTACATGTGTATTATGGGTTCAACTCCACTTGTAGACAAAAGGAGATTCTGCATCATATATATCATGGTTAACTAATATTAATAAATATTCTATTTCTACTGAACTTGGGTATGGCCCTTGAATCTATCTTATCAGGCCTTGATACAGCCTTAGAATTCACTTCTGTGTAGACTTTCATACATCTCTACAAATTGATTGATTTTGGACTTTTGTACAAAACCTATTTTGCATTCTGCCATAAATAATTGCATTCTACCAGAAAGACCTACAACAACAACTGTGGAAATAAATCATGTATTATGGCTAATATATTTGTCATAGAAGAGGCAGTTCCTCCCTAGTCCAAGGAATGAGGATATGGAAAATTTACCAGGCAGGATCAAACTCTTCCTGAGGATAATAATGTGAAAAGTGAGCAAGTGACATAGCATGGGTCACTCAACAGCCACAACTTGAACAAAAATACTTAGTCAGGTCAAGACCTAGAGACATGAGTAGCTATGATAAAATTTAATGGAAATCAGGGAAACCAGGAGTCTACAGAAGAGAATTGAAAGTTCAATAGGACTTTGAGTAGACTCTTGTGAAATTGCTCTGGCACGTTCTGATTCATCTTTTAAAAGCTGCATCAGGGCCTGTGGAGAGGCAGCTGGATCAGACATGGATTTCTTTGATATTCATTGGTCTGAATCAGTATTTAGGTAGTCATCTCCATCACATAACCTTACTTCAGATTATTTTTTCTATTCTTCAACTCTTTTACCTCCCCCTCCAAATATATCATTTATTTGATAGATTTGACTCAATTGATTATGATTTTGGATGTCAGCTACAGCCACATAAAATGCCCCACTCCCAGTCATCACGATTTCTGTTTGATACCTATTCATGGCTCGATTATTTTCTTTGGGAGTTCTTTTTCCAGCCTGTTTCCCAGACCCCAAAGAAGGACCCCACTCGAGAAGCTGGTTCTTTTTCATTCTGATTCACCACAATCACTTTAACCAAAATCAAGAACCTTTCATTAAACTATTAATTACCTATACTATCTAGTTAATTTTAATTTAACAATATTTAAATATGATCTCCTTTATGAAATGTAGAGTTTCTCGATTTTTCCAAGTGGGAAACAAAAGTAAACATAATCTGGACAAAATAATTATTCTAAAGAGCTTTGAGAGTATACTGTGACCTACATTAATAGAAACATTTCATCTATTAAAATCAACTGAACTGTGTCAAAACATAGTCTGGGGGGCTCTCATTGGCTGTATCCCTTTATGTTCATGGTAACATCATGTACTAGATGCTGGTGATTGAGCTCTAAAACTTTTACATGCATTGGGTATTTAATAAACTCTTATGGAATGAATCATAAATTTCTTCAAAGTAGATGGTTTTTATAGTTATATTCCACTTAGGAGGCAGGACTTCCTCTTGGTTTGTAGGTTTTATCTCTCAAATTTTTTAATTCAAAAAATTAAAATAAAAAAAAAACACCCAATATTTTTTCTCTCTTAACCGTCTTGAAGCAGGGGAAATCTGAGTTAAACATTTTTCTCTGGCACTGAATATAGGTCATATAAAAGTTGGGTTAGTTAGGCTCAAGTCTATGCTCTGGGGTTGTAATTAATCTAAATTCTGTGGTCATTTGAGAGAAGTCTGCTTGGCCAGTTTAGTGGGAGGGTTGTGGGCTACATGTGATTTTGTTAACTGTTTTTTTTTTTATACCAATTTATTGTGAAAGTTGGTAGGCCTGTTATATACAACTATGTACTAAGTGTACGCATCTGCCCTGATCTCACATTAATGATGCTGGTTTTTTTTTTTTTTACTTTTTTTTTTTGGGGGGGGGGTCTTTTGCTTTAGATATCCAGGAAGAATATTCTATAAATATCAAGAATTCCATGTTTTTTGTTGGAAGTTCAGCTTGGGGTTCCACTCATCCTTTTATGGTTTTGTAGTGCTAACTGATAAGAGTCTGTTACAAAATAGTGAATCTAGTGGGGCAAAACATGAACGTGATTATTGGCCATGCTGGATTGGACATCATGTGAAGGATTTCTCCCTCTCTTCTCAAATCCAAACCTTGGAATATATAACTTTGTCTGCTGACTTAGTTGCAGGGAGGAACTCGAAGAGTTGGAATGTAGTCTGGCCTGGGTTGATAGAGACAGACCATGCTTCACATGCCTGCACCAATGTGCCCGCGTACAGACAGGTCTGGGAGGGCCAGAGACAACAGGCTAGATTGCACATTAAGACTGCTCCTAATTTAGGACTCCACTCACTGGGAATATGGAGTTATTGGATTATCTATTTTCCCTCCATTGAGGAAGTGCCAGAAAAGGGAAGATATAAATGGAATAAGATTTTTCACCCCAATATTATTATACTCTAGGAGATAAGAGGAAATATATTGAATTTTTCAGGGATATTTCTCTGATGTGTTCAATTGTTTTACTTGCATACAGATAAGACCTGGTTTAAAATTTAATATAGACATGAGTAAGGGTGAGTTTGAGATAACAGGACTTAATGAAGGTATGTTATCTCTGTAACATTGGGTACTGATTTTTAGGATAGGTGTATTGATTTTTGAGCCATAAAAGGTAATACTCTTGCATTATTGACATTCTTAATTAGCATAAAATATGTATATGTGCAACAACTCTTGAGAAACCATTGCCTAAATTAGTATTACCTTGCTGTTTGTTTGTGTAAATCCTAGAAAAAATATTTTTACATTTGAATACATTTTTTTCTTGTCACCACTAAAATCAGAAGTAGAAAACGAAGGGGTTGTTCCCCTACACTGTACTACACAGGGCTTCCAATTATTCTCATTTTTGATAGAAACACATTTTTAGGTTTGAGATACAACTCAGGGAAAACATACTGAAATGCAGTAATTTTATTTTTATATTTCGTGGGAATTACATGCCTAAGAATCTGATATAAGCTATGGATCTCTCTAGAAAACTACATATTGCAAACATATAGAAAATTTAGCATACACTGAACAGAGGGATAATCTAGGTGCTCACTCATATTAATCAGTTTTATAGTTTCTAATTAGAGAGAAATTATCACTATATGAATTATGTGGATAATTGAAGTGAAGAGATATAATTTTTCGAACTTTCTTAACCATCTAAAACAGAGCATTTGCTTAACCCTGCTTCCTCCTATGTAATATATTTTGGAAAACAGAAAGAGATATGACCTAGAATAAATGTATTACAATAATTATCGATTATTGTTTGATATTCCTTACTACATCATGAGAATTTAGCGTTATTGTGAAAATGAAGGATTATCTGGTTGAAGACTTACCTGTTTCCTTTGTGACTTTCACTAATACTCATATAAGAATGGGTTTTCAAATTATATAATGTTTAGAAAGCTACATTATATACATACATAACACTCATATGTAATATGTAATACCTATAATGTATATCATATGTGTGATATATATGTGATATGTATCTAGTGTAGGAGATAAGTATTTATCTCTATTTGTATAGAGAGCTATCTATATCTGTCTAGAGAAGAGAGGGAGGGATGTGGGGAGAGAGAGAGAATGAATGAGAGAGAGAGAGACAGAGAGAGAGAGAATGAGAGAAAGAGATAGAGAGACTGACCATGTATTTAAAACCTTCCTACACAGCTTTCCAAAAAGGGAGGCAAACACACTTACCTAATCCAGGAGATTCAGGAATTCTTTTACATTCTTCTCTTATGGCAGCAGGGAAATATTTTTCTGGCAGTTTTTCTCAGCATTATATCAGAACATTAAATGCATATGAAATGACATGTAGCAAGCCAGTTTTATATATTGCCTCTGCTTTTCCACAGATGAGCTCCCAGCTTCTCTCATTTACATCTTTCCCAAACAAAACCTTCCTGGCCTTAATGTGGTGGAAATGGTTGCATGAAAGTTCAACAGATAATGAGGCTAAGTCATAGGCTCCCTTTCCACACACTGTCAGGAAACTTTGTTTGCTGCATATGGTTGAGAGGGAAATTAGTTCAGGAAGTTGCACTAAAGCCAAATTTGTTTTCAGAAAGGAAAGCAGCCACCTTCTTTATTTTTATTTGGGGCATTTTCTCATAGGAAAAAAAAAAAAGTCATATTCTTTTTTTTTTTCCTGATAAAGTTATTCAAGGTCATTTTGGTTTATAGCCTTTCTTTTTTTGAACTGAGCTGCTCTACAAATCAAACTGATGTTTATTTGAAGAATAAGCCCTTAAATGCCTTCTGAATCCAATTGTTCCTACTTTGCCACTTTCTTTTGATACAGTATTGCCAGTATGAGGAGTCACTTGAAGTTCAGTTTGTTCCCGGTTCCATGCCAATTCTAGGCCCAATCCTGGTAACACTTATGGGTGAGTAAGTACAATTCTATAGTAGGTTTGAGCATTTATTGAGGTCCACTTATGTGCTGGGCACTGCATGAGGCATTTTCAATATGTTTTCTTACTTAATCTTTAACTTAGTAAGTATGCTAGCAGTAGTTTACAGATGAGAAAACTGAAGTTCAGAAAGGCAAAGCAATTGTTCCAAGGTTACACAAATATTAACTGGCAGAGAGAGAATTTCAGGTCTTTTACTTCGTTAGGGCAACACTCAGAGTTTAGAATCAAGGCAACATGGCTGGAAGTCAAACTCTGACCTGGGGGCTGAGTTCTATAATTTGAATTTCTGCCTCATTCCTGAGTCAGAGACACTATATTTCATCCTCTTCTTGATAAAACAAGTGCTTGGACACTTGTCTCAGTAACAAACCCATATTCTGTAATGCTTTCCCTGTTTGTAGAATTGTTCTTCCTCATGCACTTACTGAGAAGTGAGCTGTCGATCTTGGTGTAGATCTTAACAAGGTTCAGTCCTAAACCCTCTGTTTCCAGGACACCAGATTATCTCTTGCTGGATACTCTTGATTTCAATAATTAACCTAGATTACTGTGTTCTATCAGCCATGGCATTTTGTGGCATTACAGAATTTCCAGTTTTCTGACCATGCCAATCTACATTAGGTTATAGAGATTTCTTGTTAGTATAAAATTAATGGAATAAACTGTAGCAGGAGATTTTTTTTTTTGAAAAATAAACTTCATATACCCTTCACTATTTGAGATTGAATAATAAGTTTAAATGTTTGGATTTTTACTTATAAATTTTTTATCTTCTTTTTTAATCATCAGATTTTAAAAAGATTATCCTTAATTGCATAAATGCTTTGTATAGTCTATATAAATTTAATGCAAAATTTGCTTTTGAAAAAATATTACATTATCACATTGTCCTTTTCTATGATAAGTTATTAACAACATTTGTTTTGGTTTGGTTTTGAAGGGACCATACTTTTGTGGGTGAGTTTGCGTACAAAATTGGACTGGTATTACTACAGCAGTGCTCAGTAAACATTTATTCAATTAGGTATTCTGTACTCAAGATAGCCACTAGATTTCCCAAATCCACCCACATCAGTTAGTAGTACTTGCCTATGGTAGAAACTAGTTTCACTGGTTTTCAAAGGAATTTTAGCCTCTTTAGGCTCTATGGAGGATGAGTCAACTTGACACTTAATATCTACCATGGGAATGGAAGGGGAAGGGATGACAGTATCATATGAACTTGAATTTATCCAATCATCACTCTGTTGTACTTGTCTTAGGAGACTTGGACCTATTGCTTTGTGTGCAATTTCTTCTATCCTTACATTGTCCTGGTCACAGGTTCTAAACTTTCTGATCTTTCCTGTCTTTACTGCATTTTTAATCTGTATGTGTCTATCGAATCATTAGTTATAGCACTATTTTGTCTACATTTAGAAAAATTCTATTTCATTTATATAATATTCAACCATCAGACGAACCATTTAGTACTTGATTCTGAGAACCAACAAACATGGCAAAGAACCAGCAAAGGTCACAGCATGCCAAGCACTTGATTTTGACTATACAAAAGAGTCCATATTCCTTTCACAAAGACCTCCCTGTTCCAAATTCAACCTATAGTTTGTTTCATCTTCTTGTCATTCCTTATGTATAACATAAATACTAAACAAATTTAATTTTCCATTTCTAGAACCTGCCTTTTTACTTTATTTTTGTTCAGGACATTTCTGAGGGATAGTCTCTAAGTTGGGTCTAAATCTGGCCCTTTTTATGGGCTCATTTCTATAGTGAGATATGTCCATCTCACTATCACGTGAGTGGTGTGTCTGTTGTAACCTCTGTTGGTTCTTAGCTATCTTTGGACATTAGAATTAAATTTTTCGGGTTCTAATAATAGACCTACTAATCTATGAATGTGTGCTAATTATTTAACTTCTCAGAACCTTTATGATTTCAAAAATGATTATAATAATAACTGCCACATAGAGTTGTCATAAGTGATAACTGAGTTAATGCATATAATACATTTAGCATATAGCAAGCACTCATTAGTGACTTATAAGTGCAATTTTTATTAGTGAGTCGATTGAGTCTAAGGAGGAGACTGAAATTTCTGAAATGCAGCTGGTTATAAAACCAAAAGGTGGAAACTTCACGTGTATATGGTAAAAAAACACTTTCTGCAAATCAGCTTCTTTTATGTATTTAACTTTTGAGATATTTATGAATGAATGCAGCAAGGCCAACTTCCAAGTGTCCATAAAACTAATTCTCTCAAAGGCATTATTATGTAATTAATAAGGTTCTGTACTGTTTCCTAGGTCTTGACTAAGCTTTTGAAAAATGACCATTTTTTCTTGCTCAATCTGCTGAGGTCTCTCTGCTAGGCACCCAAATGTGTCAGATCTAGTCCATGTCACAACTTTACGAAAGGTTTTACTACCTCCATGTTACTGTTGTGGGAAGTGAGCTTCTGAGTTCTTAAAGTCAGCAATACATAGTTAGAAAAAGACTTAGGATTGTTTCTGGTTTGGGCTTAAAATTTTGTATTTGCCATACTAAACTTTTTTAAGCTATCGGTCTTCCAGTGAAACAGTTTTGCCCAAGTAGTCACTCATTGTTAAAACTGGTACCCATATGATCATTATGAGAAAATCACTTCAAAGCATAGCAAGTTTATTTAAATTTCAACATATTGACTCTTTTGTCACATTCTCATTAGCAATAATTAGTATCATTATGATTGATATGAGTCCATCAAGACACCTTGCTGTAGTTTAGCTCATGTGTTTGAGGCCAGTTTATGGCTGTACTACAAGCAAGAGACTGGACTGAGCCCATGATAATACGATCTTTTGCTTTAATAACTGCTTAATTAACTTAGACATAAAACAGACAACCCCCCTAAGACAAACATATAACAATGTGAACAAAGGGACAAAATGCCTTGAATATTAAGTTTAAGTAATAAATTTCTATAATGTTTTTGGGAAACAAATTTAAAGTCTAGTGTTTGGGTTGATATTATTCCCATTTCATAAGAAGAAGTTTATGTAGTATATAGATATCAAATCAAGGTTTTCATGTCTATAAATATGTCTATATGGGTATGCATGTATGTGTGTGTATATATAAATGTTTTTAAGTTAAATATATGTTATATTTGTATGGATATGTATACACTTACTTCCTGTCTTAAATGTCTCAGCTTTTATGATGAAGTACTAGCATCACTCAATTATCTTCACATTTATTCTTGAGAGAATTAATCTGTGATTGGAGACCAACAATCGTAATTACTCAAACAGCTTTGAACAACCAATGCGTTGGAATTGGAAATTGACAAAGTCAGAAGGAACTTTAATAATTATAATTAGGAGGAAGGAATGGTATCAGCAGATGCTGTTCTAACAGAACTCAAACCATTCCAATTATTGGTGCCACATTACATCTGTAAGCAAATTACAGAGCTTGTTGCAAGAAATTTGGAAAGTTGCTCTTAGTAAATTCATTATTCATTTGGCTTTTCTGGGATGAGCATCAGGCTGGTGAAGCTGACTCTGCAGCTACAGAAGATCCTTCTTTTGTGCCAGTTATGGATAATCTCTCATAATTGAAATAGAATTAATAACTCATGTTAGCCAGGTGGTGGGTTGTTTAACTGGTTGCTGTGGGGAAGAACTGCTTTGAAATTCCAAGCACTGTCTTAGTTAGCAAGTTGTTGATACCCATATATTGGGCGTTTTTTTTTCTCCTTTCAAAACTTAGAAAATGAAGAGAAGATGCCACCTTTTTCCATATCTACAAATTAAAAAAAAAGAACCAAAAATCTGCCAATTACTATTAAAATCCTTAATCACTTCAGTGTCTGCACTGTCATTTTACCTTTAGAGAAGTTGTTAAGTTGAACCTAATTAATGATAATAGTTAACGATTCCTCAGTTTTAAATAATAATTATATATTATTTCATTTAATCTTCACCCTGTAAAACAATTACTTAACTTCACTCTAAATGAAGAAATTGAAGTTTAGAGAAATTGAGTCCTTTGCCCAATCTAAAAAAAATGAGTAAATAAATATTTAAACACCAAGACTAGTGTTTATTCTTAACCATTATGCTATACTGCTTTTCTTGAAGAGAGTCTCACTGACTATAACATGAAAAAGCTAATAGTATGTAAACATAAATGCATATTTAATTCAGCTGACATCCATCCAGTATCTCATGTATGCCAGGCATAAGAACAACAAATAATACAGTGGTTTAAAGATATGCTTGTCATTTAAGAGTGCAGACTATTGTGGAAGAGATAACAGATGTCCACATAGAACTATAGTCATGAATGCTAAGTTTAAAGTCACAGAGCAGAGTGAGATTTCAGATGATACTGTTAAGCCTAAGTATAGGTAAAGCTGTAAAAACAAAGGAAAACAGAGACAGTACGTAGTAAAGTACCTGTGTTTGGATTTCTCTTTTTGTTATTTAGTAATGTGTCTTTCATTGATGAAATTTTTCTGACATTGTTATTGTTAAACAAAGCACTTGGTTTTCCTCCCAGGATATTGCCACCTGATTGCTAGTCTTTATTACCAATTTTATTGATTACATTTTTCACAGACAATTCGAATGTAAGTAAAATTTATAATAGTAACTGTCCTGAATCTCCAGGGATTAGGTTAAGAAGACTAAACATAGCCATTATTCCTTGTAGTACGAGAACTGGTGGAGAAAGGCAAAGATTATATTTGCTGAACACTAGGCATGGAGAGAGGAGCGAGGGCTGGTGATCGACTCCCTTGTTAGATGTTTCTCTTGCTTCTCATGCACTTGCCTTTTCCTTGTTAATTGCAAGCTTTGGAAAACTGAATTTCTCCATTCTAGAAAGAGGCAGATTCTTTCAGTTTTACCTTAGGCTAGAGCAAGACTTAGGAGCTTAATACCTGTAATACCTAGGGCACCAATCTAGAAGGGAACTCTCTAGCCAACCTTTAGTCAGACTCATTGAAGAATGGGTAAAGAAACTGAGATAGTCCCACAAGCTCTCGGCCATGTCCCATTAAAAAATTACAGTTAGAAGAGAGAAAAGGTAGTTTAGAGAAGGAGAGATGGCAGTGGATCCCATCATTAAACAGGATCATGATGGGTTAAAGTGGGCACAGAGATTTTGCAGCTCCTCCCATCAAGAGTTGAAGTTGTTTTCCTCACTTCTAGAATCTATACTGAAATTTGTGAAAGTAGATCCTTTTAGTGCTTTCAAGACACATGCAGGCAGGAAGGTGACCACTTGAGGTGACAGGTATGTTAATTAGCTTGATTATTGTAATCATTTCACAATGTATATACATCATGTTGTACATCATATATATATATATGTGTGTGTGTGTGTGTGTGTGTGTGTGTGTATATACACACAATATTTATTTGTTAATTATACTTCATTAAACTTAAAAAAAAAAAAAAAAAACAACCCACCACTGGATAATGATAATGATAGAAGAGGCCTCGACTCCTGTGACTGGGCCCCA
This sequence comes from Macroglossus sobrinus, assembly GCA_004027375.1. NCBI lineage: Eukaryota > Metazoa > Chordata > Mammalia > Chiroptera > Pteropodidae > Macroglossus > Macroglossus sobrinus. Next base: position 106,500 of record PVKZ01002651.1, on the reverse strand, counting down.
CAGTCATTCCACGATCTTAACCAGCACACTGTACCGCCTTTCAGCAGAGTAGCCTGGAAACGTTAGAGGGCTTTGTCTTCATGTGGAATGCCTTTGAGAAGGCCTTGTGAAGACTCCTGAGCCAAGAGAGGACACAGCGGTCTCATTATATTATAGTCATGCTGTGCTTGAGAAAATTAGAGACATTTTTCATTAAATCTTAGATGTAATTGCATTGTTACTTAAATTGCAATCTGAAAATGAAAGAGCTATTTTTTTTAAGTCATTAAAATCACACAAAAAATTGATGTGGAAAGGAGGGTTATGACTATTCAGTGAGTGGCAAGAGGGTGCTGATTTAGTAATTACATAATTTATGTTTGTATGCTGAAACTCCCTCTTTGGCTTTCTGGAATGTCCTAGATTTGAACCTATTAATCAATTACATTTATAAAAAAATTTTACATCGCTTATTCTTTTCTCCTAATAATTTGTAACCAGGGTACAATTGACATCCCAGAGTGATATCTAGAAGTGTGTACTTATTGTAAAATGTTAAGACAGCTTTTAAAAATAATGAACATGTACCATGAAAGTAAATTAATAGAACCCATATTGTGATCCTGGATTCCTGATTGACTTTCATCGTCTTTGTTTGCTCGCTCACCACAGGGGAAGAAGCTGCCATCACCATGAAATTAATAATGTTCAACCCTATTAAATAAAACTTAAAGAGTTATGGGTTCTGAATATTACACTAATACCATTTTATGACTAAAACCAGATAATTCATTTCTTTAAAATTATAATCTCAAATTCGCATTTATTTAAGCAGTTGTCTGATATGAATTTTTTTTTTCTTTTTGGCCTCTAGACTATAAGTCTTATAATTGCACCTGAAAGGTAAAAATCTAATTGTAGTCTTTCTGCTTCTATAATTTTGAACTTATTGTAGTTCAGGATTAATTAATTTATTTCACGGTTTCATTAAGAGGGAAAACAATGTTTCTGTGATTGAATTCTAGCCCCAGCTATGTATACTTTTGTTGGAGATGTTTTTTTCAAAATCCCTTGTTGCTCCAAAATCACATAACAATAATATAGAACTTTTGTAAATGAATAAGGGATCCAAATTGAATAGTTCTACTGTTGAATTATATGTAGATGTAAAAATCTAATAACAAGAGCGAACGTTTATTGAATGCTCGCTGTGTGCCAGACATAGTTCAAAACACCTCACATACACATTGTGATCTAATTGTTTAACCCACTTGTGCCGATGGGCTCTGCAAAGGCCCCTCACTCTGGGGATTTTACTTCTATTTACCATCCTGAAGGAAGAGAGTAGTTTAGCTGTAATAGCCCTTATGGTATTAATTTAATCCATGAGCGTGGGCAAGGAAAAAAAGTTCGTCTTTCCATTTTCCAAACTTGCTGAGAACTTGTAGGGAGGAAGAGAGCCTGGGTTGTTAGAAAAGCCTCATCTCCAGTACCCAGGATGTTCTCATGCGTGGGTGCTGGATTTAAATGCGGTGTATCTTTATCTCCAGTCTTTCTTTGTCTTTATTCAAAACTTTTGTAAAGAAAAATACAATTACAAGGATGATAGTGACTCATGCTCTGATTATAGTAGTGAGAAATTATAAATGAATTTTATTGTATAGGTGTCAAGTGTACAATTTAATAATACATCATCTGTATATTGCTTTGTGTGTTTACCAAAAGTCAAATCTCCTTCTGTCACCATATATTTACCCTTGTTTACCCTTACCTACCTCCCCCTTTCCCTCCTTTCTCTCTGGTAACCACTATACTGTTGTCTGTGTCTATGAGTTTTTGTCTTGTTCATTTGTTTTCAGTTTTATAGCCCATGTATGAGTGAAATCACAGGCGAGGAGACTGACCGAGGTTGAGAATTCTAGGAGATGAGGATCGTTTGTGTTCCATCTTGGAAGCTAGCTGTGGTGTCATCCCAAACTAACATTTGTTTCTTTTTGTTGTGACATAGTATATTATATTGGATTAACATCCATCGAAACAGTGTTTGCCAGAGAGAAAGAGGGAAGGGGAGAGGTAGATAAGGGAAAAGAGGGTCAAATATGTGGTGGTGGAAGGAGATTTGGCTTTGGGTGGTAAACACACAATGCAGTATACATAGGATATATTCTAGAACTGTACATTTGAAACCTGTATAATTTTATTAACCAGTGTCACCCCAATAAATACAAAAAAATAAAAAAGTAACAATAACATCCTACGTGTAAATTTTCTCATTTACATACCTACTATAAAAAAATGTTTTATAACCAAAATATAATTTTGAGTGAACAATACAGTGTTATTATTTATTTAAATTTAAAGTTTTATTTTTAATGTGTTACTTGCTATAGTCCATCAGTCAGAGAAAGCACCTTTGGAGCTTCCAGGGCGGTTGACACTGTGTGGAACGTGACAATTTCCTTTGAACATTTTTAGTTTAAATTGGAACTTGCACAGCTCAGGTAAAGAACAATCCAAAACACCTTATTTCCCAGTAAAATTTCCTGTTCAGTCAGAATTGCCCCAGGATTTAGTAGGTAATTTCCCTAGCCGATCCAGAATTTTCCATCTTGGTTAGTTTTAGCCCTTTGTAGTTTCCTCTATTATTGTATAATTACGCCACCTTAAAAGGTACATACACTTTATGAGAAGGTGGGGTATTCTTCTAGAAAACAAACTAGAACAAATATCAGTATCCTGGCACAACCTGAGGGAAAGGAATATTTCTTAAAAATAAAAGTATCACTTAAATGAGCTATTCTTAGGGAGTGGCTCAGCTGGGACAGTAATCCTCCTAGGCTGCCAGTACTGCCACCCACTGCGATTATGTGCATATAGAAATCAGCAGAGACTTTAAGGAACCAAAGGTACACAGTGCTTTATATATATGTAGTTGCAAAAATGCTGCCAGAATATTTTAACCTTCAGCAAATTTATTCTCTGTTCCACAAGGTGGGGTTGTTTTGGTTTGAAAGAAAAGAACCTGAGGCTCAAACTGAGACACGCACTTACCCTAGTTCCAGGGGAAGAAAATATTTTATTACTTTGCCATTAAAGAGGAGGAAAAGACAGAATTTTGTGAATGTATGAGAGAGAAGTTCTTGGTACACTTTATTTGTTCTTTTATTCTAAAAATATGCTTTAGCCAAACAAATTTGAAATAAAAAAGATTCTGTTGCTCATTTAATAATTAAGAAACACGGGCAATTCAATAATTTGTTAATCCCACAAATACTTATTGCTGTCTCCTATGTGCCAGGCAGTGTTCCACAGCTTAGATATAGAGAATTGAACAAGTCTGTGAAAAACAAACTATTACAACAAAACTTATTGTGGGACTCATCTTCTATCAGGGCTGTGAAGGGGCCCTAATAGAAGAAGAGTTGAAGATGAAATAGTCATATAACAAATTAGACGATGATACATTCTAGGTAGAAAATGAAAAGAATGGAGGATACCTAGGGCAGGGAGTAATTTGGTCTCTGAAAATTTCTCTGAAAAGGTGGCTCAGCTTACTAGTAGACCAGATATGGGCATAAAAGAAATAAAGAATGAATGTATCTCACATCATTTAAATTATTATATTTTCAGATTATATTTTCAGATTTTTCCTCAATTTATAAAAAATATTTTTAGAAGAAGTTTGGTTTGGGGCTTTCTGTATCAGGTTTGGAGCCATTATAGATTACCCAAGAAAGCTTGGATACTTGAAGTTATGGGTCCTTGGAGCTAGTCCCATTCTTGCCACTATTTAGCTGAGTAACTGAAGAAGTCACTTTTCCTGAAAATGATGGATAGAAGTGGATGGCCATGGGGCAGTGGATTATATGTCCATGTGTCACCTAGAATTTGCTGTCTTCCTTTATTGCATGAGGCTGTATGACTGAGTGATGGCCAATGGGATGTAGGGGCGTGGGGAAGATATAAATCTTTTCCAGATTAAAAGAGGATTTTAATAAGTGTAAATATTTGTGACAAAAAGCATCATCATCGATTAATTAACAGCAGTTTTTCCTTTTAAATACATAACGTTGCTTTTTACAATCAATGGTATCTTGAGTCTGTAAAATGCAAGTACCACTATCCTGATTATATGACAGTCCTTAACTTATTCTCATAGAAAATTTGGCTTTATGTTTTTACATAGATATGGGATTCTCACAGTATAAAGGTAGAACACTATATATTTCTCTAAACTGGAAACACTTCTTTACTGTGAAGATTTTCAAAAGAAGAGAGAGAGAAAGCTCCATTTTATTAAATATTTTTGTCTAACACTGAGTATCATGTTTTCATACTAATTATTTGGTTTAATCATCACAATAATTTAGAAAGTGTAGGTAGCTTTGTTTCTATCCATTTTGCATGAGTAGTGACCCTGAAAAGGTTACAGATCTTGTTCAGAGTCATTCAACAACTAAGAAGTGTGGAGCCAAGATCTAGCTTTGGTCCTTTGCCACCAAAACCTGTGCCTTTTACATTTCCCAGAAATAGTAAATAAGGGAGATGCATCGGGAATACTTTAAACACAGAAATTATAACACAATGTTAAAGAGCACAGACTAGAGAGCCCAAGAGCTTCAAATTATTTCTCAGCTCTTCTACTTGGTAGTTTTGTGACTTTGGGCAAGTTCCTTAGCTAATCTGTGCTTTGATTTCCTCATGTGTAAAATGTGGAAAATATTAGTATCTAGCACATAGAGTTATAGTAAGGATTAAATGAGAGAGAGAGAGAGAGAGAGAGAGAGAGAGAGAGAGAGAGAGAGAGAGAGAGAGAG
>PVKZ01002651.1:0-101604 GCA_004027375.1 Macroglossus sobrinus | reverse complement strand
AGAATAAGCCAAACAACCAAAGTTCAAATAAAAAAGGAGGAAAATTTTGCTGTGAGAGATAAAGAAGAAACTAATTGTCAAAGTGAGCAATTGATTCTACTTGTTTCTTTATCACTCAGACTTGTTTCTCCTTGTTTCTTGATCAGGGCTGACAAAGATTCCCAAAGGGACTGATTGTGCTGCAAATTGGACAGCATCTCTGAGAACTCAGTTCCATACTTGAAATGGCAATATCAGCCAGCAGTCAGAAACTGATGTAAAGGGTTTCCGGTGCAGCTATGACAACAGCAGAGGCAGCAATAAAAGGGAGATAACGTCAACTTGATCTATGGTTTGTAGGCCAAGAGAGGCAAGACTTTTCCACACTACCTTCTTTCTAACGTTCCTTTCACCACTTGTTTGTTTGTTTCACTAACGAGATTGATTCTACTTTTGAAAGTGACAGAGGTCCCTGTGCTTCCAAATTGAAAAGATTGGAAACAACTCAAACTGAGTGCTGGTGAAAATGGTTCAGTTAACCTGTGTATTTAAGTACCTAATACAATATTTGAGTATTTATGATGTCACTTGGATATTTGAGTACCTATTACATGAACCAGGTATTGAAATATTGAAGGAAATAATGCCTCAAAGACAGCAGAATGAGATGTTATATGATAATGAGTAGCATAAAATAAGTGTCCTCCCCCCCAAAAAAAATTCTGTGCAGCATGGATCTCATGTTTGGCTTATGGGATCATGTGAGACATTTAGAGAAAGTGTGTTTGAAATGGATCTTGAATGATGCGATCTAGACAAATAGAGAGAAAAAGTACTGAACTCCTTTCTAATCCTCACTTCAGTATTTGTGGCTTTCAGGTGGAAGTTTTAATAGCTGGCTTGCAGGACCCTTGGAAAATTTATTGAATTTATGTTTCAACATCATATATGTAGATAGGTCACATTTTGAGTGGAATTCAAATGATAAGTTTTTATAAAGATTTTATTAATTAAGATTCTTTCCATATTGCAACATATTTTCATAGCTCTCCCTCATTAAAGCTTTGTTTTTTACAGCCACACATGTGTCTTAATAGCCAGCATAAATATTATTAAGAGAAAGTATGAGTTTGCAACTGAAATTTTTATTCACAGTTTGGAGGTAGAATTCTCAGCGGTCACAATTTCTAACCTCACTGGTCTTTAACATGCAAACTGATCACTTTTTAAAAGCACTCTTCAAACAATATTGGGAAACTGACATTTTTGTCAATAATGATATTGATCAGTTTTATAAATATAATTTCCAGTGTCTAATATCAATACTTAAAGCATTCCTAGAAAATATGAGAAGAAAAGAATTGAGCTCTATGAATATCCATAAATTAGAAGAAAAGACTCAAAACCACTTTTAAATAAAAAATGTGGAATATAACAAAAGACACAGGATGAAAGCCAGTTTTATAGAGTGCTATAAACACAAATGAAACAAACTAATGTGAAACAAAGGCCAAAACCACATTGAAAAATATCCATTGACCACAGACTTCTGCTGTTTTAGCTGTGTGTGTCTATTAATGCCTCATCATGGATTTGTTACTGAACATGAACTTAGGTTTAGTGGGCCACCCATGGGGAAAAATTCAATATGGAATCAGAGCTGCTGATCTGAATCTCTGCTGAGAAATGAAAGCTAGAAATGTAGATGTGAAAATCACCCCCATAGAGATGATAGTACAACTATGGGAGTATTGTCATAAAAGAGAGAGGTTACATTGAGTAGAGAGCAGTGATTATCAATCCTCTTGGTTTCCAGCAGGTATTTTAGAAACACCGAACACAGGTCGTATACTAGACATCATGGAACAGAACCTTTGGGAGAGGATTGTTACTCAGAAATCTGTAAGTTTAAAAAAGTATCTTCATATTGACATATATAAATATATATATTTTTTTAGTTGAGGAAGAACCTAGAAAAAATGACTACAAATTTGAAACAAGCATTTTTTTCTTCCTATATAAAAAAATAAATCCAAAAATATTTCTGTGCCCTATTGCTTATTCATTGTTAGAATCAAAAGTTTCATTAGAAGTGCTTTTGTATCTCAGTTTTATTAATTAATCCTTTAAGTTGTGCCAGGGAATTAATTTTTTTATATAAGCATTTTCCTCATTCTCTTTTACCAAGTGTACATTAACTGAGTTCTCTGCAACTGCTAAAGGGAATTGACCAGATTCTCTCACAGGATTCATAAACAAATAGCTTAACATGGTATTTGCTTATTAAGCATTGGCACCCCAAAGGAAGTAATCGCTCAGCAATACAAAAGTGTTAAGAATTGAAAATCTTTTAAATAAATTGTTTGAAATGATGGCACCGTAAGGCTTTTATTACACAAGTTTTTTTCATTTTGTTTTGTTCTCTTCTGTTCTGGATGTGAGAGAACAGTTGACCGAAGGGTTTCTATTTTCTGAATTCATGTGACATATGCTGTTAATATCTGTGTCATAAGAATTTGATAAAGTCATTTTTTTCCTTATACATTCTGAACCTGGAAGAAGCCATCTCCTCTGAATTATAGATGGTTTTGCTCAAGTGGAAGTAATACCCACTTTCTCGCTTTCAAGTACCGTAACCAAGGTTCCTCCTGAGGTGTCCAGGTGTGTGTGCTCTTCCTCACCTTCCCATCCACTAAGGTAATGACCATGCCTTTGGCATAATCATAGATTCTGAAAGATTGTGCTGTGAAGTAGACCGAATTAAGCATTACTATCTACTAAACCCCAGGAAATAGCTTTCATCCACAAATGCATTTAAAATTATGTACTTTGATATTTAATTCCTTTGAGATATAGCCCATTGCTTGCCCTTTGCTGTAAGAAATTCTCAAGGTATATTTTCATTGCCCTTGAGAAATGCCATAAAATTTTGTATGCTGCAATATCAGCTCAGCTTGTTTCATTGCAATCCTGCTATAAAATACAGGCTCACACTCATAGTTCTAATTATTGTGTGGTGGAGGGGTTGGGGAGTGGGGAACAGCACATGACAGAGACAGAGAGACAGACAGCAGTGAGATATAACCTAAATATATAGTTGTACATAATAGTACAAAAACACTTTAGAGGTCAAAAACTTAACAGCTTTAAGCAAGGAAAGATTCAATGGAGAAGAAACGTTTTCAAAGCAGAGGGCTGGTCTATGGTCATGCCACCCTGAACAAGCCCAATCCCATCTGATCTTGGAAGCTAAGCAGGGTCGGGCATGGTTAGTACTTTGATAGGAGACCACCAAGGAAGACCAGGTGCTGTAGGTGTAAAAAATAAATAAATAAATAAGGGATTGTAAGATGATAAGGTTCTTGCAATCTGTGTGTCAATCAAGGGTTGCTTTGTCCAAAAAAAAAAAAAAAAAAAAAAAAGCAGAGGGCCAATGGACTGTAAGACAGGCTGGATGAAGAACTATACACCTGAGTTAACAATAATAACAATAATACTTATCTTGGTACTTATGGAAATATGTGGAATTACTCTCAATACAACAGGATTTGCTCTCGTACTTTATTTTTATTTTTCTATTTATATAAGGCTTTTAAAAAGAGGAGAAAAACAACCTAAAGACACACACACACACACAGATATAAAAAATCTGCTTTGGGAATTCTGGCAATGTGCATTTTAAGAAATTGAAAAACAAGTTGGAAATAATTTTTTAAATCTATTCTCTAAACAAGTACTTATCTCGTTCTTATTTTGAGCCGGACACATTTCTAGATGCTTTGTGGCAATCAAGATAGACTTAGTCACTATTTTCATGGCATTTACATTCTGAAGAAAGAAATGCCATGAAACAAGTAATTGTTCTGAGGTCTCTTGAGTGTTAGGACAAGAGGCATACAGGGCACAAAGGGAACACATAGCAATATTGGAGTATGCCAGCCATCCTACCCAGGTGACAAAATCAGGGAATACCAAGTAGAAGGGTAAATAACATCCAGAGGTGTGAAGCCTGGGATAAAAACATAGAGTTCAGAAAGTGATGGGAGTTCAGCCTCTAGCCCTCATAACTAGCAAGTGAGATACCATTAGCAGAGGCACTAGAGATAGTGCTAGAGATTGATAAGTCACTTATTTATTTCTTTTTAGGTGAGGCAACCCTCGGTTGACCTCACAGATTGCAAGGACCTTGTCAGTTTATAATCCCTTATTTTCTTAGCCTACAGGTCTTCCTTGGTGGTCTCCCATCCAAGTATTAACCAGGCCTGACCCTGCTTAGCTTCTGAGATCAGACAGGATCCAGCTTGTTCAGGGTGGCATGGCTGTAGACGGTAAGTCACTTAGAAGGAGATGAATGTATGGAGGGGAGGCAAGGCCCCGATAGAGGCGTGCTTAGAACTGGGGCGCCATTGAGGGATTTTAAGCAGGAAAATGAGCTGATTAGGTTTGCTAAAACTACTTTGTGTTCGGTGATGGAGGGATTGGAGCAAAGCCAGTGGAGATGGGAGACCAGTAAGGGGAGTGTTAAAGGGAGGAGGTGAGAGAGTGGGAGGCTTAGACTAAGTAGTTGTCCGTAGAATAGAGGTGTAACTAGTATGTCCTGCTCTATCCACTCTCCTGAGAAACATAATGTGTGGAGTCTTCATTTCATATTTCAAAGGCATTCTCTCTGAATTCTTTCTCTCCTAATGAGCTTAGAAACTCCGGAAGTCTATTCTGTTCAATGGGTTCACAAAAATAATTTTAACTACTAGTTTGCTTTGAGCACTATTTTCTCATTTTATATTTTGGAGGCACGTTATTAGCCAAATGTGGTAAAACTAGTTTGTATTTACTGCTTAGCAAGTATTCTCCAGGTAGTCTCCCAAATCTCTTTAGAATATATGGGTACAAAGTATGCTTAGTTCCCATATATGAGTACTCAGCCAGAAGAGAAGTAGGAAAATACCCATTTTAACATAATAAGTACGGGTTGACTGCTCTGGTTACTACTGTTGCTTGTGCAAGACCTTTATTTAAGTACCTCCCAGTTGACATCAGGAATGTAAAAATAGATGAAATAGATTATGTTTCCCAAATGTGGCCATACATCTTCCATCCTTTGTACTCTTTGGGACATTACCACTCTACCATCCAGATGTGGTCCCTAATTACCCACACCTTAAATCTGAGGTAGCTTGCAATTAGTTTGTAACCAGCTGGATGTGGCAGAAATAAGGTAACATGACTTTTAAGATCTGGTTGTGAAAAGTGACATAATTGCTACTTTGTTAGTTGGGAAACTTACCTTTGGAGCCCAGAGCCATTACAGAAGGACTTTCTTGAGGGTACCATGCTCTGAGGAAATGCTGGCCTCATCCAGAGGCTGTATGAATTGTTCTGGTCAACTTCAGCTGTGGTCCCAGCCAATAGCCAGTGTTGACTTTTAGATAATTTCAGTCACTTGTGCTCAAGTTGCCTCAGCTTTTGCACATTTCCAGCTGAGGCTTCAGATATGGGACAAATATAAGTGGTTCTTGCTATGTTCTCTATATATTACAGACACACAGAATCCATGAGCTTACTGTTTTTAAAATGTCATTATTTTGGGATGACTTGATATGCAGCAATACTAACTGGAACAGTTAGCGTGATTTCCAAACATTTTTATGGAGGAGAGTTAATATGCACCAAGGATATTCAAATGAGAATTGCCATCTTATGGCAACTAGGATTTAATTTAAAAAATACAATGGACAGGAGTATCAAGTTCATTGGTTTTCCTATTATTTATGTAATTGAGTCTCAAGGAGATTAAAAATATAGAGGTAAGAGATATAATCGGCACTAAATAAACTTATTTGAATTCAGTCTTTTCAAAGAAACATGAAAAAAATTCCTCCTTCTCAGAATTTCCTTATTAGGCCATCATTAATTTTCAGGCTTTTCTTTTTTTTCATTTCTTTTGCTGAACTTTAAATCCAAGAGGAAAAATTTATCAAAACTAGATAACCAATGGATGCTTTTATAGTGCTGTGAAAGATAAAGAATAAATGATTTCTAGGATCTGAGAAACTCACCAAATTGTTCATTATAAGATGTACTTTGTTAATTTCTCAGCTCTTTTATTTTTAGATTTTAGAGGAACATAATTATATGTGTGTTGTTAAGACTTAATCAAAAGAAAGAAAAGCAGTCATATAATTTTAACAATCCAAGTTGTAGCATTTTCCCTGGGGAGCTCTTTAGACCTTATCTAGTATTCATTGTGTCATCCTTTCCCTGACAGTATGAGGTCTATAGCTTCTAGTTACTTAATACTGTTTACAATCATTAGGCTTATGTTATGTCCCTTTCTATTGCATGGAGGTTTACAATTAGAAGATAAGATCAGGCGAAGTTATGCATATCAATTCAGAAATGATAGATGGGGCTAGTTCTCTTCCTTTTAAAAAAGGAATGAAGTAAATTTCTGATCGGAGGAAAGAAAGTGGAGGGGTTGCTTGTGTGTCTCGTCTCTCATCTCTGTTGAGTAAGATTATGTAATGACTTAAATACTTGCAGATTTTAGAAAGCATATGCATGTCAAATATGCAGATTTAGTTCTTTGGAAGCGTTACAAAATTCTGTTAGTCTGATGTAAATATAATGCTGATGAAAGATTGCCAACATGGATAATGAAAGAGAATTTTTTCTGCACAACTAAGTGTTCAAGTAGCTATTTAATAAATATTCCTCTTTATACTACTATAATGCATTGGTGATGGTCTTGTTGCTTTGCCAAATCTTTTGATTATGCCGTATCTTTAATTTGGAAGACCTTTTATTCAAAACAGTGGAAAAATTTTTACAATTAAAGATAAAACGGTACTTAAAATTACTTTGTTAACATACATTAAAAACCATGGAAATCCAATTATTTTCATAACTGTCATTCTTTAAGAAATATTTTGAGAAATAAGAGATGTGGTAAGCATTGCAATGGGTAAAAAATATCAGTCTGAAATTGTCTCTGACCTCAAGGCTATTTTAATATAGAACAGGAAGTGTGATGGGTGTTAATAACCATAAAACAAAGAAACAGAAGAGTGGATGCCCTCCACAGCCTTCTGACCTTGGCTTGTCACTTTTGTCTTTTCTGCACACAGCAGCCAGAAAGATCTGAAAGCACAAAAAAATAATGCCCCTCCCGATTGGGCTCCTTCAGGGACTCCATCGTCATTCAGAGTAAAATCCAAATGTCTGACAGATCCTCCAATGTGTATGGAATCTGAACTGTCTGCTTTTCCGATCTTACTTCAGGCCATTCTTTCCCTCCTTCTTCCCTCTTCGGCTCCACTAGGTTCTTGGTATATTGCTCTGACACTTCAACCATAGTCTTGCCTTAGCCTGTAAACATTTTCCTCAGGCTTCCCCATGGCAGCACCCTCTCTTAATTCAAGTCTCTGTATATTATCCTGGAAAGGGGATTGTGTGGGCCAGACAAAAATTGCATTATTGCATGTCTCGGGTGCTCTTCATTCTGAATTAATAGTCATCTTAAATGAACATCGAGTGGAAAAGTAGTTACAAAGGCAGGAGAGGAAAAGTTTATGTGGGATTGGTTAGTCCCACCTTTTTGGAAGTATTGGTAGTATGGTATAGTGGGCTGGATGCTGGCATCATAATTTTAGTTCTCTCTTGGTATTAGAGAATAGAGGTCCCCCTCTTTGTGAAGATTGCTTTCTAAAGAATAGAATGGAAAACTTCAAGTCCCTGCCTGGTGACTCAATTGTTGGAGGAAAATTTACATATATAAGAGAGTGAGAGGCAAGCAGAAACCAATGAACACAGAGAAAGACAGACCCATAAGGTGCTTAATCTGTTCAATGACTCCTAGTGCCTTATTACTATCAAACAGGAATGATATATAAATTTTCTCATAAAATCAACATTCATTGAATAAGCTCTTAAGAAGCACCCGTTGTGACATCTAACGCATTGTAAATTGCTCTGTGATGAGTCCATAAGTGTGGCGGTGAGTGCAAATAAAACTTCCCAAATGCTTGCTTTGAGTTTGGGGCTCATTCTTTTGACATTGTAGCCATTATTCATGTGACAGAAATAAGCAGTTACTCTTGGGTTAGCACAGTGTAGAGAGGGCAGAGTCCTTAAAGACATAAATGAACAAATAAACAAACAAACAAATAAATAAACTCAAGGAAACCATTATTGGTTTACAAAAGAGAGTAAATAATTTAAACATTTGGGAGATGGCATTAATGACGACCATAAAGATGTTGGTGATTGTAATTAACACATATTAAGTACTTATTATGGTCTATGCACTTTTGAACACAAATTACTTAGTTCTCAAAAAATCCTATGATATAGGTATCATTATGATCCCATTTTACTGATGAGGAAAAAAATACACAGAAAAATTAAATAGTTTGACCAAAGTTGCACAACTAATAATTGACAGAGCCAGGACTGAAATTAAGGCAATCTCTCTCCAAATTCCAGAAATTCTGATAGTGAGATTTATAATAGATTATCAAGTTCATAATGCATTTATGAAGTTAAGTGAAATTGGAATATATAGAATTCAGTTTTGATAAAAAAAAAGCACACCAATGACTATTATATTGTCAAAAATTTAATTAGGGGAACTCTTAATTAGGAGCGTGATTGATGTTATATAGCAGCGATGAAGTGAAAAGTGGAAGGTGGAGAGATGATTGGCTGACCTGAATCATTTCCAGTTCCAATTACCATGAATTTTTGAACTCCCAGAAAAAGAATTTTTGTTTGAACTAGCTGATTTTCCGTGAATCAGTCTTTGGGAACTGATGCTATAAGATAGTCTCCGTTATTCCCAGAGATGGAGGGGCTGGCTGATACAGCTTCACATATTGCTGGCATGTTCTGAATCCACTTGCCTGTCAAGATTTTGAAAGACATAAACGTAGTTTTCAAATATTCAATCCTGGGCCTGGGGGAGACTCTGAGTCTCACAATTTGAAAAGAAATAAATTGTGTCAAGTGTTTACTACTCAATTCCTCCCTCGAAATTGGCTTGTCAAATTTGTAGGAGAGGGTGGATTCTTCATGTCAGTTTCTGGTAAATAGCAGGGCAGGAGCCTTTCAGATATGCAGCATTTAAAAACACTGAAAGGATGAGAGAGGCTGCTGCACAGATTAAGCGTCAAGGCAAAAAGGTAACAAGGCAGTGCCAGGAAAATAATCATATTTTTGTGAATTTGTCCAGTTTCCACTCTTCTTATTACAGATGCTCTCAATTTGAACTTACAGCAGGTGAGTTCACAAAAGAATAATAAAAGATACAGCAATTCCCAATTTACCAATATAAAGTCCTCTTAATTATTTTATTTTAAAAGGTATTATTGCATTTTTCATGTTGGGAATGACCCAAATGCCACGAATGTGTGGAGAATGAAACACAAAGTATATATGCACTGCCATTTTCAGCCATACTCTTTGAAATAACCATAGATAGCAGTTTTAAGCTTATCTTTGCAGTTTTCTTTTTTACATTTGCATAACTGTACCTGTACATATATACACATACAGAATGGTGTTTTCATGAACACTTTTTTTTTTAACTGTACAATGAGTTTTAGTCATCTTTCCATGTCACTCTTTTCAAAGGCGGATAAAGATTAAAGATAGGTATGCAGTATAATTTATCTAACCAGTTACGTATTGATGAAAGTTTGTTTCTAGTTTTTTGTTTGTGCTTCTGTTCTTAAACATGATGCTGTAGAAACTTTACCTCTGGTCATAGTTGGATAACTACTTCCAAACTTATTCTCCTGCCATGAGCAACTATAAAGTGCATAAAGTACATGAGACTGCCTTGTTCAGACAGTGGACAACAGGCAGGGAAAGATGGTGATATTTAGGAGATGGTCCCTACCTGTGCCCAGACTTGATGCCTGAGGACAGGTTCTGGAATATCATGTAGTAGGTGAAATACCAGAAGAGCAAGGAGGTCTTGCTGAATTGAGGGATTCTGAGCTGTGAAGCAGCTAGAAGTTGGAAGGCAGGGACATTTATGGGAAGAAGCTATGCAGGAAAGCAGGGCCCAGAGCATGATGGGTTCCCTGAGGGTCACTGACCGACTCCTGGGCTAACGAGACACAGGAAACAGCTCCAGGAGGCCTAGCAGAGAGTGGTTGCTGTGGAGCTGAGGGCTTGAACAGTGATATCAGTGTGGAAAAGTGCTGAGGGCCACTGAAGTACCATCCCAGCCAACATGGGGAGGCCTTGTTGACCAAGCACCTCAGATGCAGTTAAGATGCCAGAAAGGACACACTTTATCAGTAAAGACCAAACTACCAAGTAAAATCTAAGAACAAAAACAGAATAGCACTGGCAAAACATAAAACTAAGAGCATCTGCCAGTAATTTTGTCCTCACAGATCAAAAGTCAACATCTTCTAAAGGAAAATGACATAATTCAGGGACCCTATAACATATCGATCACATTTTTGAGCATAAAAAATATTGTTTTTATTTATTATTTAAAAAAATGTTTAGTAGAAATAGTCCCTGAGATGACCCAGCTGTTATATAATTATCACACATGAACTTTAAAACAGGTATTATAAATACATTAAAGGATTTGTAGTAACACATATACCAAATAAGTAAATAGGAAATTCTAGCAAAGAAATGGAAACTGTAAGAATAGAACAGTTAAGTACTGAGTTAAAAAATAAATGAATAGAAATTACCCAATTTGTATAATAGAGAGCAGAAATTTTGGGAAAAGAAATCAACAATCGCATGTGCAATGATATTATTTTATCTAGCATACATGTAATTGGAATACTAGAATGAAAGTAGGAGAGAAGGGACAGGAAAAAAAAGAAGTAATGTTCCAAATGTCCAAAAGTTGCCAAACCAATCCTCAGAGCCAAGAGTGTCAGAAAAATCCTAAGTAGGATAAATATGAAGAAGAGAATATCACATCTAGGTGAACTACATAATAAAATGCTTTAAAAATGTTTAACTACGTCAAAATATTTTAACACTTTACTTTTTATTCTAATTTCAGTGGAACTATGAATAAATCCTTGATTCTGCTCTTTTTGCCACATGCTATATAGGTAAAGGTGTCTGTGGGAACCAATTCACTCTGTAAGGAGACAACACACCTTTATAAAATATGTTTTTGGAGGTCCTATGTGGCACTCAAAATCTGTGATTTCAAGACTATGAAGGATTGTTCTTTCCTGGGCATTTGAAAACAACAATCTGGTGTCAGGAATATCTCTGGCTACTAACAAAAGTCATGCTTCATGACCAACAACGACAACAACAAAAACCCACCATAAACAGAGAAATACACATCTGGCAGTTTCAAATATGAGTGCCCAAAATAAACTGTGCTAAACTTTTAAAAACAAGTTTAATTTTTTAAATGACATTGGTTTTGAGCCCTAGAATGGAAAGGTAAGCCAGACGATTTGCAGTTGCAGTGATTCAGTTATGGGAAATTGTTCGGCCATTAAACATTAAACATTTAACATCGTACATTAAACATTGTACATCCCCTAATTTCTGTCTTCTCTCCTTCTAAAATTCCTGCTAAACATGTATGGAACCTTTAAATTCTGTTGCCCGTCGAAAACAACCATTTTTGTAAAGTTATCCATGTTTTTATTTTCTGTGCTGCATTCTGGATTATTGCCTTAGACATCAAATTCAGTTTAATGAATTTCATGCTTTCTTTAGCTTTATGTTAATTTACTCTTTAACCTATACTTTGAGTTTTTATTGTACATTTATAGAAATTTTATTTGATTCCTCTATAAAAACATACCTGTTGTAGGTAATATTATTTGGTTATTTGATTTTGTTTTCTACTCATTATTTATGTCATTATTTATTTATTTATTTATTGTCATTAATTATTTTAAACAGATGTTTAAATAGATTTGTTCAAGGTACTCTATGTTTTAAAATTATTTTCCTGAATGCATTTTGTTCACTCACGAAAGTTTATTTATTCGCGTCGTCTGTAATTATTTTATTTGAGCTCATAGCTGGTGAGACTATTATCCTTTCTGGGAGTCCCATGAGCCTTTTGCTGTGAAAGTATTTTTGTAGGAACAGCTTCTAATTTCAATCAGATCAATAGAAGTGTTGACAGTTGATACTAGATTTTGTCAGTATCTCAGCTGTTTGCTGCTTTTCTTCATGGTGTGAATTTGTACCTCAAATCCATAAGTGGCATCTGGTTTTGTGTTTTTACCTGAGGTCTAGAAAAACAAAGCTTGTGGAAGAGCGTTAATATGCTGTTATTTTAAAAGTAGTATAATTACAGGGAGTAGGAGTGTGGGACAAGAAGAGTAAAGCATGAAAGAACAGAGAGACAGTGCAAATATGTGGAATCTCTCTGGCCACTGCTAGATATGACTGATAGCTTCATCCTTGGGATCATGCCTCTGAGCAACCTTACAAATTGCTTATCAGCAGCTTTGCTGTGTGTTGAAGGCAGGATGAGGAGGGAGGGTCCATTAGAAAGGAGAAAAAAATTTGTCCCTGGGATTCATTGGATACTATCTCCCATTGGTTAGAAAGTTCATCCCACGGATGTGAACTCCCCTGCATTTCAAGTTTGCAAATGCATGAGGCCCCACAGGATTCTACAGTACTTTATTCCTAATGTTTAACAAGGAAGCTTCAGGAAAGAGGCAGGAATCAAAGCGCATGCAGGCAGGTAAGAGGCATTGTGTGATCAGGAGGCGAGGCTTAGTTAGATCCTGTCTGCATAGTCAGGAGCTTCCAGGAGTACAAGCATTGGTCTTAGAATCTCTTGGTAGGTTGGATTCTAGACCTTGGTAAGAGTGCAAGTAATCATTAGAGTTGGTTCGATCAAAAGGCAATCGCCTGTGGATGTGAGGATTACATAATGCAGTCTAGTATATTGTGGTTTCATTTTCTTGCTTGGGTACCTTTTTCCTTTCCTTTTCTCTTGATAAATTATAATCATCCTCAGTATGTACAAGGTTGGGTAGACACATGTTTAGCTTTTTTTTTTTCTTCATGGACTTGGTAGCTCTTTTATACTCTAAGTTTTATACTGAATGTCTAAATTTTAGATTTCATGCTTCATCTCATGAACTAGCATATTTGGCACAGGCTGTTATAGTGATTCAAGTGAGAGATAGTTGCTTTTGTGTGTGTGTATGTGTATAAAATTTTCCTACCTCACTGGGAATGATCAAATAAGAAACAAAAATGAGATATGTATTTTTAAAAATTATGTAATACTATATAAACCTTGTTATTACATTGGTGCTTATTAATACAAGAAATTTCAAAAGAGAGAGAAATTCACATTTTTTAACACTTTTCAGTTCCATTAACAGTAGCTTAGTGTATAATTTTAGGCATTATCTCACCCAATTTCTAATAGACATGTGTCCTGGCTCTAAGTTTGTCACTTAGACATTTTGTCCACTATAGATACTTTACAGGCATCTGAAGGAGAATATATGAATATAATCTAGATAATTTTATTTATTTAAGAAAGATTTTGTCTTGCTTTCTGTATTTAAAAGTTTTGTTTTGTTTCCTTCATGTGAATCTCATTGCATATACATCTGCTTGTTTTGTGTCACAACTGGAATGCTGCCAAAACTATATAAATCATATAGCTTCCAACATCATGGACTAAAAAGTGTGATTTACTCCTTATTAGTATAGCTACAAACACATTTGGTAAGTGTTTAAATTGTGAATCAGCTAAATTAATATTAGAATATTTAAAATAGTATACCTGATATACAAATATGACAAAAAGTCAGTAATTATTTTTAAGTATTCATGTTATGGTAGAGACTATAGAACTAGGTAGGAGATAGCTAGAAAATAAAGAACAGTGATAATTTAACATAAAGCTAAGGCTAAAATCATGAAATAGGAGTAGATTGATTGACCTTCAAATCAGATCAATAAAGTGATTTTTTGTTTAATTGCTTTTTACTATTCTGACATTAGGATTGGTTCTGTAAGCACCGCAGTTCATCAAAGTTCTATGTATCTTTTTTCCCCTCTTAATTTAACCGCATCGATGCCTTTGCAAAGTAGCCCCAGGGAGGTCTTCCACTGACAGTCTGGGTGGAATAAGCAATTATGGTTAATAAATACCAGATTATTGTGCATTATGTAGGCAGTTGTCTTTCTGAGAAGTTAAGAATGGATACCTTTAGTCAGGAAAGGACTTCAAGATCTGTGGACAACAACTGAAAAATAAGAAAGTACTATTTCCTGACTAGAGAATTGTAACAAGACATGTCAAGACGCACACCAAAATTTAAAACCTTGATAAAATAATTGAAGGCAACTAAATCTTGTTTGGCTTAGCATATATGGCTAAGTTTTTTTTTTTAGTTTGTAAAGACATTTCAACTTCAAGATGAAACTTTCTTCTTTCACTCTTTCTCACTCCCTTCACTAAAGTCTCACAGAATCTTTTACTATCAAGTTTAAGCCCATAAGAGTGAGGGGAAAATCAGTTTTTTATTATTTAGTTGCTGAGACTTCAAATTTGCTAAAAATTTTAATTTTTTTTAAAAAGAATGAGTAAGCAAGTGAGAATGAGTAAGAATATTCAACTTGAAAGAATTAATATAGCATTTTATGAGAAAAAGTAGATTATCTTTATGGATATTATATTTGTGGAGAATAAATTGACCTCTTTAAGAAGAATAAAGATTAAGTGACACCGTAAAATTGGCCATATGTTGAATCAGCCATCTCACTTCTATCCTAAACAGATAATCTGCCTGAAAGAGTTCTCAACAAAGTGAATATACTTATTTATCACTGCTGAACTATATATTTAAAGGTGATTGAGATGGTAAATTTTATATTATATATACTTTATCACAATTAAAGATAAATAACACACTCATACATTTATTATCCTGCTTGTTTTTGAGAGTCAAGAATGCAGAACAACTTCACTGAATATTGCTAGCTTTGAATCCCTCATGAGGCTGCAGTCAAGTTAACAGCTCAGGCTTCAGTCATCCAGAGGTTGGACTGGGGCTGGAGCATCCATTTTCAAAATGAATCACACATCTGGCTGTTGACCAGGAGACCCGTTTTCTCCTGACTCTTGGTACAGGGACTTGGTTTCTCACTACTTGGCCTTTTCATAAGGGCTGTGTGTCTACATAGCATGGCACTGACTCCTTCCAGAGCAGAGATTCAAGGATGAGGCAAAGGGACACTGTCTTTTATAACATAGTTTCAGTGGTGATACACTGTTGCTTTCGCTGTATTCTATGGTTCCAGCAGACAAAACCTAATATAGTATGAGAGGAGACTGGGCAAGGTTGAGTATACTGGGAGATGAAGACCATTTGGTTTCATCTTGGAAGCTGACTATGATATCATCCCCAAATGAGAATTGTTTCTTTTTGCTGTGACATAGTATATTATATTGGACTAATGTATCCATTGAAAGGGGAGGTATAGGTAGATATGGGGAATGGGGAATAAAATATATAGTGATGGAAGGAGTTTTGACTTTGGGTGTTAAACACACAATGCAGTATAGGTAGGACATATTAATATGTTCACGTGAAACCTATATAATTTTATCAACCAAGGTCACCCCAATACATTTAATTAAAAATATTTCTAAACACTACATAAAGTACAGAAGTAATTTTCGAGGGCATCATAAGGCAAACAAGGAAGCCAGGATGCCTGAAATAATTAAAATGCTTTGAACTGAGAGTTACTTTGCTTTTACTCCTCAGAGCATTTGCTAATTTCTGGCACTGAGCATGGAGAGGACAAGCAAGAAGCAATGACAGTTCTTTTGGGTTGGGGAGAATCAAATTGGAGTTTGGGGCTAGATGCTCGACCAAGAGCCAACACATATCCAAAGACATGGGAGCAGACAGTAACACCTGAGGAGGTTCTGAGTTATATACACTGTATCAGGACATATATCCTTTCTCTTTACCTATTTCACTTCTTTCCCTTTGGTGTTTGATGAATATGAGTTGCATACATTTTTATATCAGACTGGAAATATATGAGAATTAATTTTGCGATTCAAAGGAAGACGCACATACATACATACAGAGAAGTCAAACCGTGGATGACGATGATGATGATACTCTTTCATCGTTGTCTGGCCTTATCCTGTGTACCTCATTGGCAGCCTTGGAAGCCTCACAAGTATGCAATTTGATGAATGCAAGATTAAGGTAGTTCTGGTCCACATTCCATCTTGTTGACATAAACACAGTATGACTTTGGCTTATTTTAATCAGACCAGCAATAATGCATGGGTTTTCATGAAATTTGGAAAGTATATTTGATATGCCATTTATAATGGTTGATGTGAAATTCACTTTGGATGACCTGGGTGATATTTCAAAAAGATAGTTGGATATATATACACACACATATATGTATATATAAATATATATGTGTAAGTGTATATATATATATATATATATATATATATATATATATATATATTTACATGCACAGATATATATATATATATAATGCATAAACATACAGTAAATATACATAGTTACATACATTTACATATGATTGTTATATATGTATTGAATATATATTTGTTTGTTTATTCAGTTATTTATGTGCTTATTACTATGGGCAAGCACTCCCAGCATTTTACAGACATCATATCATTTAATCTCTGGAAACAACTCTGTGAAGTAAATATAACACTCAAAATCTGACTTAACTGCTATAGCATGTAGAAAAATATACAGAATTATATCTTTCTCTAACATACTAACTCTGGGTAAATGATTGATGTCAGCAATGTCTTTATGTCTTTATTCTACATGGTCATGTAGAGACCTAATTCCTTCAATTTCTTTCTGTTACTTGAGTTATTGTTGCTTCATTTACATAGAAAAGTAGATGGCTTAAAATTCAAGTTTTAGCTAGCTCAAAGGAAAGGTGTAAGCTACAGAGAGAACAAAGAAGAAGAATACTCATATTATAGTCTTAAAAGACCGAGGCCTATAAATGGCACACATCATTTCTACTCACATGCCAGTGGAAAGAATATAATCAATTAGTATCATCTAAATGCCGTGGGGCGGGGATGTTTGTGGAAAACTAGCAATATTTGATATGGAGAGTATGATAGATCTTCCTTTTTACTGTGACAATAGAATCTCTACTTTTTGTCTGCATCTAGGTCCATATCAATCCTGGTCCACTTGCTCAGAGTTTTATGGAAGAAAATTTAGTTTTCCTTAAGCTTTTGTTACTTTTTGGATTTCTGTCACTAGCAGCTAAATATAACCCTAATTAATATAATTGGTATTGTTATCCTTCTTCTAATGACAAATTTATGCTCAGAGAAGTAAATGATCTTGATTCAGGGTATAAACCCAAGGCAGTCTTGCTTTATTCAGTGCTTTTCTCCCTGCACCATTAAGCCAAGACACAAATGAAAACAAATCATGATCAATTTTAGTAATAATGTGAATATACACACTTCTCTTGAAGAGAGAATTTCAGCAAGTCGATTAGTCAAATTGCTGGGTACTGAACTTTTTTTTTTTGGTCAGTGTGTCAAAACAGTGCTAGCTTGCCTGTCCTGAGAAGGTCATGTCCAGGTAGATCTTTGTGAAAGCTCCGGAATTCTGAGCATCAAAGGAACAGATAAAAAACAAAGTTAGATTTGTTGAACTGAATGAAACACCAGATACAAGCACACAGGGAAATGCCATCAGTTCAGGAATAAATGGTGTTTTTTTTCTAGTATGTCTTGAATGCCTTAGGATGGAGGCTACAAATCGAATCTCTGTCTATTGTCTTTTGTTGACAACAGTTGTTGTGAACATTAAGTCAGTCAGTGTGCTTGTGGGAAGATAGGTTAGCTGATCCTTCCCAATGATTGACATCCTTGAATTGCAGAGAATTGACTGATGTAGAGATGCTCTAGTCTTTTGACCTTGAGGCTGTCATGTTGATAGTGTCATGGAGTTTGTACTGGTTACAAGTTGTTGACTGAACCTGATTTTTTTTCCCATTAAGAACTAGGATTATGTGATAAATGAGGGGAAAAATGAAAGCATACGCTGTAATAAAAGCCTTTTCTCCTAATAACAACATTAATATTTTTAATGCATTCTATATGCATATTAGGCATATAGTTACCAATTAAGCCATTATCTTGTTTTATAAACTACTCCCATAAAATAAAAAGATAATATATTTTATAATAATAAAAAGATAATATTCAATTTGGTAGTGTGGAAAGAACACAGAAGAATGAAGATTTGAGTTCCAGACTCAGCTATGCTAAGTTACAGAATGACGTTGGGAAAGGAAATCACCTGAATGTCCTGAATTTTATTTTCCACATCTGAAAAATCAGAGCTAAACAACCTCGAAGGGGTCTTTCAGCTGTAAAATTAAAAGGGACAGAATCTGGGATTCTATTATCCCAATTATAATATAAACTCTTTATTGTGCTAGTTTCTGAGAGTAGGAATAACTGCCAGTAGAACTACTTTTTATCAGTATTTTACCATATGGAGTTATTTTTGTTTGAAAGGACATGATATGACATCTAGTTTTTTAAATTTCTGTAACACCAAACTATGAAATAATAACCAGAATCGGTCATAACAATATGTTAAGGATTTTCTGCACTTTTTGAAAAATCAAATATAATTATTTGATTTCACCTTGACTGTCATATAATTCTGTGTCAACAGTAAGAGTAGTTAGTCCCCAATTTTTGAAATGAAATATATTTTAATCATACACTTACAAATTTTTCTCCTTGGTAATTCTATTGTGAATTATTGCTATTATTTTAGAGACAAAGCCATCTTTGTATAAAGAGTGAAATAGCAACATTGTCATATGTGGGACCCTTGCAATTTCTAGGGATAAAAAACTAATTTCTAGTTTTATTTTGAGACCGTTTCTCTTCTTGATTCTATAAACAAAAATGAAGAATAGAAATACCCTCCAAACCTTCCAGGATTCCAAAGACATAGAACCTAATGAAGCCCAGTTTTTAAATTCTTATGTTACTTTATTAATCATCATACATAGACATAAAATGTCAAATGTATGAAAATTTATCAAGAATAATTTAAACGAAACAAATGTTCCTACTACCTACTTTATAAGCACTTGGATTTTGTTTTAGGTCATTTTTTTTTATTTTAACCTTACTAGTATAGTTGATATCTCCCTTTAATTTCTTATGTATCTCATTCCCTACCTTTTCTTCTAAATATAACCATACTGAAAGTGTTATGAATTTTACATACCTGCAAACAATATATATACTAGTTTTTAATTTTTTTTCATTACAATTATCTTTCTGGATGTATCTTTCTAATTATTATTTAGTGTGTAGAAGCTAGAGATGCTATTAAACATTCTATCCTTCATAGGAGAGCCTCTGACAAAGTTAATTAGAATCAAAGTACCCCAATATTTTGAAGTTGAGAAACTCTTATTAACCAAATTAAGTATTTTTATTTTATTGTATTAGATTGAGTTGAATTGGATTGAAATCTTAATATGTATTAAGATGAAACTATGTATTAATAGTACCCCTCTGTATGTATCTTGGAGAGCATTCTAAACAATAAGTTTGGAGCGCTTTCCCCTGCTTCTGCTTTTGACAAGAAAGTTGGTTCTTCATATTTAATTTTCTATAAGTACCTATTTTAACTTAATTGTCAAAATGTGTTAATCACTTAACAGCCAGAAATAATATGTTTTTCTATAGCAATAAGTGTTTTTTTTTTTCTTTGTGTCAACATCTGGATGTGTGAGGAACTAGAGCTTAATTTAGAAAAATGCTGGTTAATTTCACTATTTATACACAATTTTTAAAGAAAATTATACTTATTGAGGTATAATTTACATACTGTAAAATTCATCCATTTTAAGTGTGCAATTCAATGACTTTTAGTAAATTTACTAAGTTATGTAATTATCACCATAATCCAGTTTTAGACTATTTTAATCATCCTAGTAAGGTTGCTCATATCCATTTATATTTAATCCCCATCTCCTCTTCCCACCAGCCCCAGGTTAGACAATTGTTAATCCATCTTTTGTCTCCATAGATTTACCTTTTTCAGACATTGCCCATAAAAGGAATTACAGAGTATATGGTCTTTTGTACTTGACTTCTTTCTCAAACACATTTCTTTTTCATAAGAAACTGCAGAAACTTGCTGTTATGGTTTTATTATGAGGCCTTGGTGGCAAGCACTCAATTTTAGGGTGGGACTTTTAATTGTGATTGTTTAATGAGCTGAACTTGGATGGAGATTGCTGAGTAATATTTGGAAGCCACATGTTGAAATTCACTGAGAACACAGATGTGTTCTCATTTATGTAGATCAGTTTTCTACAAATACAAAACAGTATTTTTACTGTTATCTTATTGAAAGTGACATGGAACTCAACCTTCTTCATTATCCATGTTGTATGCTTGTAATATTATATTGATATGTTTTATGCTTTTGCTGGTACATGAAGAACCATAAAATTATATTGAATAAATTTGATATTTAATTTTAATATATTTCAAAACATTCATTCATGGTGAAGATGTTTCCAGAAGTGTTAAGCAGTTTTGAAGCCATGCATAAGGCAAAACATGAATGCCAGTGCTTTTTAGTACAAAGAACATCACACTTGGATGTTTGTATATCCTGTTATTAAAGAAGTAAACATTATTTATGTTTGTCTTAAGTTTGTTCTAACATGATTAATATTCTCTTTTTTCCCCCCTTGGATTAAGATCAAGAAATATCAAATCAACAAAACAAAGTAGAAATATAGCAAACACAAAGCACATATAAAATCTTCATAGTATTAGAAATCTTCTATTTAATCTGTTGCAATTCTTTTTAAACACCAGGCATTAGAGAACATTTAAAAGTAACAGGGCTGTATCTCAGGGATTAACAAGGATTATTTTCCTATTCACTTTCTTGGTTTATTATTCCTTTCAATTTTGTCCTAATTAATGGTTTCAATGTATATGTTTAAATGTACTTAATAAATTTATAATATAAAGTACTTATAGCAGGCCTACCACACAGTTCAGAGTTAGCTCTTATTGTTTTTATAATTGTTATTTTGCATTTCCATAATAAGCAAAGTTTATTATCTCTTCATATATTGATCTATTGTTTGAGATTGCTCTTCCATGAATAATCCAATAGATTTCTTAGATAAATATTTAAGCTATTAGTTTTTATAATCATATTGTTTATTAATTCAATTCTATTTCTATTTTGCTAACATCTTTTTTTATCAGGAGAAGGTATTGTATTTTATCAAGTGTTTTCTAGTACCTATGAAGATTATTATAGTGTGTCTTTTTAAAATCCATTAAGGTGGTTAAACATATTTTTATATTCTTAAAAAATATTTCATATTTACATCCTTGGAGTAAAACCCAGTTGGTGGTAATGTTTTTGTACATTGCCTAATTTAATTAGCTCATGATTTATTTAGGATTTTTGTATCGATATCAAAAATTTTTCTTTATCCACTTGTGTTTGCCTGGGTTTAGTATCAAGGTGCTACCAGCCTCATTAAATAAATTTGAATGTATTTTCTATTTTTATATGCTTTAGCAAAGATTGTACGAGATAGACATTGTCTGTTCCATGAGGGTTTGAAAAAATTTATTTAAAAACTTTATTAATATTGTGTATATATTACCAATTTTATTTATAAGTAAATAAATATATATATTTATATACATATATATGCACACACACACACACACACACACATATATATACACACACATGGCTGTAGATAGAAATTGAGATATAGAAATGATTGATAGCTAGGTAGATAGGTAGATGATGGATAGATAGATTGAATTACTGCAACTGTGATTAGCTAACTACGGCCTGCTAGAAAAATCTGACCCATAATCTATTTTTGTAAATAAAGTTTTACTGGAATACAGCCATGTTCATTTATTTACATGCTGTCTACAACTGTTTTCACACTACAGTGGCAGCATTGATTAATTATAACAGAGACCATAGGCCCAGAATATTCAAAACATTTTACTGTCTACTCTTGGATTATGGAATCAATATATTTCAAAGTTACTCGTTTATTAAAAATTTCTGTGTAGTGTTGAGTCAATTTGATTATGTATATATTTCCTGACAATATTTTATTACATCTAACTTTTCAATAAATTTTTAATGAATCTTTTCTAGGCAATATTTATAGAGTATAGTATAAAAACGGGCAAAACCAACAAGCAAAAAATTTTTGCTATTGTGGACTTTCTATCCTAGAATGGAGTAGAAACAATTAAAATATACCGTATTTACAAATAAATACAGTAGTTTCAGGTAATTATCAGTGTTAAAATGAACAAACACAATGGATGGACATAAAATGTTTTAATAATGTGTCTATGAAAGGTCTGTTGAGGAAGTAACATTCAAATAAACGTGAAATAAATGGAGTCAATCTGACTATCTTGGGAAAGAACACTACAGGGAGAGGAAACTTTAAATGCAGAGGTCCTGATGTGTAAACATATTGTGTTTATTGTATTGAAAGAACAGCGAGAAAATTAGTGTAGCTAAAATAGAATGTCAGAATATGAAGTCATAGAATAACCAAGGGGCCGGCATCAAGCTTCATATTAGTCTGTGTATGATATAACATGAAACTCACTTTAAAGTGAACAAAATTAACTTTCTGTGGAGAGCATATCTTTGAGGGAAGCAGTCATAGCAAGGAGACCAGTTAGGACACTACTGTAATTGTTCAGAATGGAGAAGATGGTGGTTGGACCAGTTACTGGCAATGAAAGAATTATAGGAATTTTCATCTGGAATGTGTCTCAAAAATGACATTTACTGATGGAATACATGTGGATTGTAAAACAAAGAGAGGGATCAAGAATCATGACATTTCTGTCCTGAAAAGATGGGCATTTTTAATGACATTTATTGCAACAGGGAATACTAAAAAAACAAATTTAAGGTTGGAGAAGTTATGAATTTTATTTGAAATGTTAACTTTATGATGCTTATTTGATGTCCAAAGAAAGACATATAGTAGACAATGAAATAGAAAATCTAAAGTTCAGGGAAGCAGTACGGGATGTAGATAACGTCTTGAGATTCAATAAGTTAGACATTGTACTTAAAGTCAACAGACTGGTTATGACCAGTTGTGGAGAGTAGATAGAAAACAGAAGAAACTCAGACCTGAGTCCTGGACTCTACACCACCGAGAGGTCAGGAGGAGGAGAAGGAAATATAAATAGATACTGAGTGATGTGAGAGTAGAAATAGAAATGTGTATTGTTGTGGAAGCAAAAAAAAAAAAAAAAAAAAAAGAACAGTTTCAGTCAGTAAATAGTGATTGACTGTGTCCAGTGTTGTTTGGACATCTTCTAGATAAGAATAGAAAATGACCATTGGATTGGGCAGCTTGGAGGTTATTATCTGTGATGGCAATAGTTTGTGGCATGAAATGGACAAAATACTGTTGAAATATGGTCAAGACGATGCTAGGTGAGGAAATGTAGACAGTACATTTCCTTATAATTTCAGAATCTCAGTTTTATCTACCTACTCCTCCCCTTTTTTTTAAAAAAAAATATTTGTTCAATTTTT
Organism: Macroglossus sobrinus; assembly: GCA_004027375.1. Classification (NCBI taxonomy): domain Eukaryota; kingdom Metazoa; phylum Chordata; class Mammalia; order Chiroptera; family Pteropodidae; genus Macroglossus; species Macroglossus sobrinus. The sequence goes on along the minus strand of PVKZ01002651.1, from coordinate 77,971 downwards.
CTTTTTTGATTTATATGACTTTCCATGGGTTATCTCTGTAGTATCTCCCAAGAACCAACATTTATTTTGGTATGTCTAGTTAATGGCATACTTATGTAAGATAATGTATGCTCTCTCTTTTTGTATATTTTTATTCCACAGACATATTTTTTTATAGGGGAGTAGAGGCTTGCTGAAATTCTTTATTGGGATAGTAACAGACCTCTGGATGTTGACTCTCCTTTTCTACTTCTACAGCTGTCTTTTCTACACAACATCTAGCATTTGGATGACCCATTAGTAAAAATCTACTTGCTTGGTTTTGAGCTTTTTGACCTTTTTCTAGAAATAACTTATGCAGATGGAAAATTTTAATGATAGAAGTTATCGTCTGTCCAAATATATAACAAATATATCATGGCACTCTTCTATAATTATTTAACATAAATTCTCCTAGAGAAACACAGATTTGTTACTGTTATGTTTATGATCTAGGACTTAATTTACATGTGGTCAAAAATATTTCAAAAAATCTACATTCTAATAAAATTTCTTAGTAATTAAGATTATATAATATAAAATATTATAAGAGAAGTAAAGTAATTTAGACTCTATTCTCTATATAGCATTAATTAAAGGTGTTCTTAGCCAGTACATCTTTTGATTTAAGCAAGAAAGAGAGAGTGAGGGAGGAAGAGAGAGGAAGGCAAAGAGACAGACCGACTTATGATTCTGCCCATGAAGAATTAACTGCTTCAGGGACTGTAATCTCACCAAAAACAAACAAAAACTTGTAACACCACACCAAATATATGCAATACCTATTTCCAAACATTAGAAAATAGCAATGTGGAATTCTTGAAAAGAAAGGAAAAAACACGGTGAGCTCTATGATTATAAAGAATTTAGGGAGACCAAGATAGCTAGAATTTGCAGAGTACAATAAGGGAGAGAAAGATACTGTGCATAATGCAAGCTCAAGTAATTTTTAAATGGACTCCCTTGGCTTGACTTTTTTTTTTTTTCTTAAAACATCAGTAGAACTGAGTCTTTGAACAATTTATTTAGCTTCCTGTTGAGCCCTCAGATATTAAAGAAAACTTCAGTAGAACTGAATATTTGGAATTTGCATAGCTTAAGTTAAGAGTGTGTTAAATTCACCATGGAATCACCTACACTGTATTATAGTCTTGATACATAAGAGAAAAGCATGAAAAACATCACTATATTTTGTGAATTATCACTCCAGAAAACCTATTATTCTTTCCAGTGGCATTGTCATTACTTTTATTTTTTTAAATTATTTGTTTTAAGTATACAGCACATTGGTTAGACATCTATATAGTTTATAAAATGATCCCCCTAATTGCTCTTTCTGTCCTCTAGCTCTCTACCTAGCCATTACATTAATGCTAACTGCATTCCATAGGCCATGCTGCTCATCCCTGTGATTATCTATCAACTACTAATTTTTACTTATTTAACTCTTCACCCCATTTTTCCAGCCCCCTAACCCCCTTCCTCTGCAGTCACCAGATTTTTGTCTATATTTGTGCATCTGTTTTTGGTTAGTTAGTTCTTTTTGTTCCTTTGATTTCACATATAAGTGAATTCATATGGTATTTATCTTTCTCTATGTGACTTATTTCACTCAGCATAATAACTTCTAGGTCCATCTATGTCATTGCAAATGGTAAGATTTCATTTTTTTTTATTGATTTATATTCCATTGTACATATGAACCGTAACTTCTTTATCCATTCATCTGCTGATGAGCATTTACTTTGCTTCTATATCTTGGTTATTGTAAGTTGTGCTGCCATTGACATAGGGGTGTATGGATCTTTACAAATTATTGATTTGGTTTTCTTTGGATAAACACCCAGAAGTGCAATTGCTAGGTCAAAAGATAGATCCATTTTTAATATTTTGAGACACCTCCAATTATTTTTTATAGTGGCTGCACTGATTTGCAATCCCTCCATTGTCATTACCTTTAGATACTTTTTTTTAGAATTTGGAAACTGTAGGATTAATTTCTCTCTCTGTAAATTTATGGTTCTTTCTTATCAAATAATAAGAAATATGTAATCCATTTTGCTTCTCTTTTTTTCCTTTCTTTTTAAGCTTCTGGGAGTAGAGACTTTTCTGGTTATCTGTGGTGACACTGAGATCCTCAGCTTGAATCAGGGAAAGGAAGAGGCCAGAGGGCACAGATCAGATGACTATCTTGATTCAACTATCATTTTATCAATGCAAATCCATTTTTCACATGGGGATTCTTTTGGGGAAACGAACTTGTTGTTTCTATTAACTATTAAAAACCACCGAGTCCAAATTCAGTTCTAATTAACTCCATTTTCTTAAGTTTTTGTGAAAGAGGTGGTTAGAAGGAGTAATGTAATTCAAATCAGAATATTAACTACATCTTTATTCCTTAGTTTTTGTCACTTCTGACAAATTATTTAACATTTGTATGACCCAGCTTTCTCATTATAAGATGAGAATAATATCTATATCCTTAAGTTGCTGTAAGGCAATAATAAGATTACATACTTGTCACTGAACAAACATGCTGTAAACAGTGGCTATTTGTATAGATATGGCCAGTGGTTTCCAATCTTGGCTGCAGATTCGGTCATCTGTGGAGATTGTAATATTTAATGCCTGGCTCTTCTTCAGATATTCTTTTATAACTGGTCTGGGCTACAGCCTGGGCAGTGGGAGTTTTTAAACTCCGCAGGTGGTTTTAATCTGTAGCCAAGTTTGAAAACAACTAAATTAGGTACACTGTTTTCAAGAGAAGGAAACTTACTTTGGATCTATCAGCCAAAAAGTTAAGAAATTTATTGGAAGGATATAATGTGGCTCATGGAGTTGAAATAAAACAGACTACCACCTTTGGGGAGACCAGGTAATCCAGGTGCATGAGTTAAATGACTTTCTTTTCAGGGGATAAGTCAGCCGTGGGGTATTTTTTTAAACATTTGTCTCAAAAGTCACTGTTTAAGTTTTGAATATGAGAGAGATTATAATTGAACTGGTTTGGACCATATGCTGTCTCCTTGGCCAGGAAAAAGTAGGATACTTTGATCACTAGACTCAGAAAAACACAGAGCACAGTGATGGAGAGGTGATTCTTCAAATGAGACTGAAGAGTGCTTTTATGAGAAGAAAATGAGAATGGATTCTCAGCAACCTAAATAAATACACACCTGTACACACATACACAGTACTGTTGCCACTGGCATAACAACCTTCCCTATTTCTTAAGTGTTTTAAATTATGTAACTGTACATCTATATTTTATAAGTTACTATTTCTCAGCTCTTGGGAAATAGTCCAGGTAGCACCTAAAAAATGACACTGCATCATACATAAGTATTTATAAATGAAGAAGTGAATGTCTGGATAGTGGCTCTCTAGGACTTTAGTGATTGTATAAAATCTCTGTTTTGATTACTGTTGTTCTCAGTGCTTACATGATAGATAATTTAGATTATAATCCTCATTAAAATCCTCATTTCTGTGGCATTTGAGTTTGGACATCCATGAATCACTTCTCATGTTATCTGTGTCCTGAGGCATTACTATAATATGGTATTAGTATGATGCTCCAGGAATCTTAGGTCAACACTTTATAAGAGGGAAGCACACAAACCATACCAGGTAGAGCAGAGCCTGGGTACCCATGAGGCAGCCCTCTCATAGCAGATATTCAGGGGCAAAAAAAAAATTGACAATAACAGTGGTCTGATTTATCAACATATATAAAGGGGCAGACTTAAAATACATTTGAAAATCCTTAGAAGATAAAAACAGTGATGGCCAGTATTTTAAGTACTAGGTAAAGAGTAAAGTCACAATACCTTAGAGATAAAAATAAAGTTAAAGCTAAAAGGAATTTTAAATATCTACAAAAATTTTCCTGACCTTGGCATTACATAATCAAAAGAAGTGAAGCTGAGAGAATCAAAATCTGACTATGAAACCAGTTTGAGGCCATCTCTTATACATGCCATGCTGTGGTTACCTAACGGAAAGGCTCCAGTAACAATACAACTAGTAATTAAGCCAGGCAGCATTAGTATCTTTCACAAAACATGATGATTTAATAGTTTTAATGAACAACATGCAGGTTATTCTTTAATGAAGAAAATAGATGTTGTTTTCAGGAAAAGAAATGAAATAATCTGAGTTTTGTAACCCTAGATTCTCTTTCACACATATTCTTTTCAAAGATAAAAATTCTATAGGTTAAGAACCATTTAAATAGACATGGCATATATATTCAGAATGATAACAAAGTTAATCAGTCATATTTGGAATAGAATAGGGACACTTTTTATGCAGAGGAGATTAAAGTTAGATTAGAAAACGTGGGGTGGGGAGGATTCTAGTCTGGAAAAAAATTAGCTTTGAATTTAATTTGAAGCCCACTGAATAAATAATGCCTAGTGTTGTACATACAACTGTGTAACAGACCTGGAATAGATTACATAAGATATGGAGGCCATAGAAGTTTTCAGTTAAAAAAGCCCATTGGAGCCCTTCTCTCCCGTTTAGAGGTTGATCCTCTTGTTCTGAGAAATAAGCACATGCATTAGCCTCTTGAACTTTTCAAAATTGTATTGTATATGTGTAATTTTCCATAAAATTTAAAAGGTAATTTGTCTTCTAATTGGAATGGCATCCGATCGATATATTTAGGAGATTTTTCATTCAATGCAAATCCATGCAAAAAAAAATTGAGTATCAGATACTATTTTAAACAGAGGGGGAAAACAAAACAAACAAACAAAACAAAACAAAAAAGAACTAAAATTTAGTCTCTACTTCCTTGTGCTCATGTGATCATACAGTTAAACTACAATGCAAGGAATATTGAAAAAAAAACTTGACAGGAAAGGCAACATAGAGCAAATAAGACTTTCTTTACATCAAAGTTGTCAAACATTTTCTGTAAAAGATCAGATAGTCTTTGGGCCATGTGATTTTGGTCACAAGTATTCAATATTGTTGTTTTAGTATGCAAACAGCCATCAGCAATGCAAAAACAATGGCATGGCTGTGTTCCAGTAAAACAAAACTAGGGGAGAATCAGGTGGAATTAAATAGCTGGAGAAAAATGTAAGTATCACATCAGGTAAAGGAAATAGAATAATCAAAGCATAAAGCAGTATGATGTGTTCTGGGAATGGTGAAAAACCATTAGTGTCCACTTCCATGTTACATAGCTAGAGGATAAATTAATAGATTACTCAATTCCATCAGTGTAACAACTCTTACGATGAGACAGAAGTCCAAAATAAGTGGCAAAACCAACATTCAAAGATGCAAACACAGGCTTGACTTCAGAATTGTGGTATTTGCACTATAGCTTGCTTCTTCAGTTTGGGGAATATATACTTGTTAAATACTAAGTACTTAGTAATTACAGGCTTCATCTTTTATATGGGAGTTACATTTAGTGGATCCAAAAGTAATTAGCATGTATTCTGAACTTCACTTGCTTAGAATGCTGAGGACTAAAAAAAAATAAATAAATTTACCTGTAATTGTATGGTTAGTACCATGTAATTAATCTGCTCTGAAGTACCAGTTAATTTTGAATTAAAGGTTGCCAAACAGACTGAATTTGAAATAGAATCACTTTTTAATTTTCTTTTGCTCAACATCATAGAGGAAGATCCTGCTTTCATTCACTCTCCATTGCTACATGTTGAAATGAATCTATTTCTTTTAACATTTACCCATTGAAAATGCCACACAAGCATATGTTCTTCTTGGAGTCTCAGTTAATTACAAGAGAGACTGTGAAGCACCCTCTTTGTTTCTTCTGGAAATGTAAAATACTGTCAATCATTTTTGCCTGTTGTCTTGAAAAAAATCAGTGATATAGTATATAGGCTAAAGGAGGGAAAAGTTATTGGTCCTCTGTATTAAAGATAAATAGCTAAAATCACCATGAAAAGCTTTCAAATTGCAGGCACTGTAAACATATAAAATGGGATCAAGGAATGGCTTCTAAACATTTGGCGTTCACATATTTAAACATTTCATAAGATCAATTATCCACATCAAAAATGAAATCTGGAGCCTGGTTATACTTCATTAAGTTCATTACATGTAATGACAACATCTTAATATAAATTATGCTCATATGAGTTCTCTAGTAGAGAATTAACCACTTTTCAAAAAAGATGAAAAAGAAAAAGATAATGGACTGCATAGTTTCTAGTCTCATGATCATTAATGGGCCACAGTTTTTTTGTGCTGTTAAATCACCTCTAATTAGTGTGGATGTTACAAGAAATAGACTCCTTATCATTGATCTTTCCATCATGTAAAGGCCTCCTCTCTACCCAGAATGATAGCAATAGAAAAGACTTAGAAGATTAGCTCATTTTGCAGCTACATTTTGCAGAGAACAAAACTGAAGGAGCAAGAGGTGGTCCACATAGCTAGTTAATAGCAGAGCCAAAATTACTGAGTCTTAATTAAGTGCTCTTCACACTTTAACACATTTCTTTACTCTTCTTTCTCTGAAGGGTATTCAAACTGGGATATGTACTGCTCTAGTGTGCAAGTTTGATTTATTAGCAGTGTTAATGTATTTATTAATATTATAATTTATTTTTACCAAGTAAAGCTACTTTAATTTAGTCTTCTTTCCAGCAAAACATTACAATTCCAGGTTTAGAAATCAAATACTATGCCCTTAATCCCCAAATCATTACCAAATATGATCAAATTAGATATGAAATGGACATTGCCCACATGTATAGCATCTATATTGTAGCGATGGTACTTTAACTTTGATATTTTCACTTTGATAACTAGTCATGCCTCGTTATTTCATTGACAGTGGAAATACATGCTGCCAAAATCAAATACATACAGTGGTCTGTTGTTCCTTGCTGGATCAGCAACCTCCAGTTGGCTGTAGAAATGAATCCACACTTCTAAAACTCATAAAATACTCTGACCTTACCTTTCTGTTTTATTCTCCTTCTGCCCCTTCACCCACCAACTACTTACTATTTCTAGCTCTGTTGAATATTTATAATATTCACCTCATCCTCTTCTCCTTACACCTTCAAAATGACAACTTATAATTTATCCAGAATTTTTTAAATGTGTTATTAGTACTGAGAGTTTCTTTCTAGTAGCTGTAGCTGATTAGGCTGGTGAAGAGAGTGGCTGGTGAAGAGAGTGGCTGGTGCTCTTCTAGTGGTAGGTGTTGGAGAGAAGGCTGTAGTAGAGCCAAACCACCTTTGCACTGACTGGTAGGGTCAGGGTGCATAGATGTTTCCATGGCTGAAGTGTGCTTTGCAAAAAGTAGCTGAGCCTGAATCACTTGAGGAGTGTCAGTTGCTATGTGCCAGTGTCATGCCAGGACATCACAAGATGGCTTCTGGCTGTGTTCACTGCATGGCACGGCTGGGAGGCAGTCGCCATGGGGAAGTTGTAGGAATGTGTGGGACTATCTCTTGCCTTTGTCAGTGGATGGTGCAAGGAACATGTCCCCCAGTGGGTAAGGTCCCAGGAGAATGCACCAGTGACTCATTGGGCATCATGAAGAACATTTGACAGCCAAGAAAGACCTGTGATGCACATATACTAATTAAAGAAAATTTTGCTAATTAGATAAAACTCTGTCTTTAACCATCTTTCCCTGCTTACACATTGGAAGAGCTAGAAGAACAAAAAGAAGTTGGAGAAAGAGAGAAAGAGCGGACTATATCTACCATCCCTGCCTTTGGTCAGGTATGAGTTTGTGGGGCAGGAAAAAGCTTTTAATTGAATGAAAGAATAAAAATAATCTTGTTATAATAATTGAAAATAAAAGTTACAATACCTGAAAATTATAAGTCTTCTGTCATCAAAAAGCTAACAACCCAATCCAACTTGTCTAGGAAAGAATGAAGGATATCTAGCAAAATACATTTGAAGGCAAAGGTGAAGAAGAGTGTGTTGTCTGATCATACCTGATTATGTTGAGCTCTTTCCAAGTCATTTATAATCTCTGATATTGATTCTCTTTACATATTACCCAGGAAAAAATAATAATTGGAACACTATTTTTATTTTTAGAGACCATGTCATCTAAAAGCAGAAAATATGATGATAGGAAAGAGAAATAGACAGTTTGAAAGTTACCAAGATGACACCAGCGTTAAAAGAGGGTGGAGAATTTTTTAAATCCTATTTCTTTTGCATGGTCATTCATTGTTATCTTCTGACAACTCTCAGCTGAAGAAAAGAGTCTTTATAAGAGAAAAAAGGTTGATTAAAGCTACAGATTTTTGTTTCCTTGTTATATTTCTTACTAAATTGTAAGACATCTGAAATGCATGTCTACAACTGTCTTTCATAGCATAAGCTCTCAATATTTGTGCTGGGTCGAATTGAATAGCAAGCACTGTGGCTGAGATTTGGAATCTGATCTCAAATATACTTCATTCATCTCTTGGTATAACTGCTGTTATAGATTATGGAATTGTATGCTTTTTGGTTAAACTAAAAGCTGGGTTCTATATATTTTAAGATGTTCTAGCACAGAGTAAGGATAAAGGTTCTTGCACTTAGACATAGGTATACAGAGCACTGTCAGTCTAAATGACATCATAGGTCTGATGCTAAAGAATTCATTTTGCTTCTATAAAAGATACTATAAATGCTGCTTTTTAATGGCATATTTTGCTTGTGAGTCAGAAGCAACCACAGTCCAAAAATGAGAAAAGCCAGTGGTAACAATTTAAAAAAATTTATCTATAATCCTATCAAGTAATTAATGTGATAACTTACATCTTTTTTAGTTCCTCTGTGCCTGTGTCATGCCAAGATATCACATGCATTATCTTACTGAGTCTTCAAGGTAGGAATACAGTGATACTGAGGTTGCATTCCACTAAGCCTCTTCTATTCCAGTTCTGTGCTTTCCAGCTTGCTACATTTTTCACCACACACTCATTGCATGCACTGGATCTACTTCTACAGTTTTCTGTTACACACATGATTTCTGTGGGCATTTTCTTTTTACTAATGCTCTACTCACGTTGGTGTTTATTGGAAGAAACTTTCCACCGCATCTATAGTTATGGTCAGTCCTCCTCCCTGACATACAGGAACATGCAGCTTCATCCTGCTGCAAATGAGAGCATAGTCACCAACAATGTGAGAACATGAGATACTGTTCTTACATCATGAGTAACCTGCCACAGATCTTAACATTCTCTCTTATCTCCATGTGGAGGTATAGCTACAGGGGCTCTCGTTTCCTTTCTCATCATTCTTTGTATTTCTTGGAACTTCCTCATGTGTGTGACACATGAAAACACACGTTTTTTCCATCTTCCCATTTATGCTTCTCTTCTTAAGTATTGTTCTATTAATTTGTCCTGCAATCAAAGGCTCCTCTTCCCTTGCTAACAGTACAGTAATATTCTTTCTACTATATTATTTCTTCTTACATCCCACTTAGTGCTCAGCCAAAGGTGCTCTCTGAATGAAATAACTTGGATGACTTCTAGCATCATTCTGAGGGCTATTTCTTAGTGATCATATCTGAACCTTTGATATAGGCATAAGCATTAGCCTTCATGCACCTGTTTGCTTTCAGTCTTTGTCTTTATGTATCTGAACTCTGTCAGTTCTTCCTCCTCTGGATTTTAAGCTTATTATTATATAACTTTCAAAATAAGAAACATTTAAGAAGGGAAAATTCTCATGAATTTCATAACTATTTCTTGGACAATAGTTGTTTTGCTAATCATATCAACATAGTGATCAATAGGAAGAGGCAAAAGTAACAAAATTATAATTAGGAATTAAAATTAAACTCCAGAAACATCACTATTCTAAGACTTCTGCATCGGTACACGTATGTATTTGATATCTAAATTCTATTGATGGAAACAGACAGAATGGCACATTTGTTTAATTTTAAATTCTGAGTCCAGAAAGATTGGTTACTGTTTTTTATATGTGTCAGGAATATTGGTCTATTTTGAAGGAAGCTTGATTTTTTCCCCCCCAAGCTCTGGAACATTTCTCACACATGAGGCTTTTGAGCAGTTCTAAAACACTTGCAATGATATATTTGCCAATCCTTTACAACATTGATTATGTTTTCCATTTGGAATAGAAGAAGAGAATGAATTGTTGGTTTTGAGAAAGGTCAGAGAAATAGGCTTTCAATATTATCAATTCTTTTGCATTGAGTGTTTTATTCTGCAAATCTCTACTGAGTATACGCCAAGAGTTAGACATGAAGATACAAAACTGAACAGGAAAACTAAAGCCCTTGCTAATAGGAGGCTTCTTTTTTGGTAGATAAGAAAACGTTAAATAAATAATTGTGTCAAATTTCGGTTAATGATATGATATATACAGGCTATCCAGAATCACCTTTTTATTTAAGGCACCCAATTATTAAATGCTATAGAATTGTTAAATAAAATATATTAACAGATGGTACCTTACTTTTTCTGTCTGCCTGAAATGAGCCAGATGGTTCCTTTTTGATGTTTCAGTTTCAATATCAAATTTTCAGAAGAGAGCGTCTCTGTAAAATATGTTATCACCTAGTCATTTTGTCTTCCTACCATATTTAATTCTCTACATAGCTTTCTTGCTTTTTTAAATTTACTTGCTTATTTTCTATATTTTTCTCCTCGTATTTGCCACTGCATTCCCAGAGTTTTGATCAGTTTTAAGCAAACAATAATTGTTCAACTAATGTTTATAAATTAATTGAATAATAATGATACATATGTCTCTCTGAATATAGGTATTAGTAGTAAGTAATCTTAAAAAGGATCATTTTACTGGTTTAGCAATATAATTTTCATAATAACCCTTAAAAATATATAGCTATAACTGATTCCTGTTATATAGACCGCCTCTGTTTTTTGCTTGCCCAGCACCTCTGATAATATCATCATATTTTCTTGGCTAATGACATCTTTGTTTAGTTATTTTCATTAGATCTGACATAACCCACATGTGGGCAATCAGAGCATACAGAGTTTGAGATATTTGTTGTAACTCTCAGAAAGTGGAAATCTCCTTTCTACCTAAATTGGGTCCATGAGTTCATTGAACAAAAAGCTGCCATAGGCCATCTTGAGAGGATAACAAGTCTGAGAATATGAAGCTAACATGTTGGCAAGCAGAAATACAATAAAGCTTCCTGATACAAGCATTTTAGTACCTGGATTCATCTCTGTCTAAGCTAGAATTCCCCTGTGAACTTCTGCATTGTGTCAGCCAGTTTAAGTAGGGTTGGTTTCACTTACAGATGAAACAGCCCTTGCTAATCATCTATCATTGTGTTAGCTGATGTGTCTTATATTTATGGACTTCAGCTTTCATCTATTTTTGCTAATTAACGTCCTTGGCATATATTCTAAGTCTTTTCCTTACAGCTTTTGCGTGCATATTTCTGCTTAGGTAAAACTTATATTTAAGCACAGCCTATTCTGATCTCTATAGCATCATTCCTCATCATGACTTTTCATCTTTGACCCTTCTGATGATTGCTTCATTCTCATACTATTTCTAAGCTCTGTTTCACAAAACAGAGAACCTGGTTGGCATAACTTTTGAGTTCCTTAGTGTATAGCTTATAAGTTGGCTGCATCTTTTTGCCTGTCTACTAAAGGGATGGACAGAATATAATTTTATATGGTATGATCTAACATGTGCCTACTTAAAGAGATATTGGAGAGAAAGATCACTTATAATGACGAGTATGGTAAACAATGCAATAATTAGCGATAATGTCGGTAATAGGTGATGAATTAACAGTTATTATTACTTGCAGTTGTCTGTATTTGTCATAAGAAATGAATCTTTATCCATTATAAGAAAGTATATACAAAAAATAATCAATGTGACGGTGAAAAGACTTCCTTTTTCCTTTTCACTTGAGCTGACTATATCATTCAAGGGGCATAGCCAATGACTCATCACTAGTTTTTAACTAAGATTTTTCTTACTCTCAGCCCCCAAGTCTCTGTGTTTTTAATAGAGTGTTAATGGTTGTTGAGGAATTACAAGAAGCCATTATTTCACTAAGGGACACTACATTATGAGGCTTTCCTTCTATGACAATTCTGTTTATAAAGACCTGTTACATGTATCAACTCATCTAATTCAATATTTTAAAATTTTGAGACAGGTGCTAACTCTCATTTAATAGATGAAGAAAAGTGGATTTACAGAATGTCCTTCATTTTTAAGTCTTATAGTGTGGTTAATGTTATTCTTTCTGTTTTTTGTTTGTTTGTTTTCTCCTTTTTGGGAGCATAAGCTAAGCAAAATCTCAATACCAAAGTCAAGAATCCTAGGCGTGATCCTTCTTTTTTGGTTTGTTACTCATAACACATAACTAATGACTGATGTTGATACAGTTTCCCAAGGATGGTATTATAGAAAACATCACATTTTATTTTAATATGCAGACAATTCAGTGCAGTAGGAATTATAAAGTCACAGATTTTCACAGCCCCGAGAATATTTTTTGTTAGTTATCAGTCATTATAAAATATTAGTTGATCCTCTAGGATATATTATTGTTCTGAATTATAGGATTTTAAGAATGTTATACACATCTGGAGGTAAAAGGAGGCTAATTTACAACTCAAATGTCAAGTAGACACTTTAGCCTTCTCTCGTAAAATGAACTTCTGTCTCCTTATATTTATTAGTGACAGCTATACTTTGTTGTGGAATTGAATTACATAGTAGACATCAATCATTTGTTCTTTACTGATCAAAAGAGAGACTTTTCTGTATCTCAGCCAAATTTTTTATGGCATTTTGCAGAAGACAGTAAAAGTAGTAATAGTACTATTCAAATAGTTAAATATCCAATTCCTTTATGATCTCTTGTCTTTGCATAAGTATTTATACTACTGAACCATGAAGAATAAACTAATTTAGATTTAAGAGGAAGATAAATATGCAAGATCAGTGGCTTAAAACTATAAAGTAGTAATATGTTGTTAGATACACTTGGGCCCCTAAGCATACAATGCTGACACACCTGGTCAATTTTTAAAACCATGTAGAGCAACCATTTTTTCTAAGCACTAGAGAGGTTTATAGAAAAGAGTGATTCATGACATCTGCTAACATAAGAGGAGATGTAACCAGAGAAGTACTGTGTAAAAGCGGTCCCATTTGTCCCCAAGGCTACATACTAGCCACCAAGTGGCAGAAAAGAGAGACTTCCTACATGCGGGGATGAACTTGGCTTTTCAATATGCAGAGGGAACCAATAGATGGAGGGTACAGAGAAACAGACAAAGATACTGAGAAAAAGAAAGAAACACTACGTAGAGGATGCGCTTGTTTCCCTACCATGGGTGAGTGGAGAAGAGAGATGGGAATGATGTACGTAGGCTTTTTCATGATTGAGATCTTTTAAAGTACAGTGATTCTGTCCCCAAGCAACATACCAGTCAGTATCTGATATTGAACAACAGAGGCTGACAGTCTCTCCCTTTGATGATGTCCTAGAGAGAGGTGAGGACAATGAGAGAGACTGCTTTCCTATTTCTGCATTGTCAGCATATAAAATAACATAAAAGTAATATAGTCCTGGAACTTTTAAAATAAAAGGTATATTGACTTTCTTCTAGTGTGAATTTCTAGCTTTTCAAAGGAGGAAAGAATTCAAGAGATGTTAAATGTGATTTGCACAAGTCACTGCCTTTATACTTTTATGTGTATGTGTGGTGTGTATAATTGAATAAATCGAGTGATTATATTCTCACATACTGCCTAAAACTAGACTCTCTCACAGAATGACCTTCTTCAGAAAAGAGTATTTTTAATGGAAAGATAAGCTTTGCCATATGAAAATCATTACCCCAAGGGGAAACAAAAATAGGATGGAAGGGACAGGGATACAAATTGTTTTTTTAATATCTTTATATATACATAACGAACCTGGTGAAATTTTTATATTATTATAAAATTAAGTTACATTAAAAATCACTAAAATTAAAAGTTAGGTGAAACAAATGAATTTAAATATGCATTTGGTAGGATAAAGTACAGATAATAAAAGGATTCATCAGCTAATTGAATAGTCTCCCAGTAACCAAAAGTGGGACCATTTGAGCATCAATTATGATAATAATTGTGATGAATTGAAACACATCATATATTTTATCTAATGAGTGGGAGTAAGAAGAAATAAAAATAGCCATGAGCTGATTATTTTTAAAGCTGGATAATGGGGACATGATGTTTCAATATATTATTATTCTCTTTAGATTTTTTTATGTTTGAAATTTTCCTCAATAAAGCCAACAAAGAAAAAAAAAAGAAAGAAAAGAAAGGCAATTTACATTTGCAGAGAAAACCAATGCTGATTTACATTATGGTGATACATTACAAAACACTCTGTATATTAACCACAAGTGCTTTCTCTCACCTAAACAGAGTAGAAGACAAGATAAAATGGTCTGCCAAGCAAATTTCTTTCCTATTTTGTTTCCACAAATCAGTACAAAAGATAAACTGTTAAATTAAGCTATTTACAATGCCAGAATTGTTCTGTTTTTAAACTCAGAAATGCTAAGCATAACTTGAGTTGCAGTGCCTATGTTCTTGAAAGATAAATCAGAAGTAGGAAAGCTTACTTGGGGCTGTTCTGTGAGGTGATAAAGAGGATGGCCTTAGAGTTACACTAGCTAATTTGGTAGGCAATAGCCATATAAGGCTCTTAAAATTAAAATTAAATACAGTTAATAGTTCATTTCCATGGTCACATTAGCAACATTATAAGTGTTCAGTTGCCACATGTGCCACCTGATAGAACAGTGCTGATATGAACATTGTCAACATCATTGCAAGTTCTGTTGGCCAGAGCTGATGTAGAGGTGGTCTCTGTATTCAAATGTCAATTAGCTCATCTTGTAATTGACTATACAAACTTTCTACCCTTCAGTTTCTTCATATCTTAAATGGTTTTAAAAGTAGAGCTCGCTTCTAGGATGACAGTGAGGATTCAATATAAAGCACTTAGAATAGTACCTTGCACACTGTGAACACTGGATAAATTTTGTTTCTTTGATGGAACACATTCCTTTAAATAGTTATTAGATGGATAAGATAGTCTTGTCTCTGATTACATGGCACATGTGATCTTTCAGTAAGTGAAGCATTCTGCACATCGCTTAACTGATTTTAGAATGTTGACAAACTCAGAGCTCTAAATATAGATTTAAAAATGACAAAAAACACAGTTTGCTTTTCTTAGATTCTCATGATGCATCGTTTTGCTTAGCTTTGATAGATGAAACTGTCTGTCTCTAGTATTTAGCCAGCAGATTCCTTCTATCTTGAGAACCAGGAAGATATTTATTCAGTGTGACAGGCAAAATAATGGGCTCCCCAAAATGTCTACACTGGAGTCTGAGGAACCTGTGTCTGTGTTACATTATGAGGTAAAATAAATATGCAGGGGAAATTAAAATTAAGGACTTGAAAATAGAGGATCCTTGGTTATCTGGATGGCCAAGGCAGTCATATATGCCCTTAAAAGTGAAAGATGACTGCCATCTCCATTTATATGAAATCTTAATTTCTTAATATTTTCCATTGCACTTGGAATAATTTCCACATGAGATATACTGATTAAACAGTTTTTTTCTGTATCTTCAATATAACTGTTCCTAACATTCCATAAACCTAGATCAAGTTTTTAGTTTGGGCTTTAAACAACTGTAATATTTATATATTTATTGCAGCAGGTATGCTTTTCAAGGATTTGTGGCTGTTAGAATTTTCTCAAAGTGTAATTTAGAAGTAATTATAATGCTTGTAAGACTTTTCTTTATCACATTTTGATATTTGAGTTTGTGCTTTTATTTTTCACAAGTTGGAAAATATTGGGTAAACTTAATTGACTATTTGTGTCTACTGAGAGTTTTTGAGAGATATCGGAAGTCATGATCGAAAGACAAATGCAGTTTCATAGACAAGAAGTAGGAACATATGACATAAATCAGTCTAGAAGTACTTTCTGAGAAAGTATATGGAGAATGAGAGAAGGGAGATGTTATAAACTGAAATGATGGTCATGTGTGTATACCTATTGGACATTATTGAAGGTATATTAGAAAATTATCAGCAGTTCCTCATTCATCTTTTTTGATATCATATTTATGGTGAATTTTCAGAGGTTTTTTTTGAGAGAAGTAGTTACCACTCAGTCCAGGGAGTTATGATTTTCTTGAGCTCACATAGCTTTTAAGTAATAGAGTTAGGATTCAGACCCATGTCTTTCTAATCCCGACCTTTATTCCTTGCACCATGCTTTGAAGGGAATGATCCAGCCAACTAAGAATATTCAGCTAAAATCTTATATTCTTTATTACAAAAGAATCCTGGAAGATGTAAAACCACATAACTTAGAATATTACAGTGGCTGGTAGTAGAAACTTACTCTTCTTCTTCTTTCCTACCTAGTGCCTTTTACATGCATTTATTTATTTATTTATTTATTTATTTTAATAATTAAATCTCTTCTGAAAGATGTAATACCTCTACATAATACCCTGGGATTTTTCAAGTTTCGTATACCCAAATGATCTTTCCTCAGAGGGTGGAATTTGATAAATATCAATAACATATTGAGGTTTTATTGGATTAAGATACAGTGTTCCTTATTTGAAACAGGGAAGATGATTGTGGTATGTAAAGTCATAGTCCATATTCAAGTGACAGAATCTGTGCACTGACAAAATTAAGTAGCTAGAGATTCATACCTAAACTAGAATTTGTACATGGAGCCAGGTGAACAAAGGAGAAAGCAGATCAGAACAACCAGAAAAGGCCCCATACTGCCTGTGAGAAATAGGACAGCATATCTGACAGGTGTGAATCTCAACTCAATTATTGACTGTGTAAAACTGTATCTCAGTTATTCATTTTCCTCATCCAGGAGTAATTATAGTATCTTCTTTATTGAGCTGTTGAAAGGGATGAATGAGATAATACTATAAGGTATTACATACTTCCTACTACGTAATATATGCTCATTAAATGCTGGCATCCTCTGCTCAGCACTTTCTTACCACAAGTGGAAATGGAGTAAGAAACAGTTGGTACTCTTTTTATATGAATGTTGTTTTTCAGAGTAGGAGTTTAGGAGCCCAGCTTCTTGGGTTTTATTTTGTAATACAGTCACACAATATATTAATAAATTGATGTTCACATGAAAGCCATTATCATAAAACTTTATTGTGTATATTGCCTGTTGACACCTATAGCACAAGTGAAAAGTGACAGTATCTTATGGAATGGACCCATTTGAAAGCAGAGAGATGAGTGTTATCAAAAATTACCTACATCCCAGCTTTGTTTTGGGGAAAATGCATTAATAATTAATCCTTATTAAAATCTAGGATAGCCACTGTCTTCATTAACCTAAAAAATCTTAGTATAATTTTTTATTTGAACAATTTCCATTAGGCTTTGGAAGTGGTAAAAAAATAATATATAGACTACCATCACCGCTTCAGTAGATCCCAGGTTGTAACCATTGTTCTAAAGTTAGCCACTGATGAGTAATTGAATCCTCTCAAGTTGAAAGGAAAAGAGGTACTATCTTTGCCTTTGCAGCCTGGAGTAAGGAACATGGCCCTCCATCTGGATGATTGTTCCAATGACTGAATGTGGCAATAATGACTCAGAGTCTCCTCCTTCTTGCCATCAGAGCTTAAAGCATCCTGAAGAAATTGGAGAACAGGTCCTGTGCTTTCATTACAATGGGACTAGTCTTGCCAAAAGGGGATTTTCCTTAATTAATGAGAAAGTACTCCTTTTGAGTGCTACACAAGGAGGTCTTTGCAATGCAACTCTCTCAGCAAAGGGTAGTCAGCCTCTGAGTACTGGACTTCATACCTGAGAAGGAGAGATGGTTTGGTATAGTTGTTAAGATAATAGACTTTGGAGTCAGAGCAGCTTGCTCTGTCAGTGAATTTTTCAATAATCTTGAGCATGTTATTTCACATCTTGGTTTTCTCCTCTGTAAAAGTGGATAATAACTTTACACTTATTGCTGCAACATCTCAGTATCAAAGCCCACTTGGATGGAAAGATTTGTAAAGTTTGGAAACAGCCTGTTCACACTGGATTTCCAAACCTATCTCATAGAATTATTACTAGAATTAAATAAGGTAACTATGGTGAAGGACTTACTGCAGTACTTGTAACATATTGGGTACTTACTAAGTGGTAGCATTTCATCCTGACATTTTTATTATTAGTCTTTACTGATTTAGTTAAAGAAAGTATAATACTCTCTTAAAATATGCACCCATGAGACAGACATACATTGTTGTTTATCATGAGTTAATGTCAAACACTTATGACTTCTTGCTAGTCTCCCAAACTATCGTTTCATAAAAACTATAGCCTAAGTATGGATGACAAATTATAGTGTTTTTTTTTCTTTATGAAATGTTGAAACGATTAATTGAAACCAAGTGCCATAATTAATTGTAATATCTGCCATAGGGGAAAGAATGGAACATGAAGGAACAGAGGGCATTCACTTTCTGTAGCCGATGTAGGCAAACACAACCTCCTATCTTGCTGGAATGAAAGCAAATGAAAATGGACTCTGTTTAATATTAATGTTATGTCACTTATTTGTCTAATAATTGCAGAATTACCAGTATTAGATCCTGATGTTTTAATTTTAGGACCACTATTTCAGGCGATTGACGTGTGTGGTATAAGCCAAACCTACAATTTTCAGTTTGAGAAACATTAAAAAAATTTGTTTAACTAGAATTTCTTTATCACTTTTTAAACACATTTTGAGTAATCAACTGTTTAAAATGATGGAAAATGATGATAACTTTACATTTGTTGCTGCAACATCTCAATATCAAAGCCCACTTGGATGGGAAAGATTTGGAAAGTTTGGAAACAGCCTGTTCACACTTGATTTTCAAATTACATCAGAATACTAGAGTTTCATTAATATTTGATAGACCCAATAGATAAAAGTATAGAACTAATATGTACTTGTTTGCTTTCTCAGGCTAAAAGTTAATTAATTTTATGAGACAGATTAATTTCACACTTAAAAAAGAAACCTGTATTATCACTTGTGTAGATAGATAGATGGTCCATAATCCCAATACTAAAAAATAGAAAAAGAAAAGTGAAGGTCTGTTCTCCCTGTTTAATCTTTTTTTTCCTTCAACAGTAAACATGTTTTAATAGTTTGTTTTGCTTATTTCAGGAAAAGAATGCAGAGAGACATATGTATTTGTTTCTTAGCTACCAAATATCAATACTATACATATTCAGTACTTTATTATTTATCCTTTATTATAAAAATACAAAGAATTTTTGTGGGAAATAACTGTAAGAAATGTAGGATTGAACTATTATGAAGAACATTTATTTTTTATTTTCTTTGCTTATCTGTGCTCTGTTTTTATGCTTTTCTTTGTTGACCATTTAACTTTTTATATATAATATGGCAAAAAGTAGCTTTACTGGTCACAGCTTCTAAGATAAATACTTAATCCCTTGTTCAAGTCTGTGATGAGGGTAAAGGGGATCAAATATCTGGTGATGGAAGAAAATTTGACTTTGGATGGTGAATACACAGTGCAAGATACAGACAACACATCATTGAATTGTACACTTAAAACCTATATAATTTTATTAACCAATGCACCCCAGTAAATGTAAAATAAAAAAGAAAATAATCTTTCTACTTTTGCCCCAACTCTAGCTTGGTTCTGCCACCACTCACCATTTGAAGTTCAATTTACTGTCCATCTGAGGATGGAGGATTTGGGGAGAGTGTCTACCAGATCATTGGAAATATGTTTTTCTAAATGGGTATAGACAGAATCTTCCTCTTACAAATTTCATTCTCCATGCGTGGTAGCTTTCCTTATTGCCATTAAGTCCTTGTGTGTGAACATGGCCATTTCTTCCATGAGCATTACTTCAAAATAGGTTTGCAGTATTAGGGTATCTTTGCTTTTCTATTAATTGTTTTTAATCTTATATTTGTGAACTTACACCTTTTCCTTAATATTCATTTTTAGAGTTTATTTTGTCTTGTACTCTCAGTTTCTTAAGACTCTCTCCTTTTTTCCTCTGTATTTACCACATCCCTAACATACACACACACACACACACATATACACATACATGTGCACACGTGCACACTTTTTTTCCCTTAGCAAAAGAATGATAAACCAGCTGAAAATTCAAGTACAGTTTAAGGAAATTATAACGTGTCATTGATATAGGACTGTGTGTGTGTATGTATGTGAGAGAGTGTGTGTAATCTAATTTAAAAATAAAACTTATTCGGCAGTTTTTCCAATAGCTAGGCTCTGAAGTGCCTCTCCCACCAACCTTCAGTTTCTGCTAAATGAGGCTGAAACGAATAATAAAATTGTGATTCAGAAAATTACGTTATTTTGCAGTATTATAATAAAAATCCTATAAAAAAAGAAGAGCGGTTGATGATGATATGAGCCTCTACTTGCAGCAGAAGTCCTTGAAGAATAAACCTGACCCCTGTATTTTGAGTCGCTTGAATAGTGACAGAAGTGTCATACAGATTGTGACTTGATCAGTTGTATCTCTGGGAAACACAGTATTAAAGAAAGGATATGAGCCATGACATAGCAGTAAGTCACTGCAGCCTGAGGCTAAAGCTTCAATATGTAAATCTGTAAACTCTTTAATATGTCTAGATAATAAAACTGGAAGTATACACAAAGCAATCATTTGGAATGGCTATTTCGGACAGCTGAAGGACACTAAAGTGTATTTGAATGTGAAACATATGCCTTGCATCAATTTTGGTGGATTAAAATTGTCAGTAATTCACTTTGTAATAGGTTGTTCAAATAATTTTCCCAAAGGTTTCAGACACTGAGTTTTTCTATGCATTTCTTTTGACTAGGCACCATTCTTTTTTTTTTAATTGAGATATAATTGACATGTAAGATTAAGGTGTGCAAAGTGTTCATATGATGCATTTCTATATTGTGATATGATTATCTTAGTATTAGGGTCCGCCACACAGGTTACTTTCAAAATTATTACATGAAGATGACCTGGGTACCTGACTCCATCAGGTAGTTAATTTATATTCCAGGCTCGGTAGGACAGAGGGGAATGGGGCAACTATGCATGGTCTCTCTGCCACCTTCAAAGGTGATATTCTCTGGAACTTTCATGCAGCCTCAGAAGAAACCTAAGACATAGATAAAAATAGTTGCTTTCCAAATTAAACTGGACCATTGATCAGCCCTGCAATAGGAATGCATATTAAAGAAGTGACTTTATTAGGTAGCTTTACAAATTTGCACATACTCTTCTATATCTGACTGTTAGGTGAGTCCAAATATTAGAATCAGGTATAAATATTTCTAAATTTATGTGTTTAGGCACTCTTAAATTTTATTTGACATACCATTAATTTATTCTGTCAGAAATTAAGAATATTTTTTTTGGTCTCTCAGGTTGTTTTTCTTTCCATTTTTCATAAAATAAAAAAATTAACTTCTTCTAAACATTTGACACTTGTCCCTAATTTTAAAGAACCAACATCTTCAGGGTAGACTTACATTTAATACACATATGTTCAAGTAAGGAAGTGATACATTGGTAATATTCAGTTATATGCAGTGCGATATTAAAAATATTAATGAAAGTCCAGCAAAAATACGAACCAATAAGAATGGAGATGCTGATTCTAGAGTGGAATGCAGAATTGAGAAGTATAATAATGCAGTTTATCCAGTTTCCATTCTTATTTGGGATTTCAACGCTGTAAGAAATTGTTTTGCTTTCCTATAAAGTCTTTCCCATTCTCCATAGCTACTACTCAGGTCTACTATACTAACACGTCTTGCCACAAACTATTTCCTGTATCTATTTTAGCAGTTACCTTCCTCTTTTTCCCTGGGGTTGGGGAGTGGGATTAATTCAATTTCCTACTTCCAATCTTAAAATTTATCAAAATCCCCACCATCTAATGTCCTTTTTACTTTGTAATCTGACCAAACAAGTAAGACATCAGCCCTCTAAAAGGGCTTTGGAACCTGGGCACTTGTTGCCTCCTCTGAAATCTTACTTTATCAATTATCTCCTCTCTCTGTTACATTTTCAACTCTTTTTTATGATTCTTTCCATCCAGTGCTATATACAAAGTACCTAAGTTCTTTATATAGTTTTTCTAATTTAATACTCAAAACAATCTTATGAGGTGTAGGTATCATCATTATGAAGCAGATGCATGATTAATTCCATGTTATAGATGGGGTGTTTAAGGCATGGAGATATTAAGTAACTTGTTTATTAATGAGTAAATCAATAATGCTTATGTTACTTATGTTAATCTCTAAGTACAGTGCACTCTCACCAATCCATCAGTGTTAGATTTTATTTCCCAAATTTCTTCCCAAACCACTCTCTTTAAAAGAGAGAAGGAGGTCAGGGAGAAATTGATAGAGAGGGCAAGGAAGAAAGTTATGAATGAGTTTTTCTGTAATAAAACTCCTAGACTATTCAGGATAGCATACAAAAAATAATAATGAAAAGGGGCCCATCCTTGTACATATGAAACAATAGCATTTACCTTTAACAGTTCAAAGTTAGAAGAAATACATTGTCTAAACATTTCCAGAGAACTTATTAAAATTAAACAAATAATACATAGATATTTAGTATATGATGACTGTGGCATTAAAATTATTGGAGGATGAATTTATATTTAATACATACTGGAATCTTTGGCTAACATTTGAAAAAACTGAATAAGATATGTATGTATAAATATATATACATAACATTTAATATATATCTCAAAATATATAGTAAAATAAACCAAGGATAATTGAAATTTAAATAGAATTAAACATTTTAAATTAAAATTTTGAAGTTCAGTAAAATTTGTGAGGTTTTTTTTTTAACTTGGTGTGCATGAACTTTCTAATCCTCACATCAAAACTGAAGCCATAAAAACAATAAACTTAACTACAAAGGATAATATGAGAGTTTATATATGAGGAAACATCTTTCTATTTAAAACCTCTATAAATACTACATGAAAATTAGAAATATCTTTTCAATGAATAGCTGATCTTAGGGAAAGAAAAAGGAATATAAATTCTAGGCCCTGAACGAAAAGCCCTGAGAAAAGGAATGTTAACTGGAATGTGGACTTGGATGATTTCTATGACATAAAGACTTATATTTTAAAAGATATTAAGTAACAAAATTTTGAACAAAGAAGGAAAATAGTTTGAACTGAGATCTCTCATAAGGCTGCGGCCCTTAGGAACTAAATCCTAGTAAAAGAGTCTGAGGCAGCAAAAATATACCACATGAAAATGTATATGTCTAAGCTTGGGTTCAAGTGTAAAAGTCTTGTTATGATAGTAGCCACCTGCTTGTCTTACTACAATATGTGTAAATACTATACATATACAACATTGTCTGCAAAACTCTAAAAAATTTCCACATTATGTCATGTGGTTTAAAGTCTAATTTTATTCTTTTGCATGTGGATATATAGTTGTCCCAGAACCATTGGTTGGAGAGACCATATTTTTCCACATTTATATTTCTTGGCACCCTGTCAAAAATCAATTCATGAGTGGTTTCTTTCTGGACTCTCAATATGTTTAATTTATATGTCTAACATTACGTTGGTACCACATTATTTTGATTACTGCAGCTTTGTAAGTAAGTTTTAGTAAGTTTTGAAATCTAGAATTGTGATTCTTACAAATTTGTTTTTTTTTTTCAGGATTGTTTTGATATTGAGTCCCTTGTCATTCTGTAGAAAATTTAGGATCATCAATTCTAAGTGTACAAAAAAGGTATTTGGGATTTTGATAGGGCTTGAAATTCTTAATTTAAGTGTGAGTCATAAACATGGATTTATTTTCCATTTATTTATAGGTAGAAATGTTTTCTAATGATCAGTGTACAAGTCTTTTGCTTCCTTTGTTAAATTTTTTTTAAGTATTTTATTGTTTTCCATGCTCCATTTTTTTTTCTTTTTGCAGGAGTACAAATTCATTTAGATTAAATAGAAATTCTTTGCACAGGAGAATATGAAATATAAAAGCACAAAAGTATAGCAGAATGTGACCACATTAAAAATGTTAGACCTTGTTTTATCATTTTAGCATGTCATAAAGGGAAGTATACTTATTTCTATTTTTTAAAATATTATCTTTTCTTTTTACCACTGCCCATCATCTATTTGCTTATGTGCTCAATCCCAGTATACATGTACAGTGGTATCAGAACTGTTAACCTGTAATCCCCATGGGAAACAAATTTATTAGCTATAGTACAGTTTTATGTATTGTTTTTTTTAGTCTGTAGTCTTATAGGGTCTTCTTATTTTCTAAGTTGCTGAGATAATGACCCCTGCCCCACTTCATTGCTGTTATACCATATATCTGTAACATACTTTGATTTTTAAAAATTTTAAAATAAATTCGTATTCATTTCACTCATGTCTCCCACTCCCACCCCTTGTCTGATAATTAGCTAGCTGTCTGTTCTCTGTATCTGTGAGCTTTTTCTTTTAGATTCCACATTTAAGAGAGATCATAAATATTTGTCTTTCGCTGTATGACTTATTTCACTAGGCATAATACCCTCAGTATCCATCCAGATTGTCACAAGTGGCAAAATTTCAATTTTTGTGGCTGAATAATATTCTGTCATATATATATACAATTTCTTCATTCATCCATCAATGGACACTTAAGTTGTCTCCATATCTTATCTTTTAACATGGTTCTATCTGTGTTAAATCTAATAGAAAATTTCTTAGTAATTGATATGGAATTTCTAACATGCTCAGTTTTAATACTAGTGAACCTTTTACCTATTTTTTTCTGTTTGCTGGATTGTAGAGTTAATTTAAAGATATTTATTTATTGATCTTTTCTTATTTTAAATAAGGTTTGATTAAATTAATGGCTATATTTTCATTGGATTAAAGTGATAATTTGGAAGATGTGCTTTTTCTAATTTGGTACACAAGAAAAAATATTTTGATTACTTTACTCAAATGTTAATTTATTCATGTAAATAGCAGGGCCATTGGATGTTTGTTGATTGCTTCATTGTTCATAGCGTTGTCAGTACGAAAATATTTGATTTTTTATTTCATAAATTATAATGACTTTAGACTTCTAATTTGTGTGTGTGTGTGTGTGTGTGTGTGTAAAATGTAATATAGTGTAATTATGACCAGAAAATGCTTACAATTCAAGTCTTTTTTTAGATGTAGTTGCTATGGAATCACAAAAGCAGCATTTATTAAAATTCATTACTTTTCTAAAGTTAAACATCAACAGTATAATGACAATAGAATCAAAACCTTTTGATCTAACATACTTTGATGTTATACAATATTTTTACTCAAAAGAGAATTTAGCACAATTCTTAATAATCACAAAGGAAAGAGCAGTGATGTTTACTTTATTGTCTATACACAAGAGATTAAACCCAGTGTATTATAAATAATAATTATTCTGCTTTTTTTACTTTAAAATATATTGATAATATACAAAGAGCTCAATCCAAATGAAAAATCAATAATTCAAAGGAAAAATCCAGTCAGTACCATTGGAATTCATAGTTTAAAGGAGTCAACCAGTGGAAGAGTTAACATCATGAACCCTTTCTTTGTTCAGGATAATCAATATATAAAATTCTACCATTCATCAAATACCTGTTATGTGTCTAGTTTTCTCACCCCATGTTAAAAACTGTGACAAGGAGGTATTACTATTACAGATAAGAAAACTGAATTACAGAGGTTAAGGAATTTCTGATTTGTGGCAGATTATAGAGTTTTGGGATTTGAATTCTAATATGTTTAACTATAAAAAAATGTTTTTTCACAGTGTATATCTGAGTAAGATAAAGTGTGTGTTTAAAATAATTTCTCAAATAAATATCAACAAAACAAATCTAACCTGCATCTTCTGGCAATTATACACTAGATTGTATTTCTAATGACATCATGAATGATGATAGATCAACATGAATCATTTTAGAACCCTCTCATACATACGTGTGAGAAAAAATAATGCCATTAAAAATATAAGGAGATTCCAAAAACAATGCCAAGGAAAAATGACCTATTCAGAAGTCATATAACAGTATCAAAATGGCTACTTAAATTCAGGTTAGCACATTTTATCCCAAGTCATCAAATGTGTGTTTAATACTTCCTTGAGGCATAAAATAAGTCAATGATGATGATGAAATTATATCAGGGCAATAGTACGTGAATAAAAACACATTTTTCAGATATATTGAAATGTTAAACACTGAGGTTAAAACCCATTGTCTGCTTTAAAGAGATTTTCTAAAGTTAACTTTAAAAAGAATGAATCCAATATGATAATATTCCTCAATGGTTTATTGGCATGGGGTGTTTGGCAATATATTGGTATCAGAGCAATTCTTGCTTCAGGCAAGTTCAGTACATCCTTGCTCTAAAGCTCAGTTCTGCATAGATGTAGTAATAAATTGTCATCAGCAATAAAATGCCTGTTTTCAGTAAGACAGAATTTCAATTGTATGATAAAAAAGAGCAGGGGACAAAAACATTTTACTGTTTAGTAATATATACAAAAGTGGTAAAGCTATCCCAGGAATTATGTCTTTAAATGTAAACTTTAAGTTTATATATATATTTTTATTAATGATAATATTAAATACCCATAATATTTTACAGTTTGTAAAAAGCCTACATGTTACTCTCATTTGAATAAATAAATATAATTAGATAAGTTAAAAAAATAATGTATTTCTACAACATATATTTGATATGTTTATATGCTTTGATATTTGATAATCCACATTTTCACTTTATCTCTCTGATAATTCTTTAGTCACTTCTGGTTTAAGTTTATGCCTAATTTTTTTGTTAAGTGTGTTGGCTTTGTTTAATTGTATTTTCATCTAGCAGTGATTATAATTGCAGACTGAATATAAGTCCTCAATTTTAAACTTTCTTAGAAATATTTATTGAAATAACTGGTATTTGAATAACAAAATCTGACATATAGAAAAGTCACATATGACTCTTGAGTTCCAATCTCATTTCTATCTTTTGCTAGTTGCATGACCATGGATGTCTAAATAAATTATTTTCTAAGCTTTAGTCTCCTACAATACATATAATATGAGCATAAAAATGGCTAGGCTGTTGTAAAGGCCAAAGATAAGGCTATGGTATAAAGCTTCTGACTCATAGAGTTAAGTGTAAATGATCACTCTTGTTAACACCATGTGCTTTCCTTGCTTCCGATCTGAAAAACTCTTACTTCTAAACTTAGCTCAAACATCATCCATCAAGTACTTCTGATCTTGTTACGTGTGACCTCTTCTCAGTCATAGCTCAGTTTACTGCAGCCACCCTGACATTGTTTTTCTTAAATAAGCCAGACCTCCTTCTGTTGCCCTTCCATCTTTGTAGTGTCTGTGTACCATAACTTGTTCTCTAAATAAGGAATTGAGACACAGCAGATTTTCACTCTCTTACTTGCAATCGATGAAATTGATCTTCTTTTTAAAAGAAAATATTAAATACATAAGATGTGAAGCTGTTAGTTCAATAGGAAGATTAATACCCTAAGAGACTGGAAAACAGTTGTTTAGGGTGACCTCAGAATATTAAAAAAAAAACAAAAAAAACAAACAAAAAAAACTTCTGAATGACCAAACTTAGATTTAACACAGTCAAAGAATATCATGTTGTTCATGGACCCAAAACTTTGATCTGTGGAACATGTTATCCTAGGGGTAGCAGCACAGTCTTATTCTGTGGTTCATATCAACAATAGTTTATGACCTTGATGTTGGATCAGGACGTCCTAATTGTATAACAGCTATTTAGTGTTTGCTGTTATAAATTAACTCATATGATATCTGAGTTTAGACCAGAGCAGAAGGTTGTAATTTATATTATATTCACTCAAGTACAAAAAAAGCGAGATATAGAGTCCACTTTACCAAAGCACCAAAATTTGGAAAGATGAAATCATCTAAATCATCTAAATACAAAATTCTGAGAAAGAATAGGGCTCATTAAGGTGACAGAACCAGGCAGTTACATATAAGTTAAACAGTGATTCTCAGAAATTCAAATCCAACTTCTGCTACTTAATGTCCCAATCATAATTGCCATGGCTTTTCTAACACTGTTTGAATGAAAAGTTATAGGCCTGGGGTTGGCAAACTATGACCCACAGCCCAAATCTAACTCCACCTGTTTTTATACAACCTGTAATCTAAGAATGCCTTTTTGTTTTACATTAAAAAATTTTTTTGTCTTGGGTATTTATTTACTCTTTTGTTCTCTTTATTTTTTTAGTTTGTAATTAAATTTATTGGGGTGACATCAGTTAATAAAACTATGTAGGTTCAAGTGTACAATTTTATAATACATCATCTGTATATCACATTGTGTGTTCACCAAGCAGAGATATATTTCTTTTTATCACTGTATATTTGACCCCCTTTATCTTTATTTACCTTTCCCCTTTCCCTCTGGTAACCATTAACTGTTGTACTGTTGTCAGTGTCTGAGATTTTGTCTGTTTGTCTTGCTCATTTGCTGCTTTCAGTTTTCTATCCCATATATGAGTGAAATATAGTTCTCAACTTTTTTGTCTGGCTTATTCCACTTAGCATGATAATCTCTAGATCCATCCATGTTTTCGCAAATGGCAGTATTTCATTTTTTTCTTATGGCTGAGTAATATTCCATTGTTTATATATACCATATCCTCTTTATCCAATCATCTATCAAAGAGCACTTCAATTTTTCTAGGTCTTGGCCACCATGAATAATGCTGCTATGAACATTGGGCGCATATATCTTTATGGATAAATGTTTTCAGATTTTTTGAGTAGATACCTCAAGAGGGATTGATGGGTCACAAGATAATTCTATTCTTAATTTTTTTACGCACTTCCATGCAGTTTTTCATAGTGTCTGTACCAATTTACATTCCCACCAGCAGTGTATGAGGGTTCCTTTTCCTCCATGACCTCTCCAACACTTGTTACTTGTCTTGTTGACAGTAGCCATCCTGAGCTATCTAAAAATGGTTAAAAATATCAAATATTTTATGATGAATAAAAATTATATGACATTCAAATTTCAATATCCATATAAAGTTTTATTGGAAGATAGCCATGTCTGTTTGTTTACATAGTGTTTATGGCTATGTTTGTAGTACAATGACAGAGTTAAACAGTTGTGACAGAAGCTGTATGGCCTATGTAATCTAAAATATTTACTATCTATTCCTTTAGAGAAAATGTTTGACTTTAGGCTATACACAACTCTGAAAATAAGTTATTATGGATTCCATACAGACTATTGCAACACAATTGCAGATGCCATTTAAAAAAAAACATTTTGATCTGTAACTTTGTTAAAACAATTAGTCAGCATTGTACCTATTCTATCTCTTACTTTATCATTAATAGTTTGAACAAGGATCCTGGTATTGCACCAACCCATAGACTTAAAATTAGAACTATTTTTTTTCTCTATTTATATTAACTCTAGCTGCTTCTAGAATTCTATGATGGAAATAAGCCTAAAATCTAAAATATGCTTCTATGGAGATCTTATAAGCAGTAGTAAAATTTCATAGAAGCTTCCACTAATCATTTTAAGTTAATTAAAAGTATACTAATTAACTAGTGGTCATTCACGTTTTTACCCTTCTCATCATGATTTGTGACACCTTTAATGTGATTTATTTCAGTCCTGGTAGAAATATATTTCTGATTTCATTTGCCTTGTGCTCTTTTTCAGTAATGAAGATCACTTCTAGCATACTTTATTTATTTATCATATTCACTGTTGACAATCTCCTTCTCTAGCTGCTAGACTGTAACCTGTATGAGGGTGAGAATATTTATCAGTTGCTTTGTTTTTTATTTTGTTCACTGAAGTAGCCCCAGTGCTTAAAATACTGCCTGCAACATGTCAGGGGCTGACTGCATATTGTTTAATAAATCTGTTTTCTGAAGCATTTGTATCATTTCTGATAAAATATAATGAGACTCCTTTGTTCTCAGAACATACTATGCTTACAAATATTTGTTTGTATGTTGACTTTCTCAGTATATCATGCAGGTTTTGAAAACAGGACTTCTTTACATTAATCCTTGTTTTCAAGCAAATGTTTGCTGAGAGAAGGATAAGTGAATAAGTTAACTTTTGAAACACTGAATTAATTGGCTTCTAAATCTAATTAATTTGCTATATCTTATGGTCCCTTGAATAGTAAAATACTTAATCAATAACAAAAAATTATCCTGAAAAATTCTTCTAAATGCACCTCTATATTTACCCAAATGAAATCCTAGGTTGGCTTATGGCATTTTGAGTCAGAAAGTGAATTTTATTGAACAAATTCTTTGGAGCACCTACTCTGTGCAAGGCCACAGCTAGGACCGGGGCCTGGGATGGCCCACACGACCTGCCCAGTTCATTCATCTAGGTAGTGAATAGAGGATTGTCGTCTTCCAGTGAGTACCTTGTTTCCTGGAACCAAATTAAATCCCAGAAACTGGAATATATTTTAAAATGTACCTGGGAATCTTAGGTTGATAAATTAATACTGGCATTTTTTCTCCTCTAAAACGTCAGCAGTGTCACTCGAAGCTGAGTTACTGGTTCAGTGCAGAAGCTCTCTACCCCCTTCTTGGCAGCTACCTTTTTAGAGTGACAAGGTAGTAGCAAAATCTTGATTTTTATTGTAATTGGAACTATTTATGTCTCCTTGTACTCTTCTTGAGAAAAGGAGAGGAATAATCCAAGGCGTTATCATTTTTCAGGGAACAGAAAACATATTGATTGCATTGATAAGTACAAATCACTCAGAGTACCAAAGCCTCTGTTGGGGCTGTTTTTGCACAACCCATATTTCTGTCACCCATTTGTCCTTGATTTTGAGTACTCTCACAGTCAACTGTGCACAGCTAATCATAAGGTTGAATGGACAGCCATGTAATGATTTGCTAGTAGATCAGGTTACAAACCAAAGGATCATGTCATAAATCAAAGGACTAATCCCTGAGAAAATTAAAATTGCTTTCCTAAATTCATCTGTTTGAGTCTGCCTGTTGTAGAGTTTCTACTTTGACCACAGAAACAGGACCAATATGTACAGTTATTGTCTTAGTCAGCTCGAGCTGCTACAACAAAATACTATAGACTAAGTGGCTTAGAAAACAGATATTGATTGCTCACAGTTCTGGAGGCTGGGAAGTCCAAGATCAAGGTGCTGCTAGATTCTATTCTTGGTAAGGACCTTCTTGGCTTGTAGACACCTACCTTCTCCTGTGTCCTTATATGGCATTTTCTCTGTAAGTACTCTTATTATAAGGTCACTAATCTTATTATGAGGGTAACTACTTTTATGACATCATCTGCACCCATTTCCCTTTAAAGGCTCACTTCCGAATACTGTCTATCAGATTTCAGGTTAGGGCTTCAACATGAGAAGTTTTGGGGGACAAAACCATTCAGCCCATTAGTTATGTAGGCTGTACAGTACACAAACCTAACAAGGCTCAGGGATCAGCAAACTACAGCCTGCTACCCATTTTAGTAAATAAAGTTTTATTGGGATACAGCCATACTTGTTTGTTGATATATTGTCCATAGTTGCTTTTACACTTGAATGGCAGAGGTGATTACTTGTGACAAAGACCGTATGGGCCACAAAGCCTAAAATATTCACACTTGGCCCCTTTAAAGAAAACTGTTCTAACCCCTTTTTTTGGACTACATAATTATCTGAGACAGTCCTATGAGGATACTGTGTTTCTGCCATTCTAAATTAGTGCTTCTCTAAATTAAACATGCATATAGATCATCTAACGAGCTTGTTAAAATTCAGGTGCCTAGGCCTCACCCTCAGGTAGTCTGATTCTGTAGGTCTGGGTTGGGGCCTAGGGATTTGCATTTTAACAAGTGCCCAGGTGCTACTGATACTGCTGGTGTATGGTTCATACTTTAGTCTCACTGCTTTAGGAAATTATTGTCAAGAAAACTGATGTTCTTCTGTATTTACTCAATTGTGAAAATTATTGGTTTATAAAATATTAAAATGTGTTGAAGGATTGGAATATTTAAAATACATGTGATAGTCTATGATGCAGTTTCAAATGATTGTGTTTAACAGGGGCAAGATACAGTGCTTCACCCATGTTTTTTGATTTAATTTAATTCTCACATTTTGATTTGTTTTTCACAATATTTCAATCAGTATATGAAGATTTACATTTTATGTGAATAAACTGAGGCTTGTAGCTTTGAAGAAATTCTTTCGAAGCCACACACCAGAAAGTAGAGAAACTATGACTCAAAGCAAGACTTTCTCACTCTAAAGTTCATACTTTAAATTCCTCTTTATGTTAAAAATCTAAGCAATGATTCTTGGGCATCTGACAATTTGGTTAAAGAAAATAACATTTCTGGCAATTTCAATCTTGAAAATAAATGTAGCAGCAGAAAAGCAAATATTTTATACAAACAATATTTAATTTCTTTTTGTATTTCTTAACCTAAATAACTTAATCTGTTAGTTTTTATGAAGTACGCTCTTATAATGGTGTGTGTGTGTGTGTGTGTGTGTGTGTAGAGAGAGAGGAATATGTAGACAGACACAGACCAGCAAAAGTATATAAACTAATTTGAATGATATGGTCAGATTATTTTTGATATGCCATCAATGCTGAAATGAAAGTCTGATTCTCCAAGTTTACTGAACAACTCTGCCTTCCATTCCCTTCTGTTTAGAATATTTATTAATAAATCATATAAAAAATACACACACACACACACACACACACACACACACACACACACACACACCTTGAGGTGTTACCATTTGGCGGGCATGCTTTTAAGCACTTACCAGATTTTAGTTCATTTGATACTGACAATGACAATGCATGCCAGGTGAACTGATGAGGAACAGTTCATATATTTTGTTGAAATTCATGCTACAAGAAAATGATAGTACCAGGGT
Source organism: Macroglossus sobrinus (assembly GCA_004027375.1). Taxonomy (NCBI): domain Eukaryota; kingdom Metazoa; phylum Chordata; class Mammalia; order Chiroptera; family Pteropodidae; genus Macroglossus; species Macroglossus sobrinus. The sequence goes on along the minus strand of PVKZ01002651.1, from coordinate 44,873 downwards.
TTAAGCCTAAAAGCCTATCTTTTGATCCTAGTCACTTATGTTAGCAGATGTCAACATGTTGGGAGAGGCATGTAAAATACTGAACTTCAGGTTTATTGAAATCTTTCATATTTCTAATTTTATGCAAGATTATTAGTTATTTCTCTTATGATAGAAAGGACTTTAAATTGAGCCAACCATACTGTATCTCTCCTTTCCTATCATAACTCTGCCCTCTAGGCTCTTAGGACTCCTATGCAGAATGTCTCCTCCAGTGACTTAGCAAACTTTCTTGTGTAAACTTCTCTTATAGCTTTTGTGATAGCTTTTGTGATGCGTGTGTCTTCCTGGTGGTTTGTCATATTTGCAGAATGATAATTCTCTACTCAGTAAAAATACCCTATTGTTTCTTCTAACTGCTGAGTATCTAATGGATTCAATTTCCAGATTAAAAACTGTATACATTGTTATTTACATGATAGTAGATAATGGTGTTAAAAGCCTCTTCCAATGTGCAAATAAGTGATGTCTTCTTAAATTGCCTGAGTGCTCATGCTTTGTACATTGTCATTTGGTTAGCAAATAGAAATTGTAGGTAAAGAAGTTTTATGTGTTTCAAATGGCAGAACTAAACTGAGCTGAATGGATTTCCCTTTTAAAATCTCTAAGCCTTACTAATTGCTATTAATAAGAATTTATATGGTACTTTGTGTTTGCAAAGACTTTATGGTCAGCAATTAACTCTTTACCTAGGGTAATTATTGCTATTATTTTCACCATTTTATATCTTAGTAGTGCTAACAAGCAAAACTAAATCCACTTCTGAGGTGCGTGCACCATGTGTGTGCATGTGTGTGTTTATGTTAAGGACGTGGCAAATTCCTCATTAAACTAATATTATTATAACAGAGACTTTCTGTCTCCTCAAATCACTGTAACTTTCATGATAACTCAGTTGAAATGATAATAATTTGATCAAAAACAGTTTTAAATTTTGATAGAATATGTTGCTGAAACACTTAGTGGCAGTTTTTGCATGTATTCAATATTTGGAGAGCATACCCATCTTGTCCCGGTCTTCAGTCTTCAGGGGAAAATGTTACCTAAGTGCCATTCACCTATGGCCAGCCTCCTCATTGGCATGATTGGTATATTTTTTAGGGATTTTTATTAAACAGATATTTATTAATTTCCTACTTGGTATCTAGCATTGCTCAAGGGATAAGAGGAAGGAAGGAAGGAAGGAAGGAAGGAAGGAAGGAAGGAAGGAAGGAAGGAAGGAAGGAAGGAAGGAAGAGAAAAGAGAAAAGAAAAGAAAGAGAAGAGACAAGAAAAGAAAAGGAAAGAAAGAAAAAAGAAAAGCTCAGAGGAACTTTTTATTTCTAGGATACAGATTCAGAAACAATTGCAGTTAAAGATGGTGAATTGAATAGAGGTAGCACAACATGCAAATCAGAAGTTGCTGTAGAAATTTAGGCAACAGAATGATTATTTCCAAATTATAGACACAGAGTTTGTATTTGATAAATATGTATACGATGCTCACTATTTGCTAAGCATTATTGTAAGCGCTTTATAACTCATTTATTTCTCATAACACTGTCTGAAATTAAGTAGGCACTGTCAGTATCTCCATTTGTAGTTTGGGTTCCAGGCACCAAGAGGCTAAGATACTTGCCCAGGTCAAAAAGTTACCAAGTAGCAGAGCTAGGATTCAAACTCAGGCTGTTTGGTTTAATAGTCCTTGCTCCTAACTGCTAACTCTTAACTGCTCTGTGTTACCTAAATATTTGTGAGATGAACACAACAATATAATTTAATTTCATCATGTTTCTTAGGAACAGATGTGGGATCCATATTTATGTTTTAATTTGGTTTGAAATAAAATAAGTTCTATTTGTAATGTAATATAAACTGAGTATATGACTTGACGATGCCCTCAGAATATCCTCAAATAGATAATTAGGGTTCTAACAGAACAAAATTGATGGCTTTAATGTATGCTGGGCCTCGATAAGAAACAAAAATGAAGTAGTTCAGGTACAGAATATCATCTTCATTTCCACAAAGAAATACAGTTCCTCTCATTCTTCTTGAAGCCTGTGACTTTTTGGATCTCTCCTTTATTTTCCTACATCATGCTGAGAAATGAGTGTAGAAATATTTCACTGTCCTCTTGATTCTACAAGAAAAGCAGCTCAAGTATGGTGATGAATGGCAGCCAATGCTCTGCATTGGTGCAGGGAAATAAGAGAGTGACAAGTACAACTTGACTTCGCAGCTTTTGGCACTGGGCAGATAGCCTGGTTGTAATAGGTTTTCTGATTTTCAAAAGAGAAGACAGAAGTGACATACACACCACACACACACACACAAATACAAATTATGAATCATGATTTTTTTTCTTATTTAGCAATAACTAAAAAAAAAAAAAAACACAAACAGAAATAACAATAAGTCCATTCTTATTACCAAACTGTCTAGACCAATATAAACCTGACTGCAGGCTGAACTCCGGCATCTGGACTATGTCAACGCAAGATTGAGTTCAAGGGAAGTGAAATCGGGCACACACCAGGGCACATGAGGTTGGAGTGAATGAAGTGCATCTGCTTCTCTTCTGCCATGAAGCCCTGACTAATGGCACAGCCCTCAGGTTTCAAAAAGTCATCTTGTTCTTCATGTCAGTGTCTGTGTCTGTCAGAGTGGGTTAGTCTGTGTCAAGACAACAGTCCCAGATTGTCACAAAGCCTTATTTTTGGTTAAGCTTTTTGTCCATGGCTAGATGGCTGGGCATTATGTCCATGTTTATGGAGCAGCAGCCATCTCAAATATTGCTGGTTCCTGTCACAGAGAGAAAGAGAGCGTTAGAGGACTTTTTCGATTAAGTGTTCTGTCATTTATTTGATACAAACATAGAACATTTTCTAGCTCTAATAATGAGATAATTAAATAAAAACCCAAAAAACCAGAAGGGGAATTCTTAAACCCAGAATAGAGAAAGCTAGATGTATTTGAGTGGAATCCAATCACTATTAGATTTTCCTGTTAAATAATTAAAGGGCAGGCTGCTCCTGATCAATTAACATGCAAAACATTTATTAAATATTGATTATGTTATGGTTTTTATCATGATTGGTTAGATTAAGCTTAAAGCACAGGAAGCCACAGGCAGCTTCTACTTCCCATTGTTAATAAATGTGGTCTGACCTTATTTTAGTAGCAGTCTGTTCAAAGGCTTGCATTGGGGGTGAGAGGAACTTTTCTATAATTCTAGTTGTTTGCAAAAAAAAAATAATAAAGTTAGTACTATCAAAAACTATATTAATCAGTAAAAAAGGCTTCACAAGCCACTTATGGACACATTTCTAAAAGAGAAATGAGAAAAGGCTCATACTAACTAAATAAAGTATTTAACATTAGAAATTACATTCAAATAGGGTTTTGGAAGTATTTACTATTATCAATAAAGGACTTATTAGGTATCTATAGAAACAGGTATTATTTGTGTACAAAAAAAGGTAGTTGTGTTTATTGAGAGTCAATGAAATTTATACCATATTTAGAGTATGTTAGTGGTGTAATAAAATAGGAATAATATAGGAAAGCAAAATAAAGAAGTTGTTGTGCAATGCTCTGTAGACTCAGAGATGGAATACTAGCAAGAAATTAAAGCATTGATGGACCTCGAGATAATCATGCTAAGTGAAATAAGCCAGACAGAAAAAGTTGAAAATCACATGATATCACTTATATGTCGGATATAAACCTAAAAGCATCAAATGAGCAGGACAAACAAACAGAGACTCATGGACATGGACTATACAGTAATGGTTACCAAAGGGTGGAGGGGGTGGGGGAGGAGGTGTGAGGTAGGGGTGGTAAAAAGGGTCATATATAGGGGGAGGGCAAAGTGGGTAGAGGGGATCAAATATGTGGTAGCTGAAGGAAACTGGACTTTGGGTGATAAACACACAATAGAACATATAGATGAAAATTAAATAATTGTATTAAACAATGTTACCCCAATAAACTTAATTAAAAATAAAAATAAAAAATAGATAAAGCTTAGGCTTCATACAGCAACAGCTGAAGTTAGCTTTTGGTATTATATTATGAAAAATTCTAACACCTAATCCATGTCTATATGGCAAAGACAAACAAGCTTTTAAATTTTTGAAATGTATTCATTATTCAGCTGACAAGACAATTTTACTTATTCCAGATGCCATCTCTTGGAAACTTTGCCTGGAAGCCTTCAGTAAAAGTTTTAATTTTCCATTTCCTACAGGAAATATTTTCCCTTTTTTCAGTACTGCCACAGCACTTATGTATGTTTATGCCAAAGCTCCTGTCAGATCTAACTTGAGTTGTGGTTATTTGTGCCTGTGACTCCTGAAAAAATGCCAGCTCTGAGAGCACAGGGATTTACCATTATTGTTTTGGAGATTACCCACACTGACTATTACATTATGTGCTCTAAATAGCTGTTGGAGATGCCACTGAGTGTCTATAGAATCTCCTCCTCGATTAGGGGAAGGACATCAGCTTAGTGCTGTGAAATGGTAAATGTGAATTATGTTTTACTTAGTGCTAGATTCATCGGTTTACACAGGTGATGAGAATAGAGCAGTGAGTGTAATTGACAAGAATTTGCCTCAAGTATCACACATTTTCTATTTATAAATAATTCTAAATACAGAGAGAACAGCTTCTTCAAAAGTGTTTGTCTCCCAGTGAAATGGACCCTATAGAGTAATAAAACATTGTTAGCACTTGAAAGTAGAAGAGAAATGTGAAATAAGTTTATTTTTCCTAGGAAATAAGTGCTTTAATACATTTCTGAACCTTTATAGCCTGTTTAAAGATTTTCTGTAGTAGAAGAAAAAGCTGATGCTCTGATTATAAATCTTGTCTACTTAAAAATAAATGCATTCTACATGGTTATAAAGAAACTTACTTGTAAGAATCACTTTCCTGCTATGGAGTAATGGATATTCAGTTAAGAGTCAATGGAATTTAGAAAAAACTCTCCTTTTAATTGTATTCCGTAATTATCATCATTAAGAAAATCATTAGTTTGACTTTTGTGTTCTTGGATGTCATAGCTTAGAGAAATTAAAAGCCTTCATTTTGATTGTTTTTTTTTATTGTAAGTTTTGTTTTAATCAAAGTAGTATATACCAATAGTTAACAATTAAATTGTCCTGACGTATAACCCAAAGGTGAAATGGAAATGAGATTTTCAAAACATCTTTTTTAGTTGTTTCTACTAGAATGAGCTTTCTAATTTTTAATAGTAGTAGTAGTAGTAGTAGTAGTAGTAGTAGTAGTAATAGTAATATACTTAGTTCAAAGTTGCCTTGATAAAATGATATATATGATATATATAATTTGTCTTGACTTCATATTTTGGTAAATGAAATTTTGCTTCATATTTTTTAAATGAGATTTCTGCTTTCCCTCCTCCTGTCCTCCAGTTAACTCATAATATTAAGATAATTTAAATGTTCATGTTTATTTTATTGTTACATATATTGCTCAGTGCTAAGTAACAGAAAATAATTGTGTGTGTGTGTGTGTGTGTGTGTGTGTGTGTGTGTGTGTGTTTGTCAGACCTAACAATTGCCTTGGAATTTTTTCTTCTTCTCATGTTACCGAACACTATTCAAACTCTTGAACACATAGCAATGTGGTTTTTCAAATTCTCGCATATGTTGGAAAATTAATTGACTTATTTTCTTGATTGGATTCTTCCTTTCCAGGGTCCTCACCCACTTGCTCCAAAGTAAACTGCTCTCTGAGCCTATTGTTCCATTTTTGCATTGAAATAATTTTCTTCTTTTATGCCTCTTTCCATGTTGAAACCCTTTTTACCTTGGTTCTATATTGTCTTTTCTTCTTACTTAATTATTTCTCTTGAGCAAATTCTCAATAGCTCCCAAGAATGAAGTGTAACCAGAGTACTGTTTGTCATTTCAACTTTTAAAATGTCTTTTTTTCCCCTGCTGCTGTACTTAAGATTGATAGCTGGGCTCTGGCCAAGTTCAGAGTACTTTTTTCTTGAGAATGTTAAAGACATTTCTTCATCGCTTTAAATATTTTAAAATTGCTGATAAAAATGTTTAATGCCTTATGCTTCCTCATCTTTTGCATTTTTTTTTTACAGTATAGACATTCTGGGGATCTTTATTTCATGTGATGAAGAACCTTGAATAAGTTACCATTCATTCAAAGAGTAAGAGACTTGATCAGATTTTCTAATCCAGATATTTTTTAACTCTAGTAAATAAACGTGTCTCTGTGTGTGTGTGTGTGTGTGTGTGTGTGTGTGTGAGAGAGAGAGAGAGAGAGAGAGCAAGAGAGATCCTATCTATAGAAAAATGTCTAAAGTTATGTGTATAATCGAAAGCAAAATAATAATAAAATAAATTTTTATAAACATCACCTATAGGAAGAAATAATTTCAATAATTTTGAAGTCTTCAAGTACTTCAATTTAGTTACATACCTTTATTCCCACCAGAGTAACCATTATCCTAATTATTGTGTTTATATACCCTTGTACTTTCTTGTAAGCTCCCTATTTATACATATGTCAATAAACAATATGTATTTTTTTGGTTTTGAAAGATAGGTCATAAGCACAAACCTAGATGTGTTAAGAAGGTCAATGGCAATAATATTAAATGAATGTTATGACAAAAAGATAAGCTAGATGAGCAGAGCATGCATGTTATGGTGGCATCTCCTGGAAGTTGTGTGTAAGCCTCTTTTGGAAAACTAGTGATCAAGGATGGGAGTCAACCTAGTAAACAAAGGATTCATTATATTCAGAGTACCTGCTCTAGAGTAGTGTACCTGCAGCTTCCAGAAGTAACTCAAAACAGAATACATTTGTAGAATGAGCTGGGTGTTTTTAGCTCTCCCAGATAGCAGGGCATAGAAGCGGGAGGAGAAAATGTATTTTGCACATGATCAAGACAAGTTGAATGCAGATAAGATTCTGGACCCAACTAACCAGGCTATTCTCAGCTCAGGCTAGAAATTATATAATGAAAGCTTTCCCTGTTTGTATCTCTTGAGTTCCTCCACATGACTTCCTCTTTCTTAGTTTACTTGCTTGGGCTGTTAGAACTTGGTTTCTGGAGCATCTTGAGAAAGAGTGTGTATATGGGAGGCAGATTTTCTGATATGCCTGGTCTACTGTCTTACTAGCCTGATATTTTCACTAGGTAGGAATGAATTTTCCTTTAGAATAATCATAACATTGTTTCTAGCTTTATTGTCTGGAAGTCTGAAGATATTCTACTCTTGATTCTTTGTGTGTGGCTTGTTCCCCTCTACCCCTAGAACTTCAGTGGTGTGATATTTCATAATGATAATGGGCATGGGTGTTGGTCTGTTTGTTCTATGTGTCCTTGTAGGCCTACTTTAATTTGTTAACTTTGGTTCTTATGCCCTAGGATATTTTTAAAATATTTCAGTGATTTCAATGATTATTTTCCTATTTTCTTTAATCTTTCTCTCTGTAATAACATCATTACCAATTTGGATATCAAGGAATGGTATTCTAATTTATTTATATATGTTCTGTGCTAATTTTCATCTCTCTCTTTAAATTTACTTTTTATGTGAAATCTCCCTATTTAGTTCTATCAAGGTTTAAATTCCTATTACCATATTTTAGTTTCCAAAAGCTCTTTTTTTGGTCAAATATTTATTTCTAGTATTCTTATTTTATTATATATTACTTTTCCTTATCTTTCTGAGATATTATATATATGCATATCTATATTTACATTTTTCTCTGTTCATTTTACAATCTTACCTCACAAGTCTAATAAACCTTGGCTGTCTGTATAAACTAATAATTTGGGATTTAAAAAACTATTTACCTGGTATTGGAATTTTCCTATGTCAGACTTAGCATCAGCCATTTCTTCAAGGATACCTTATTCCTTTTAGTAGGAAATTATATCAGAGGTCAAATCTGGTTACTAGGAGTGCTCTGTTCACAGGATTTTATTGTTTTTAAGTCATTGCAATGGAGGGTAGAAAATATTGTTGAGTCCAGATAGTTTGTTATGCAAGAAAGCAAGAAAGCTTACAGTAAATAAGAGATCAAGTCAAACGTTTAGGATTCAGCTTGAAAAAACACACAGTACTGTTTGAGTGTCATAAAAAATAATAATTGTTGAAGACATAGACATATTAAATAAGAGAACATTCACAGGTCTTCAATAATAACAAAAAGGGAAAGCCAGGATAAACACTTGTCATTATTTATAGTGGTTAACAAACCAAACATTCATTTTTAAAACTGGTTATTAGAAAAGAGTTAAATATATATTCTGATTTCATGGAAAAATGAAATTTTTGGGTAGCCAATTATTTCTAATCCATAACTAAAAACTCTACTGAGAAATGCCAATTTACATGAATGGAAAAAATTATGCATTTTGGAAATTATCATTCTTAAACTATAAGGTAGAAAAATAATGGAGAATTCTGCACTCCTTGTACAATTTCATATAGGCAATTAATATTTCATATGGGAACGAGTATACTAACGAAAGATGATGCTAACACTATTGAACACCAATATGGCAACTATGACTAGTTGCTTTAATTATGTTTTCTCATTTAATCTTTTTACCAAATCATGATGTAGTGCCAATATGATTTAAAAGGGTAAAAAGTAAAGTTCAAAATAGTTAAGTAACTTGCCAAGAGCCACTTAGTAGGAAGTGACAGAATTAAAATGCAGACTCTCATCTTGCTCATTCCTTCCTCTTCGCTATCAGCCTAAAAATTAGGTTTTTTAATCGTTATATATTTGCTTGTCTTTATCAGTCTGGATATAGAACTATAATTAGCATCATATAATAGTAGTATTATAGATGGTATCAGAGTTTATATGATTTCTGGAAAAGATGTTAATTTTTAAATATGCTATGTGGAGAATTTATTAAACTCGAAGAATACTACATTCAAGTAGAGTATCACAACATTTTTTAAATCTATTCACTGAATTGAAAAAAATCAGTTTTTTTAAAATTAAAGAAAAGCATGTGTTCTGAATGAATTTTGGTTAATGGTGGCATTGCTTTGATGGGAAAACTTTGTACAAAAATGTTGTTGTGTATTTTGTATGCTTGATAGTAATTATACATGATGTGACGTATTTTCACAGTATATATAAAGATCAATTCATATGTAGAAAAGTGGAAACTGAATTTCATGTATTATATTAGGTTTTGTGAACTGCAAAGAGAAAATTTCAAGAAGTTGTTGATCTCTCACTTAAGAGGGGTTGGATTTGGAAGTAGAGCAAAGCATATGGCAAATTTCTTACCTGATTATACAAGGAAGAATCAGTTTGAAGGCAATTTTAGCTTAACTCCACCTTCTTAATGGGAGCCTCTTGCATTTCAGCCTCAAAGATCCCGAGAAAGGGTTTCATTGAATTATATGCAAGAATTCACCTCTCTGTGCTTGAAACCTGCCTGGATACCTTCTGTTTTCTCCAGGCCTCACCCTACAAACTCATTACCTGAGGATCAGTTTATTTTCCCTACTATATAACTCTGGAAGCTGATCACATGATTTCACTTGAGATTTAATGTATAAATCACTCCTAGTCAACAAATTTTTTACCTAAAAATATAGTAGATTCTGTCATTATAATATAGCAATAAGGAATATAGACTGACTATATATAGACTGACTATATAGTGATTTATACATAATTATAAATCACTGCAAATCATGGACTAAGTACTGTCCCTGTAGGATTGAACTCACTTTATTTACTTGAGGATTGCATTCTAAAATATCTTGGACTACTCAACCTCACTTGTGACCAGGGTTACAAAGCCAGGTAATTTATTTCGTTGAGGAAAACATGTATACTTGTTGACATTTTTTTCCTCATCTCATCCTCCTTCCAAATTTTCAGTACAGAACAAATAACAAATCTGTAAATTAAACTGAAAAAATTAAAAGCAGTTCTGAATAATTTCCATTAAGGAAAGAAAATGGAATGACACTTACTGGTTTTGTACACATTTGTACTAATATCTCTGGTACAAAATATGCTGTTTTCTTATTTAGCATTGCATGTATTAAATTATTTGTTTTATAGAAAAAGCATTTCCATATATTTTTATATGTTAATGACCATCTTTACTTTTATCAACTTAATTCTTTTTTATTAAATTTATAGGGGTGATATGGATTAATAAAATGATATAGATTTCAAGTGTACAATTCAATAATATATCATATGTATATTGCATTGTGTGTTCACCACCCAAAGTTAAATTTTCTTCTGTCACCATATATTTGACCCCATTTACTCCCTCCCCTTACCTCCTTTCAACATAATTCTTATAAGGTATTGATTTTAAAATTGTTTCAGAAAACCTGAATTTTTTTGTGGGTAAAAGTTGATAAAACAAAAGGCTGTAGTATTAATAGCAAAGGTTAACAAAACATTTTTGCTTTTCTTTATGCTTTAAGAAAATAAATGGTTAAATATAAAAAAGGCTTCTTGCCATGATGCTTGCTATCTCTTGCTTAATAATATTTTCACTCATTTATTTGTTATTCTTCAATAAACAATTATTGAACACCTACTATGGGTCACATATCTAGGTTTCAGAGATGCATCACTGAAGAGAAAAGACAAGTATCTCTTGTGATGCTGTGCCAGTGGACCTTATATTCTAGCAAGTTTCCCTTTTGTTTGTGCACCCCAGTCCATGGCATGGTATATGCAGAGTTCTAGAATCTGGCACACCTTCCGCCCCAGAAACCTGACATCAAATCTGGATTCAAGTACTAAGTAACTGGGTGAACTTTTACAGTTTCTTTTACTTCTCTAAGCCTTGCTGTTCACATTTATTAAAAGAATAAAACACCTTGCAGCATTGCAATAGTCAAATGATGTAACATGCAAAATATTCTGTAAAAATATTAGTAACCCTCCTATGATTTAGTAACAACCATATTATTATTCTTCCTCAGATTCTTTGGGCTACTATGGGATGCCAATTCTAATGATTCACTTTTTACCTTTTCTATGATAGAAATTCTTTCCCCCATTTTTCAGAGTATGACTATTTATGTCAAAAAAAAAATAACTGCCTATCTCATTTCCTCCATCATCCAAAAACCTCAAAGGATATAAAAGTTTAAAGCAGATCACAAGTTTAAAAGCAGAAGAAAAGAAAACATGAGAGCATTTCTCTCATCCAAGTGCATTGTATTTTCTCTCAAAACTAAAGTTACAGTTCATAATAGCCTGTTGTCTAGATTAATACAAAGAACTATGACTTTGTAAGCACCTGCTTGGCAGATCTATAATGAATAGCAGTCCTTGCAATCAGATTCAGAGACAAATAAAATGGAACAACAGATTTTGCTTCTTCAAAGTTGCTTAACCCATTGGAAGTCTTTATATGACTGTGTACAGCTCTTGGCACCTGGGGCAGCCTTCCCCAAGTCATCCACAGCTACCTGCCGGAGAATATCTTTCACAGCTGGTTTTTTCTCTCCCATTGCAGTAATTGTGTTCCAAGCAGGGCTACATATATAGATCTCCCAGCTGGAAAGGAAACCATGAGAGAGAAAGAAGAAAATCCTAGGCTGTTGATTTTCCATGAAATTTTTGTAACAGTGTCAAATATGTATGGACATCAGAGTTGGGTTTAATTAATTTGTGATGTTCCATTGTGGGGCCTTTATAGAGTAAATAAGTTTAAAGGTTTTAGAAAGTGAGCAGAAAGTGTCTTCATAGGTTCTTGCCAAACTGTTGTTTGGTCAAAACAAGTGGTTACAAGACAGAAAAATGGGTGAGAATCAGTGCCCAACTCTGGGGAAATTCAGCTGGTGACCCCGTGGTGCCCAGGAGTATTGAAACAACATTGCAATCTATTTCACAGAATTTAGGGAGAATGTGGTTGTCTCGAGAGTGAGACAAAGGAAGGGCAGTTCCTCCTTAAAAACAGCAAATTAACCTGAGAAGAAACCTGAGACGCCAGCGTCAAAGGTGAGGAGGAATCAGGCTGTGATAGTTTAGTGGTCTATTTTCATTCTCAAGTGGGAAAGAGAACATTCAGAAGAAAAATGAGAATGACAATGGGTTTTTGACTGCAACAGTCTGCAAAGTAATTTGCAAAGTGTCCTGAAAACATTAACATAAATAATGATGGACAAAACTTTTACCCAAAAGTAGGCTATGTATGAGATACACTATGGGACAAATGTTTTCATATGTTTTTATTTATATTTTTAATAAAAAGTGCAGAACATAGGTTGGAAAAATAACATATATTTTGGAGAATTACATTTTATATATGCCATGACATTTAATTTGTCCCTAAACTCTGATGATTAGGTTTGCTTTCCTCTTCCTACTGATGAGATGCCAGGCATAGAGAGGCACAGGACTTTCTGTAAGGACATACTAGTAGCAAGTGAATACACAAGGCTTTGAATATTATGCTGTCTATACGTAAAAGGTCAGAAAAGGTGAGCAGTATAAACCGATGTTCCTCAGCCTCTACCAGGCAGGAACCTTGGCCTTTAGTACTCATTTTCCAATAGGGTTGTGGAGAACTTGTTTCCAGCATAGATATTGAGATCCGAGAAATGTACTGCTTCAAGTACTGTGTTGCGACCAGAGCCCAGGCGTAGGCTAATTCTCAAAGTCAGTAGGAAGTAGCTGCATAGTCCAACTATTGACATAGGTTGGTTAAAAGAACTGACTGTTGTTTGTAAACGCATTACTACACAATTTCTATATATTTATAGGCTTTTTATATGGGCCAAATGCATTTGGGAAAAGTTTATATTAGTCCTTGCCATGTGTGTTTTTTAATTATTTTCAGTGCTTTTGTAGAAGAAACTTAGAGCAGTATACCAGAAGTAAGAAATCTGGTATCAGGACCTGGGCCAGAGGAAATGCAGAGTTAGACTAGCCTGTAACTTTATAGAATGAGAGACAGCCCTCACTTTGTAGATGTGTTTTCTTACCCTTCGGGAATCCTGTGTGCCAGGTACTCTGTTTTCTGCGAAAAGACTAACTGCGATTGCCTCAACTAATGGCCATAGACTCTTGTCCTGATGGAGATTGGACAGTATTGTACTTGTAGATGAAAGTGGTTGATGACTGTGTCTGGGAGGAGCAGGGGGTGGCCAGGGCTGGTAATGGCTTCCAAAGAAACAGAATGTGGTAAATTTATTTGATTGAATCAAATGTTCTTGGGGAGCACTAGACATCTCTCAAGGGCCTATGTAGTAACATTTTTTTCAGTATTTTTACCCCAGAAGACATTTGGTCTTCTTTGTACATCTAATCTGTTCTTTATTCCTCTTATCTTTATAGTGTGGATGTCACATATCTATGGTTCAATCCAAAGAACACTAACTACAGCTTTACTTGATGTCTTAGTTCAGGAGACGAATGGAGCTTAATTAGTTCTACTTCCAGGTTTCTGGAAAGAGGAAAAAAATCTTATTGGCTAAAGCTTCATCAGGTTTTACATTTGATCCAATCAGAAAAGGATGAGATTTTTTTCATACATGGGCCTAGAAATAGATTTTCTGAGAAGAGAATTTGAGAGAGGAAGGGAATCTTCATCAGAAGTCATTGCCATTTTTAACATTGCAGGTATTGAGAAGTTCTGTTCAATCCATTGTTTTGATTAAAAGGGCACTGGATAAAGAATAGTCTTAAAATGGGAAGCAGACAGTTTGAGTAGTGGCCTGGCTTTGCCTTTGGTCCTTTGAACCTCTCTCTGTCTCTCTGTGTTACTGCTTTGGTTGATAGAATGCAATTTTCTTAAAATTGTTTCAGATTTTTAGGATCTAAGAGTTGATTTGAAGTCTCTTGCACTTAAAACACTGAATTAAAAATTGCCAATTATGTTTATGTCACTTTTTCTTGGCTCTGAGCCCTTGGGAGAACAAATCTGCTCTAAGATTTTGTCTCCACTATCTAAGATGTATAAGACAAATAAATTAATGGATCAAAAGGATTTCATATAAAGTATTCACTAACAAGTAGCATTATTTGGGCTACAGTCAGAACTTGAGACTGCCATCAAAGATTTTTTATTGATAGATTGATGGGAGAGGAGAATTTTTCAAAAATAGCTTTGATAGTTTCAGTCCCTTCTGCAGATGAATTATTTTCATCTGACTAATTCTGCCAGAAGACTTTTAGGAGAAGTGACATATGTCACCTTCAGGCCAAGAACATCAAGACTTGTGTCTCCTACATCTCTCTATACCCTGACATGGTGATCTTGGAAACCATGTGCTTCAGACAGCAAAGTCATAAGATGGACCTTTTTGGATTTTGAGAACTTAAAATAGATCTGTAATTTAAGGATTTCTCTATTATTGTAACATAGCCTCTCCTGATTAATTCAGTAACTGAGTGGATACTTCACACAAAAGGGATCATTTGAACTTCATCTTGAAAAGTGGATAGAATTTGCTAACTGAAGAAAAAAGCATAATTGTTCCAGATAAAGAGAAGAATAACTTAAAAAATAGAGGAATGAAAATTTATTATCTGGTCAGAGAATATCATAGATTTCAGTTGTTGGCAAAACAGTTGACATCCACCTAGTAAAGAATTATTTTTGTGAAATTTTGCATGACTTTGTATAATATAATTTTAACTTCTAACTAGATTTAGACATTTTTTATCTAAAGTATTTGCTTATTTAAAATATATGATTATAGTATCACTATGAATTGCAATTTTGTATAATTAAAATCACTTAAATGACAAACTTATTCATAATTATCCAGTCTACTGAAAAATAGTGCTGAAACACTCCTGTTCTCAAACAGGGCAGTTGATAAAAAGAGACAGGAAGGTAGTTAAACCAGGATCATGATATAACCCCTCCCTCAGATAGTAGATGATAATAGGACAAGATAATGACATAGTATCAGTTCATATTGGCAGGATTAGTATTTTAAAAGCTCAAGAGTTTGGGTATAAATATGCCAGTTGATCAAAACTACTGAAGTGCTTTTATGGTAAAACATAATAAACATGGCATGCTTAATGCTTTCATTAGTTATGTTATAATTTTAATCTTCTCCTCTGCAGTGTTTAACATTTTCCATCCATCAAATTGACAGCACCTTTTAGATAACCAAGTCTTTTGCCTTGTCCTTTCATTCTCCCTAGTCCAGTTATCTTTAATCTAGGCATGTAGACTTTCCTCTATTACTTGAGGTAAAATAACTTTTAAACAATGTAAAACAGGTTACAATTTAATTTTGCATTACTAATAAGAGAATATATATGTGTTCCAAGTGATGCAAACCAGTAAAAGCTGAGAGGCTTAATGTTTCATCAAATGAATAAGTAATTCAGCTGGCTTTTATTTGGTATATTTTCATCTTAAGTTTTGGCTAGTTCTAACTTGCATTATAGGCTTGATAAATGGGTGGAGTGGTGGGTATGATTTTAGCATCTGATAAAGAGTTCTTAACTTTTTCATTTTTTAGTCAAGGATTACTTTGGTCAAGGATTCATTTGTGGACCTGATAAAATCATTTAAAAAAAATGGTCCCCTCCTAGAATTAGATAAGCATCTCCTAGCATAAAATTTCAGGAGAGGATTGAACACTTAAAGTCTCTCTGTACCCTGAGCTTCACAGTAAGAGTTGCAACATTTGTGAGAAGCTGTCATCTCTTTTACAGTATTTGTCACTAGCACTTGTTAATGAGAAACTTAATTTTTTTTGTCCCTCAATACCTTGACTTTTCTTTGTTTTATTTTTAACCTTTTTTTTAAACCTATATTAAGAAAGGATGACTTCACTAGTCCCATTTAATATTAAAATGTTTTAAATTTATATTCAAAATAATCAAAAGTGCTATTATCTGATAAATTCTGGTATATTTCCCTGTCAGTCTTATGACATTTGAATTCAATCAGCATATGTTTACCTGATAACTGGGATGGCTTTAAGTTAGGAAACCCCTATTTTTTCTTCTTTTTTTTTATCAACCACTTTGCATAAATCTTCTATTTCTAATAAGTGAGAAATAGCGATTAATAACTAAATTTGCTGAAGATCATTGAACATGTTTTATTTTTACTATATTGCCTATTTTAAGTAAAAACATTCCCTTTTTTCTTTTAAAATCATTTAAGCATGAATTAACATGAGAAGCAATATTTTTAAATATATGGAAAATAGTTTCTTTAATGACAAAATATCTTTAGAAACTTTAAAATATTTCTTCTGAGAAGCATCTTTTTATTTAGGCCTTGGAAAATAATCTTAGCCTGTGAATAACAGTATAGAAAAAAATAGAAAGAAGATAGAAGTGGTGTTAATAAGGAAATTCCACATATTGAGTTTGCAAGAGTTATTTCAAGAGCTTTGAGATGAATAAGAGTGAAGATGGAGTAGAAAATCAATGGTGAATTTCAGTTCCAAGTATGAATCATGCTTTCATCAATTTAGTTAATAATATCGATTACACCCCAGTGCAGAACAAGCCCAATGGTAATAGTGGGGAAAACAGTACCATCATGGAAATTATAACCTGGAGTATAGGAAATATCTTTAAAAAAAATCTCAAATAAGTTAAAATTTCAACTATGATAAGTGAAATGTTGACAAGATTCACAATCTTGTGAAAATTTTTTACCTAGGTTCTATACTATTGTGTGTTGGACAAAATAATCTTCTCTGGAAATATTACTTAATAGCTGAAACTTGATTGAGAATGGAGTATTTAAGTCCAAGAGGGAGTGGAAGGTTCAATTATGAGTAATGGCAAGGTCTAGGATATGATCTCAGAAGCGGACAATATGAGTTGACATGCAGGTCTTTGGATGGTTGCAGCAGATGGTACAGATGTCATGCCATTTTCCAAAGACTTCTAAGCATGATGTAGAACACAGACTCTAAAGGCGACCCTAATAATCTCACCTTACTCATACCCTTGTGTATTTCACTTCTGTTAAGTGTTGGCAGAACCCGTGACTTGTTTCTAACTAAGAAAATGTGATAATGATGGCATCTCACATCCATGATTAAGTTACATAAGCTTATAAAATGATTTTGCTAATATCTCTTGTGCTGGCACTATTGAGACAAACTGCTTTCTTGAGCTACTATGTAAGGAGGTTCCTATGGCAAAGAAATGAGAGTGGTCTCTGGCTGACAACTGAGGCCTTAGGTTCTGTGATCTCCAAGGAACTGGATCCTGCCAACAATCACTTAAGTTTGGAAGCAGGCTTTCCCTGGCATGACTTGAGATGAGAAGGCTGACATCTTGAGTGTAGGCTTGTGAGAAGTCCTGCGGCAGAGGACCCAGCTAAGCTATGCCTGATCCACAGAAACACTGAGATAGCTAATTTTATGATAATTTGTTATATTAGATAGAGGGTGAGAAGTAAGTGGATGATAAATACAAGAAAGATGAGCCTAGTCATCACCATGGTACTAACATGTTTCCCCACCCCTCTTAAAAAAATGGCTTAAATTCTTTATACCTTGTTTCTTTACCACTATTATAGACACAATAGCTAATTTATGGCAGTAAAATATTGTTTTTAGATTAAAATGAGTTCATGTTATGGACTGGTTTTTCAATAGGCTTTAAGAAATATATGTTAATATAAGAGTAAGCATGCTAATTGGTCATTATCATCATCATCATCATCATTATTCTGGAGTATATTTCTGGAAACAGCATGATTTTTATATAGTTATAATGCTAATACTTACAAAATGCTTAGTATATTGCCTGGATCTCATGTGATGATAGCCATTATTATTCCAAGGGGAATGAATCAGTCAGAATCTGAAGACTGGTAGGCAAACTTCAAAATGAAAATTGTCTGAATCCTTATAAGTCTCACAACATCAAACATGTATATTTTGGCAAATGATGTCCCTCATTTAAGAGGTAATGTTTCTCTAAAATCTAGTTCTTATAAATCCCACATGTCTCATTGGAACATGTTACCACAGAAAAATATTAATGCAATCAAATTTTTGCAAAATGTTTATCATCTCTAGTAAAACTACTATGTAATTATTACTATCTCACAGCTTAAGGTTAAGCAGCATTTACTGATTTTGCTATTGGGGCGATTTAATGATATGTCAAATCTCTGGAATGGTAAAATACCTTCAGGTAGGCAGTATCTTTCATGCACAAATCCCTGCTATTTACAGCTATCAAAACATCATTACAAGCAAAAGGCAGGGAGATAGAAGGGAACAAATACATGCATTATTCATGAATATTTTTCTCTTCTGCCAGCTTTCTCAACACTTTCCTTCCTTTTGGAGATGCCCAGAAGCATGCATTTAGATTAGTTTATTAACAAGATCATTAATCAGGAATCTATGTTTTAAAACATCTTGTCAATCAGCAAATAAAGAACAAACAGATGCCTGTAGGAAGATGTGAAATCTAATATAGTTGCAGTACATTAGAAATTACCTCAGTCATGATTTTTAATTTAATAAATCAAAAATAAAAAATATGTACATGTAATTAATTTATACTTTATTAGACAAAACACATATTTTCAAATATCATAAAACTTTACATATGTCCATTTCAGGAAAAAGTAAGTTTCCCTGGCATTTCAAAGTGACTTTATATTTATGATTATTATCTCTTCTATTAAAGATTAGTAGGTGAAATAGGAAGTATTTTTAATATTACCTCTTGAAAACCTGTGAGTTGAGCTCAGAAAAATTACATTTTTTGAATCTCAGTTTTGGTGTCCAGGTTGAAAGGAATACCCATTGTCTAACTGATAGCATGCGATGACAATCATTGGGCCTAAAGAACTTGAGAGAACATATATATTTTAAGTATTAGTATTACTGATTATGTAATCTTAATGTTAGAGTAATACTAATCTTCATTATTACTGTTTCATGCTGTAACATATAAAAATTTCATCAAAACTAGTGCCTTTAAAGATATATAAGTTACTTCTGATTTTGTAGGTCATTCTTCATCACAATCCATGTTCAAATTCAAACCTTCTGGTGCCAAGAAAAGATGCATATAATTAGATTCAAAGGAATATTTTTGTTCTAATGATGTGGTATATTACATTTTCTATAGTAAATATATTTTCTAGAAAGTTAAATTACATGGTATGCACAATCATTTGAGTTTGGATAAAAATATAAATGTGGAAGAATGTAAAAGTTCTTCCTGCTTATAATAAAAGAATATAATTGATTTCACATCTTTCATTAAAAGCCTGAGATTCAAAATGTGTTACTTGTGTTATGCCATGGTTGTTTATTAAAATTTTGTACTAATTGTATATGAAATCTTTGATAATTATTGCATACTAATTTTGATATTTCTTTAGAAATTTCTGCAAAATATTTTATTTAATCATGCAATAGTTATTTAATTCTTATTTATGAATCAGACATTGTAGTTTTGTTTTTGAAAAGAAAAATCTTTCAGTTTCCTTAGCAATTACAAACTTCAAAGACCTAGGGAAGGACTGAAAAATTTCCCAGTAGCTGATATAACCAGAATGATAGAAAGATGAAAGTGAATAGTTGCTCTTATTATTTTTCATTTTGAGGCTTCCTGTATATTAATTATTTTGCCAAAAATCAGTAATATGATCAGATTCTTACCTGATACCTACAAAAGAATTTATTCTAACAATAGTTCTAAATTTCTCCAAAGTATGTCTATTGTTATCTGTGACTTGTTTTCATTATTATAATTTTAAAAAAGAAAACAGTGGAAAAAATATCTGAGATAAATATTTTTTTAGAGTAATGAGCAAGACTAGGGGAATAGCCAAGAAAGAGACCAAGAATTGGATCTATGGCACAAGATATCAATTTAATGTTTGACAAGACACAATTCCTAGAGGCTTCAGCATTTTGTCTTTAAAATGGATACTTCATTTCTAAGGTTCTTTCAGTTGTTGAAGATTCTGTGATGTAAAACATAATTAGAAGTGTCTGTCCATAAATTTCAGCAACTAAAATTTTTTCACATTTCACTGCAAAGATCTCCCATGTAATAATTCCTAAAAAATGTTTCTTCTTACCCACTGAAAAATACCTGACCCCAAAGACTTCCACCTTCTAATCCTTGGAACCTATGATGTTACCTTAAATGGTAAAGGACTTTGTAGATGTAGTTACATTTGGGTTTTTAAGATAAGGAATATTCTGGATTATCCAGGTGGACCTATTGTAATCATAAGGGTCTTTATAAGACAGAGGCAGGATGATCAGAAACAGAGAGAAAAAGGCAATGTGATGATGGAGGCAGCAGTAGAGTGAGATTGGAAGATGTTGTGCTACTAAAGACAGAGAAAAGGGGCCACTAGCCAAGGAATTCATGTAGTTTCTATACAACAAAAACGCCAACAAATTCATTTTCCTCCATACCCTCTGGAGTTTGGCTGATAGCTTCAATTTTAACTTGTGATCTCCAGAACTGTAAAAGAATGAGTTCGTGTTGTTTAAGCCACTACATTTGGGGTCATTTGTTATAGCAGCAATAGGCAATATACCTACCCCAATAAGGTGATAATTAATATCACAGATGGGTGAAATTAGTAATTTAAAAAGTGTTAATTTCGACTTGGAATATCTAGAACTGTACCTATCCCTAATTGTGAATTTTGAACTATGTTTTTTCTAGAAGAAATATTTGTGAGCATTTGAAACAAAATCTAACAGAGGTTGCTGAACAATTTTTTTAGTGTTCATTTTGCTCATTGTCAAACTTATTTTCCCTCAAATATCTATTTATATTTTATAAAATGTGAAAAGTACATTGGTTAAAAGGATTCAATCATATTATGGAATAACTCCAATGTTATAAATTAGTATATATTGTTTACTGAGTATTAACAAAATCTTCAAAAAAATTTAAATGATATATGAAACATAAACTCTTTGAAGGAACTATGGATAGTTTTTTTGGGGGTAGGAAATCAATTCTGAAAGTGCTATATATTTTTTTCAATCAAAGGACATTAAAAATGGTAGAAGATATAGTATTTATTAGAAAGTTCAGCAACATAGATTCTGGGTCTGGGCTGCTGCCAAATCCTAGCTTGACTGCTTACTAAGTTTGTGATTTAGGAAAAGTTATTTATTCTATGCTGTATTTACTCTTTAAAGTAGAGTTTAAGTTGGGAAAATTATAAGAATTAATACATGCTGCACTTTGATTAGTATCTGGTACAAAAGAAATAAATTTAAATGTGTTATTTTTATCACTGCTGTTCTTATTTAATCCCTGAGTAGTGCAAGTAGTAACAAGTTTTCACTTTTTTATTTATAAGATATAATGTTGTTTGTATTCCATTATAAGACCAGTACTGTGTTCCATTATAAAATGAATATATTCCTTAATTGGTAAGAGGACCTGCAGAATTCTATCTAATTTCTATTTCATTTTATGGAATAGAGTTTTAATATAAAAATGATTGATTCATGTAGAAACATAGCATTGCTGCTGGCTTTGAAGATAGAGACAGGAGTCAAGTGTTAACAGTTTTTAACCCATGTTTTAAAGTAGCTTGTTCTGTATAGACAGGTTATTTTTAAATCGACTGATATGAATTCTTGAAAGGATTCAACTTTGAAACAAAAATTCCCTGACCACACAGATTTCTTTTTTTAAGTTTATTGGGGGTAACATTGGTTAATACAATTATATAATTTTCAAGTGTGCGTTATAATTTGACATCTATATATTCTATTGTGTAATTACCTCCCAAAATTCAGTTTCCTTCAGCTGTCATATATTTGATCCCCTTTACCCACTTCACCCTCTCCCACTCCCCCTTAATTCTTATAATTCCCCCATTTACTCCATCTACCTCTTCTCTTCTCCCCCACTCCCACCATCTGGTAACCACCGGTCTGTTGTTTATGACCATGAGCCTCTGTTTGTCCTGTTCATTTGTTGCTTTTAGGTTTATATCCCACATATAGGTGATATCATGTGATTTTCAACATTTTCTGTCTGGCTTATTTTGCTTAGCATGGTTGTCTCAAGGTCCATACATGTTGTTGCAAATGACAGAATATCATCTCTTCCAATGGCTGAGTAATATTCTATTGTATATATGTACCACAGCTTCTTTAGCCAATCATCTATCGTAGGACACTTCATTTGCTTCCATGTCCTGGCCACTACACAGATTTCTTAATTGGTAAGTTTTTAAATTGAAGAGAGTCAATGAGCAGTTTTCTCAAAATTGAAATTTTAATTTTTCAGTGAAAAATTATTATCAAATGTCTTTATTATAATGAGGATTTTTAAGAATTTTTTAACTCCACTTTGATCAAGTCACACTTTGTCTTGAATGTTGATTTCAAACTAGAAGATTTACTTTTCTCACAGTTGTGTAATGAGCCATGTATGTAGTAGACATTATTTTGATTTCTTGTAATCTCTTGTTAAATCACATTCCTCCCCTTTGTCAGCTTAAGTATTTAGAATTTATTTTCCTAGAAGTCAAGTTTTATGTTTTGAGCTTTATATTGGACTTGTTGTATTATAAGGAAGATAATTTGGAGAATGATGAAAATCTCTGTTGCCTTTTTCCTAAAACGGTAAGAATCTCGGTTCTTACGCATTGGGAGTCTCAGAAAAAAGCAGAGACCTTAGATCTGGATGGTTCTTTCTTCCTCTTTCCTCACTTAGCAGCACATTCCTGGGGTAAGGATTCATATAACACTGAGACAGTTAGAGGATTTGAGAGCAGAGGACTGGAACAAGCATAGTATACAAAATATCTTAGGGTACCTAACATGATAGGGTATTAAAAGAAAATCTGAGTGTGTTGTCTTAACTTAGTCACAGTGCAACAGTAGAGAGTGCTAAGAGAGAGCAGTATTTTTGTGTTTGTTTTTAAATAATTTTATTGTTTATTTTTGTTTGTATAAGGTTCATTCATATATTTCTAGGGAAAAGCAAAAAAATAAACTAGTTGGTTTTCAATCAGAATCATTGATAAGTAGGTATTTTTCAAATTAAAGCACGTGTTCATCTAACACGGTATTTTCAGAATCTCTTATTTCTAGGCACAGGGAAAACATGGCAAAGGTTGAAACATGAAAAACATGATAAATTTGGGCAACTGAAAGCAGTTATTTGAGAGAGCAATGCTTTTTATTTCTCAAGGCCAAATGTTTCCTGTCATATGGCTCTGTATCACTAAGGCTCCTATTCTTCTGCAGGGAAGGAGTGACTTAATTTTATTTGTAAATTTGGAAGGAGGAGCTTGATGTGTGTGTTCAGTCATATTGTCCCAGCTCCCAGGAAACTCATATCCTTCACCATTCCAGGCTGTAAGTTTCGCAGGGCAGGCCCAAGTGTGCAGAGAGAGGCTTAATGGTTTTCCAGTGCAGCCTATGACTTTCTGGTGTTTATTATTAGGAAATCCGTTTGTCTTTATATATAAGCCATATAATAAAGGTGATATTTTGGTCTCCATATCCCTGATTCTTCTGTAGCCTCATTTTTTTTTTTGCAAATTCATACAGCAAATATAACAATGATAACATATAACTGTATAGCACGTAGACTAAATACTACGTGTCAAGAATTGCTCTGAGTACTTTAATATAATAATACTTCAATCCATATTATTATCTTCATTTTTCACAGGAAACTCAGACACACACTTGCTAATTAGGGTAGCCAAGCTTATGCAAATAGTGAGCAAAGGGGCTGGAATTCAAACCAGGAACCTGGACTCCACTTTGCACATGTGCTATAAGCCTTCTAGGTATTCTTTTAAAGCTCCCTCAAATTCTAGTTCCGTGGAAACATTAGACTTGAAAAGATGGCCCCAATTTGACCTGAATGACAATAATCAGGACGGTGCTTTGTGACTGGTTAGAGAAATCTGAAAACAGGATATGTTCACCTCCCCCTTACCTGTCTCCAGATTTTCATATTAGAAATTTTCTCCCTCCCCAAATTAAGTACAACCTTTTGTGAAGTGGTCAGAATACCTGAAATTCATGAGAATTTGTTATAAGTGTTAATATAAATTATAGAAAAATATGCTTACATATTGTGTTCTTCTGAATTCATGGGCTGAAATTTCTGTTTGCTGCATCAGAGTGGTAACTCAAGAGTCCTATAGTATCAAAGTGAGAACATTCAATTAAACATATCGGTAAGCTATGCATACTGCTGTAACCATATTTAATAAGATAGACATTTAGCTTTGCTGGGAAAAGATTAAAGTAATTCACTGGTTTATCTGAAATGGTAATTATAGAACTTTGATTTGCCTCAGTATTTCAGTAAAAATAAATAAGTAGATATTTCAATATATATTACCTACTTGATTATACATAAGTCTAAATATTGAAGTAGATGTGGCATTAAATAAAACTCATTTGAAAGCTGTTGGAATCTTAACAATTAGTGCTTCTCAATGTAACAGAAATAACATGACTAAGTCTTGACAACAGCTTTTATCGAGTTGTTCTTTTTGTAGTTTTTCTTTTTGTCGCAACCTGGCATCACTGCTTACTTAAAAAATAGTATGTTAATAAATAAGTACAGATTTATGTACTCTCTTTATGTATCACATATTTTATAAAAATAATTAATTTTTCTTGTAGTCATTATTTTATATATATTATTTGAAATAAGCACATGGAAGAATCAAAATAGCTCTGCATTGAATTGTGATTATTTCAAATAAATTCAAACTATTTGTTACCACCCTTCAAATTATATATTTTGCAGTAGTTTGCTATCTATTATATTTGTTGAACTAACAGTAATATTTATTTACACATTCTTTTACTCAAGAACATTAATTAAGTGGCAATGCCAGTGATTCTCAGTATGAATACTGAGAATACAGCATTGTGAAATTTCCTTCAATAAAGAAGTTTATATTATAGAACTGAGTTTAATAAGTGATAAGAATAGATTTCCTTGCCTTATATCAGGCCGAAGGGTAAAAATATTATGACTTTACCACTAAGTATGGCATCAACTGTGGGTTTTAATAGAAGCTATTTATTGAGAATATTCTCTTTTATGATATGGTAAAGGAAAATGATTAATTTTATTTTTAAAATTTTCTTTTATTTTTTAGACCACTTTATTGAGGTATGACTTACATGTGAAAAGCTGGACATATTTAATGTTATACAACTCAGTGAGTTTGAGAATAAGTATATACCCATGAAACCATCATCACCAGTGCCATAAACATGTCCATCACCTCCTAAAATTTCTTCTCATCCCCTTTTTATTATTAATTTTGTTGTAAGAATGCTTACCATAGATCTGCCCTCCTAGAAAATTCTCTATATACAATATACTATTATTAGCTATACACATTATACTGTATATTAGATCTCCATAACATTTATTTTGTATAACTGAAGCTTTATACTATTTAACTATTACTTCCCCATCATCCCCTACCCCTCAACTTTTGGCAACTACCATTCTACTCTCTGCTTCTGTGAGTTTGATTATTTCAGATTCCATATATAAGTGAGATCATATAGTATTTGCCTTTCTGTGTCTGGCTTCTCTGTTGTGGCAGTCTCAGGGTGGTCTAACTTCTGACATGGCAGCTCAGGAGCGTGGCCCTTTCTGGCCTAGTCTCAGAAGTCACATGACATGATTGTCTCTGTAGTCTCTTAGTTGAAGCAGTTACAAGCTCATCCAGATTTCAGGGGATGAGTACTTAGATCTCCCCTCCTGGTGGCAAAAATATTAAAGAATTTGAAGTTGTGTTTCAAAATCACCACACTGTCTATAGTTTTGTATTCAGCTTTTTTACTTACCATTATCTATAAACATAAAATGCCTTTCTTCTAAACATCATTTAAACACCTCTCTTGCATGGTCTAGCACTCCTAGTCAAATTTTTCACTCTGGATGCAAATATCAAGTTATAGTGCTATTGAATGATTGAGGTGTAAAAAAGATAGTGTCTGTATACAAGATACATCTTCATAATAAGGAATTATTAGAGAATAGAACTACTTTGTGAATATTTAGCCAGGTAAAATTATTCTGAAAAGCATCCCCATATAGAAATACATTTTTTAGTACTTCATTGAAAATTACAGGCCTATTTAATTTCATAAAAGAATATTAGTTGTTTGTTATTTTAGCAAGTGCAATATAATAATCTTAGAACTACTAAACAGCAAAATTTCTGCTGCATCAGCCAATCTATGTTTGTATCTACAACTCTGTGAAAAGCCAATAAAGCAAAAAAGCTTATTCATCTTGCTAAAGGGCTATAAGCTCTATTTATTTAAAATGGAATTCGGAGATTGATTTTTTCCATTTTGATATGAGTTGTGTGTCACTTTCATTTAGTGACATAAAATGTTAAGGCCCAGTAAAACTGCCCAATAGAAGAAAAAATATGATGTTCATTCAGTGATAAATAATTCCTAGATGATAGAGAATAGTAACTCAGATTAGTTGCATAGATTTAAAAATAAATAAATAAATCTAGCAATGTGTCTAGTTTAGAAAGGCTTTTATTTAGTAAAAAAAAAGTTACTATGATAGTGTATACACATACCTCATTCTATTGAGGTTTGCTTCACTGTGTTTCATGGATATTGCATTTATTTTATTTTATTTTATTTTATTTTTGTTTGCTGGTTTTACAAATTGAAGGCAAGACCCTCCACAAGCAAAACTATTACAACTCACTTTAGTGTGGTACGTGCTTTATCACGGTTTTCTGGATCTGAACCCACAATATCTCTGAGGTATGCTTGTACCATCTCAGTTGAAAACCTTGGCTGTAGTATATGTCATAACCAGTAAACTAGAAGGAAACAAGAAACCAGAGACTCCTAAAGTAGACCTACTTTTAGTGACTCCTCCTCCAAATCCATCATTTTCCTGTAATTTAAATTTGGAACATTGCTGTTATCAGTGACACATACTTCATCCTAATTTTCCTTTTATAGCCAATTATTGGGTCATACTGAATTTTTTTCTTAAGATATTCTTTGTATTCATTTCTTCTTTTTTATTTTACAGTTGCTGTCTTGCCATCTTAGAATATGAGAGGGTAAATATTGATTTTCCAAGGCTGAAACTGCCTTTTTAATTGAATTGAAATGTTTTAGGTAGGACAACTCCCTCATTAAATTCTTAGTTTTCCCTATATGTTTAAATAAAAAAAAATATTATGTATGAGTGAGACCCATGAAGGCATTTAAATTTGTGAAGCCTTTATGTCCAAATCATCTCACAAATGGTAAAAGCTGCCTTTGCAAAAATTTTGTGCTTCCATCCACTCACTCTCAGCCACAAACATTTCCTATTAATCCTCACTGTAGAAAAAGCTATAATAAACTCCTTTAAATACCTGTACTCGTGTGTCATCCCTTTTTGTAACTTTCCATGAATCATGATAGTCTAGTATCATGTATGCTTTATAATTCAGTCCTTTTGTGCTTCTGCAAACATTTTTCCTCGTCTACCTCATGATGGCCCCTCCACTCAAGTAAGACTAGCTGAGCGTGATATATGTACTTCAGTTCACAACCTTAAAGTATCTGATTCCATCTTCGTTTGAAGGCATCAAGGTACACTTTTCTGCCTTGTTTCAAATAGTATTCCAGGCCATGATGAGCAGGCATAGAAAAATCCAGACATCGAATGTAAGTTATTTCTTATAGTATAAAGTTACAGATAAAATGTTGGATTGGAAAATAATAATAACAGGTAATACTTATTGGAGACTTAACAATGAGCCAGGTTCTAGACACACACACACACAAACACAAAAATTACATGTGCTGTCTGTTTTGTTTAATCCTCACAACAACATGCTCCTGGGAGAGGTGCTGTTATTACCTCCCCTTTATAGGTAGGAACCTGAACAACAGACGGCTCATGGCGCTTGCCCATGATACTGGTTGGTAAGTGGCAGAGCTGGGATTCCAGTTCATCAGGTTTGACTCTAGATAGGCAGTTCCAGTCATTATTCTCTAGCATCAATAATGGAAAAAAAATACAAATCTAGAAAGGTGTGAAGACACTAAAAAAGAGAGAGGGTTTCATTTGATTACATTTTTTTGAGTGCCTATATGCACCATTAGTGTTGAAGGATTAGAATATATTGACATACACAATAAACATCCCTGACTTAATGGGGCTTATATTACAGCGGAAGGGAGCAGAAAACCCAAGTAGGAACAAAGCGGGTAGATATACCTTATGTTAACAGGATATCCTTTAAAGTGCTGAACATGCTATCAAGTGAATGGTTCAGCCTGGTTTAAGTGCACAGGGTCATTGCCAAGGGCATTATGTGAAAAGGTTTTAACTTTCAATAAGTTGCTTAAAATTTTAAGTAGATTTTTTCCCACTTTATACAAATAGAAACTATTAATGCCAAAGTCAATTTCTTGAGAAGAGATGGTTTTTATTTTTCTTTTGAAAGTTATCATACTTGTCATGTATTTTGTGTTTAATAAATATTCATGGTGAATTAATCAATGAATTGTGTCATAAATATCGATTATATGAGAGTGTGATTTTTTTCAGTTGTAAATATATTTAAAAACTTTTAATGGGACTTCTCAATTTTATTGGTTGGCTCTTCTGAGAATATTCAAATATTTTGAGAAATTACAATTTTTCTTGGCCAGGAAATATTCCCAAGAGTAGTTGTACCAACTTTTTTCATTTAAAAGTACTCTGAACAAGAATACTAGATGGACTTCTCTGTAGTGGTAATCTCATAACTTTTTTAAGTCAAGATAATGACAATGGCAGGTTTAGATACTGTTTTGAGCCAAAAGTGCCTCTTATGTCTTTATCAGTGATTTATCTTTCATAAAAGTAAAGATCCCTGACTGTCTTCAGAGACTTGAATTCTCCAGTGATTTGGAGGAAGAGAAAATAGAACGCTATGAAGAATCCTAGAAGTCCAGTTTCTTGCATTGAGTTATGGCAGACAATCATGTGTCACCAAACACACAATTTTTCTTTAAGCACTTTAACTTAGTTAACCCATCTGATATGAGTATACAGTACAATTTATTGGACAACTATTATAGACTTGGATATAAAGTGATGAATTTTTCAAAAAAATTAAAATCTTAACATTTCCCTCTTTAGTATTTTACCATATATGTGCTTTAAAATGATAATATGTGATTTGGAAAATAATTTATTGAGGTGTTACATAAATAATAGGAAGCCTGAAATTATATCATCTATAGACAAAACAATGAGCTGTAAAAAAAAAAAAAACATTTTTTTTTTCTTTTTAAATGAGATTGTAAAGTGAAAAAAGCAGACACAGTGAGGTTTGTGAGCAGCAGGAACTGAGGTAAATATACTCCTTCAGGCGAAAAACCATTCTGAAGATGCAGTCCTCACTTATAGGTCTGCCTAGTATTCAAATTACGTGTGATGACTATTTGAGAAGTTCATTTAATAGGCTTTGTGGTGAGGATCTATTGAAAGAAAGACTCCCCTACTTCTTTCATTTCTTATTTAAATAAGTAGTGATACTCTTTGCACCAAGACGACATAGTGGGATTGTTTATAATGATGAATATGGTCCCAAGGCAACCTACTTGGAACCAATGCCAAGTTAAACAGTCCATAGAATTGGGTCAATCACAGTGATTCTGCATTTGAAATTTAATGGAAAAAAAAATAGAGAGAAAAGACAAGTCCAAAAAGGTGTGAAGCTGCATAGCCACTAAAAAAGAAAGAGAGTTTCATTTCATATTTTCAACCCTGTGCACTTAAACCAGGTTGAACCATTCACTTAAAAGCACATTCAGAGCTTCAGAACTCAACTTGTATGCACAAAAGGTTATGATTCAGGCTGGCTGCATATTAAGTGCCTAGTCTGATTCATGCACATATAATATATTTGATTCAGTATATTTGAAACTAAGGTAAAAAAAAATTAACACAGGAAAAGACCCATAAAATTTTGCACTTGCATGCATTTATTTACCAAACACTTAAGTAAGGTTTACTAAATGTTAGGTGGTATTCTAAGGGTTGTTCAAACAGTAATGTTTCTAGTCTTTATAAGAACTATAAATGGTAGATTGTATTGTTACCTCTGTTACTGAGACATCTAAGTTCTTATTCAAAGTCACACAGCTAATGAGTAGAGCAGAGATGAGACTTAAATCTAAGAGTCTGTACCTCTAGTTACCATTGCTGTGCTAATATCCTTCTAAGAAATAGCATTGCATACATTCTATTTTAATAATTTCCTTACTCATTATTATGATAAAGACCTGGATATCACTGGTTATCCTTAGAGGGAAAATAATTCCAGGGTGGATATAGACATGCCTAATAGCAATATCCAGTATTTATTAAGTAAATACTATATGGCAACTATTGTATTAGCACCGTTTATAGCCTTTCATTTATTCCTTACCAAAGACTTTGGAGATAGATACTGTTATCACTTCTAATTTAAAAATTACAGGAGAGGTTAACTTGCCCAATGTAGCTCATAAATGCTAAAGTAGGCATTTAAACTTAGCCCCATACCCCTGAACCTGCATGACACAACACAATGCACTTCAGTGTTTGTGAATTGTCAATTTTAGCTAAAATGTATTCCTTAAAGAAGTGTGGAAAATATGTCTACAGAATACCACAGTTAAACATTACCATAAGTTTTTCCCAGTGGTCAGCTCAAGGGACAGGAAAAAATTTTTATTCATATACCACTATAATTAGTCTCACTGCTTTTCTATGCCCGTATCATCTCAGAAATGATATAATAAACACTACAGAAGGAAGATAGCTGAATCTGCAACTGACCTATCTGATAAAACCAAAACCAAACCAAAACAAAAAAACAGCATTCGATTATTTTTAGTAATAGTTTTACTAAATGGAATGAGACTAAATTCACTCATATTTATTAGTCTCTTATTTTTCTATCAAAAAAGAGTTTTTAAAACTGCAGTCTTTAAATTGAATCAGTACTAAAGAAAATTGTCAGTCTCCAAATTCATCTGGGTCTTTTATGGAAAATATGATTGCAGAGTTCCTAATTTAACACATTCCCTTTAAGTGAACAACATCTCTTTCAGCATTCTGCATAGAACACGCCAATAAACATTTTAGCAGGAGGACTACACAGTGCCAAGTAACTGGCAATCTTATTCTTTTCTGTATAAACTTAATATTTTATCAGTCATGTAGAATTCCAAGTCTATTTTCCATATTAATAGCATTTTAACGATGAATGTGCATATCTGCATAGCTTTAACAGTATTTATTTAGAGTACTTTACATCCACATCATGAAA
This sequence comes from Macroglossus sobrinus, assembly GCA_004027375.1. NCBI lineage: Eukaryota > Metazoa > Chordata > Mammalia > Chiroptera > Pteropodidae > Macroglossus > Macroglossus sobrinus. The sequence continues at coordinate 13,549 of PVKZ01002651.1, read as the reverse complement.
GAAAAACTTTGTTATTTTCCCATTCCTTTTTTGAGGAAGGAGAGAGTATACTGTCTAATCCAGTGTATGTGTGTGTTGGCATGTGAGTGTGCATGCATGCTAGTAGATTTATTTGCATGTACCAGCACCAAGAAATAGAATCTCTAAAACAGTCTAAAACAGTTCATGTGTGTCTTTTTCAAAACTGTCACATGAATCATGTTAACCGAGTTACGGCCATCTCCCACCTCTGGAATTCTCTCTCTTAGGCCAAGTACACTTTCTGATTTTATTAATAGTTATCATTTACTGTGACTATGTCATATCTTTTCAAGCAGATTCAAAGCTATGTGATTTTTTTTTATCTTTGCTCTACGTTTGAAGTTTTCATGATGAACAATTAGGGAAAAATGAAAACAAGAGAAACAAATCTTCATAACTATTATTTAATAATACAAATACTGTACTGTTTAATAAATAATATATATACAAGTATGTATATATTATTGCTCTTAATATTGCAACTCTGAAGAATTTCATAGTTATTGCTTTTTAATTGGTAAGTATTAGAGTTAGCCAGTGAAAAACCGTGGACAACTTAGACCTAAAAAAAATTCTTTATTTTTACATAATACCTCAGATGTTGGAATGGGGCCTCCTGTTGTATAAATACATGTTTTTCAAAGCTATGATGATCACTTAAGTGTTTTTTTTCCTAAGAAAAACTCATTATCTTTCCTAAAATTTCTAGGCTGATATGTTTTGCCTAGTATATGTAAAAAACTTTGCCTATTACACTAAAGAGATGTGCCAGGGCATATTTCTGAAATGCTGGTGATTGTAAGACCCTTTGGAATCTATAGAGCCTTGCTCATCATTAAAATGAAATAAGATTCTGCATCAGAAAAGACACCAGTCCCCAAGAAGGGTGATGTGGAGGATAATGTAGCTTATTTCTTAAGGGAGTTCCTAAAATAAAACAGATATGGAATAGTTAGCCTTGCCAATGTTTCAAAAATCATAGAAAATAAGCTGCTTCCCTTGACTATTCTTTTTTTCAATATTATTGAAAAAAAAAGAATACTCTTTCCAAGTGAGCATATATTGAATTTAAAATTCTGAAAGTTGTATGAGGCTATAATTAAAGGAAGATTTTTTTTTTTTAATCAACTAGTAAATGCTCGCAGCATTTATTCAGGCTTCCTTTCTGAAAGATGTGGGCTAGCATTTGTTCTCAAGTAGATAAGTTTTTCTGTGTCTTGACATACTGCATTTTTACATAAGCTACAGCAAGAGTACAAAATAGTAGTTTTCATAGTATATTAGACAGGACTTCTTGGAGAATATAGACTGGCTTCAGAGGGGCTCAGAAACATCTAAAATTATATTCTAAATTGCACATGTGAGTATGCCTTTCTCAAGGGAATGTCCGTATCTTTCCTCAGCTTCTTCAAGGGTCCTTGACTCTAAAACATTTAGGTTCTTGACTGTAAAAACTATCAGAACCATATAAGTCACAGTTTAAATGTTTCGCAAGTTATTACATGTACTTGACATCTCTAGGATCTCTACTTTTTGACTGAGTTCTCAAAGTAGGTCTCCAGAAAGCTATATTTTCTTAGCATTAGTAGCTTAATATTCAATACAGCTACTGGAAATAAAATTCCACCAATATTTTATGGAATTAGTTTAAGACTTCACACAGAATCAATTTAATCTGCTTTCAGCTAACTCCAGCTACCGGTGCTAGGTGGGAGGGGGCATGGCGGTAGTTAGGGAGTGGTCTCTAGAGTCCACCGATGAAAAGCCTCGTTTTACAGAAACACATGCCATCTGTGCAATTTCAAGCAAAGGATGTGAGCACTATCAGTAAAATAAGAATAAAAACAGAATCAATTTTATAGCTGTATTCTGTGAAATTAATGAGGTCATCCATATAAAACTTTTAGAAACATCTTAAGCACACAATAAACATTAGCTAATAGTTATAGCTTCTCATATGTGTCACTAGTACATACTAGATGTGTCTCTAAGCACTTTATATTAACTCCTTTCACTACATGACAGTTCAGTAATACAGGTTTTATTGTTGCATATATTTTGCAAATGAAGAAACCAAGTCATGGAGAAATTAATTAAGTAATACAGCTCATAAGTGGCTAAGTCAATTCAGTCTCAGACAATTTGCTTTTAGGTACCGTATTTAACTACTACAACTTTCTCATATTATCATTATGTCTGTTTAAAAATGTCACTGTCTAGTATGCCTGTTAATTGAAATATATGTAGAAGAAACCACAGGATGACAATTCTTAGAAAAATGTGCATACTCTGCAGATTATACAAAGGCATTATTCTTGGTACTACCTGGAAAATTGCTAACTTTTTTCTCTCGTGTCTCTGGAAAAAGTAAATGCTAACTTATGTTGTTTGTAGAATGTCAATGCCAAATATATTTCCTAAAAAAATGCAGTTACATTCATATCTATCCTCTAAACACTCATGGAGAATAAAACAAATAACCAGTGTTAGTTTTATGTTAACGATGAAAGAAAACAATTTATAACTGATGAGGGATAAGTTATGATGGGTTATTTGCAAAGCAGGACTAGAGCCAATATTCAACATAGCCAAAGATAGAATTGAACTGACTCCTAATGTAGTGTTTTAATTACTATATTAAATGAATCTGCTTTGCAGAAAATAAAATAATGAGTATGTCTATATAGGAAAAAAAATTCTGGGTTTTACTTCAGACAAAATTGTGCTGAAATGATAAATTTCATCTCCAGGTGCAAGAGTACAAATTATATATTTTCTTGTTCAGCAGCTATTTCAGATAATAAGATATGATAGAATATATAATCTACTGGTTTATAATGAAAAGAATAAAAAGAGAAAAATGTGCAAATTGAATATATTTTAAGGTCTTTTCATGATAAATCAATCCAGAGAGATATCTATAGCACTGTAATGACTGCTTAGAAGGGAAGTAATGTTAATATACAATGAAAAATGGAAATTATTACCTGTTTTCTAATATGAAGATCATCTTATCCATATCAAATACATGATAAAGCTGCTATGATAAATATTTAGAACATATATAAATTCAGCATATAAACAGGCCCCCAAAACATTAAGCACATTTAAAGTAAAAAAAAAAAAATTTATGTTCAAGTCAGTTGCTTTCAAAACATGTTTGAAATAACATTATCTTTGACCTTTCAGAATGGAAGTGTCCTCTTCCATGATAGAGGTTTTCTTCTTTAGTTTCATTTTTCCTTTCCCAGTAATTCCTTTCTCTTTCATAAAATCATATTATAATTTCCCTTAAACTGAACAAAGAGGCTTTTCTTCTCTTATGCTTTCCCTATTTTTGTGTTCATTCATTTCCGAAACCTTTATTTTGTTTAGCTTTTATTTCATAATCATAAACTTAACTCTGCAACCCAGCTAGACTTAGAGGTACAAAGAAAACCTGGAGCCTGAAGAATCACAGCGAGAACAGAGATTATAATAGGATGTTCAGAGCAGGTGGAATGGTCTGGCTGTTAAGATAAAACAAGTCAAATTTATGAGAGTGGTCCACAGTCAGCAATGGCGATCTTCTTGCTGGTCTTACCATTCCTGGGCCCAAAGCACTCCATGGCCTCCACAATATTTTTGCCCTTTTTCACCTTGCCGAAGACCATATGCTTGCCATCCACCCACTCAGTCTTGGCAGTGCAGATGAAAAACTGAGAACCATTTGTGTTGGGTCCACCATTTGCTATGGATAAGATGCTAGGATCTGTATTCTTCAGGATGAAATTCTCATCATTAAGTTTCTCCCCGTAGGTGGACTTGCTACCTGTGCCATTATGGCATGTGAAGTCACCACCTTGGCACATAAATCTTGGAATAATTCTGTGAAAGCAGGAACCTTTATAACCAAATTTTTTCTCCCCAGTACTCAAACCAAGGAAGTTTTCTGCTGTCTTTGGAACTTTGTCTGCAAACAGCTCAAAGGAGATGCAGGCTCCAAGGACTTGCTGTTGACAGTGATGTTGAAGAACACAGTTGGGTTGACCATGGCTGGGGACAAATGGTTCTGGAATGGTGGCATCTGTAAGGCCCATTTCTGAAATCTTGAGAGAACTTGGCTTCCAAAGCCCTTGGGGCCTCTTGATCTCTGTACCGTCCACACTACTGAAAAGAAACCCAAAATTCACTTTATAAGACCACCTGTAAAATTTTGAATTCAGTGGTGTCACCTTTCTAGACCTTTCTGCATTACCCATTATTCTTAACTACTAAAATCTCTCCTTTCCCCAAATCCACTTCTGCTGATTTTTACCTTCTTCCTCAACCTCCTACCTCCGGTGACTTTTTTGCTACTCTCTCTTTTCCGTTTCTTACAAGGTTTTGTTATTCTAGATTGATCGCAGTTCTTCACTTCTCCATTCTTTTGGTTGACCCGCTTACATAAATGGCTTGAGTTGTCTCATATATTCCTAAACTGACATCTGTAACCCTCATATGGACCCTTCTTTGAGCTCCTAATCCATATTCTCCACCTGTTTCTGCACACTGTCCAAAGAATGCCCTGCCGAAACTGTAACCTCATTTGCCAGAAGATACATTTGGTTAGAAATGTCCACTCACGCAATATCCAAATTAAAAACGTTTGTGCTATTGTTTTATTTTTCTGTTTCCCTACTGCTTTGTTGAATGTCCTGTAGCAGGTAGTGCAGATACAGAAGAGTAAAAGCTCATCAGTCTGGGTCTCTGTGTGACTCTTTAATTTTATAACCTGATGGTAATAAATATATATAAGTGTATAATCTAACATATAATATAAACAGGATGCTATATTTATATGCATATAATATAAGTATTGCCTATATTTATTTTATATAATATATAGCTTACATTATATATTAAATGTTATAGGCACATATAATGAACATAAATATGATAACTATAAATATTTGATGTATTTCAGCCATAAACATCTCATTAAATGTACTTCCTTAATCTCATATTTCCTTCTAGCTATTACCGCCTTTACCATTTTCTGCAACTTTTAAGAGCAAATCTGTCTGAAACCATTGTGTTAAATGGAAGTTTATATGTTCTCAACTCTCATTCTTTACTTAGATTGGATATTTGAAAATAGCAGATTCAAGTGTTCTTTTCACTCAACTGAATCTATGATTTTCAAGTGACTTCTCTTGTCAAACTTGATAATTCTCAGCTCTTGCTGTACTTAAACACTTGGTATCATCTGAAAAATTCACCACTCCCTCTTCTTTTACTTGCTCATTTTCTTCAAACCACACTGGCTCCCACCTTTCCATCTCTGTTGGAAAGACACATCTCCTCTTAATCATATCAGAATGATATGGAGCCTTTGTATTTTTCTAGTTGTTTCATCTCTAAATGGTCACTTTTTTTTAACACCTATTTTAAAATAACTTTTATGTTCCTGCACTGTGTATACAGCAATGAATAAAACAGGCAAAAAATTCTGTTCTCATAGACTTGCTATTTTAATCGGGAAAACAGAAAAGATAAACAAGATAAAAAAGCAAATAAAGGATATGTAAACTCAGTGAGTTTCTGAAATTGAATTTTTACATTTGATAAGATATTTTAAGTACCGAAATAGGATTTTTTTTGGCACTGAAATTTAGTGGTGGACTGAATTATTTAGTGGTACGTGAAAAAATAGTGAGATATGTCTGATATTTTAACAAGAGTTAAAGAAGCAGAATGGGAAGAAAATGTTTTGGCAAAAGCAAAAACTTATACAAACTTTCTTTCCTTTGCTTGAACTTCTTGATTATAGTGCTTTCAATAAATGATTATAATTGTAATATAGTATTTTTTTAGTGCCTTCATAGTTATGTTGTTTTGTTGCTTTTGGTGTGATGTTACGTTGCTGATCAAGTAATTCTCTAAATTAACCAATCAAATAATGCCACTCCTCTGCTCTCGTTGCTTCCCATTGCACTTAGAATGAAATCCAATTCCTTATCATAGCCTCCACAATCCTGTGTGATATGGACCCCTGCTGATGCTTCATCCTGTCACTTGCCATTCTTTTCCTTGCTCATTGTGATGGAGGCAAGCCAACCTTTTTACCATTTCTGAAATAATCCTAATATGCTCTAGCTGTACTTGCTTCTGGGCCTTGGGATTAGAAATTCTGCCTGCGCTGCTTCCTACAGATACATGGATGGCTCATTTATTCAGGTTCCTATTCAATTGTCTACTTATCCGACAAGCTCTTTATCACAGCATCTCACCTGATTTAATGTTGTTTCCACTCTAATACATATTCTTAGAAGCCTTTCTGGAAACAGTGTATATTCATTTTTATGTCAATGATAACATTCAAGGGTAAGAGTTAAGACATGAACTTGAGGCATCTGATACAAATGTAGCAGTATTTCTGTGAAGGAAAGACAAATGTTTATATATGCTATCAGCTATTGCTTGGGACCTTCTCTCAGCTTTGTCATCAGGAAGACTGAAGGACTTAGTAGCTCATTGGAGAAAAAGGGACATATTCTTTACTTCCTGACTGCTGGCTGGATAGCAGATCTGATTCACACAATGAAGTTACACAAAAATCTAACTAATAATAAGAGGAGGCCTAGTAAAAAGTTTTTTTCTTTTTTATCTGGGGGTTCTGCATCATCCTTATCTGATGAATATACACATAAATGGCATCCCCCAGAACAGTAAAACTCATATTGTTCTTATTCTGCTCTTGATATCCCCATCATAATTTGTGACTAGGAAAATGATCATGAAGTCAAAGCACATGAAGGATGGCCAGGATTATAAACAAAGCCTAAGCACAAATGAAGTCTGAATAGAGAGACCCTGCTGTTTCTAGCATTTTGTTTAATAATGAAGGAAGCAAGTGAAGGAAATTGTCCGTAAACTGGATCAGTAAAATCATTCCAAACAGAATAGCTTTTGAAAAATATGTTCAAATGTTCTATTTAATTTTTGAGGCAACATTTAATTCCTTTATTTAGAGGGGGAAAAAAGATAAATGGTCTTTCTCAAGGACAAAGAGAAAAACAAACAAAAAAAACCTCAAAATTTACATTTCCTAGCTGCAGCCTAAGAGCTCAAAACTTAATTTCTCATGGCAGACGGTTCCAGAAAAATGCATTTGAGATATCCATGTTATTCATGTTAACCTACAAATTGTGAATAATGATTTCAGAGAGAGAGGGTGTGGAGCTAGGAAATTTCAAATTCTTCGACTACAATAATAAAACTACATTCAGCATTAAAAATAACAAAAACAAAAAAAAACACTTATTAAAATGAAAGAAAGTATTCAAAGTCAGTAAAATTTTTGTTATTCATCAAATGTTTAATGAGTCTCTATTAAATGATAGATACTGCTTAAAGTTTTACAGAATTGTCATAATTATGTTATATAACCCCTGGGAGAATAGTTGTGTCAGTCTCAATTTACAGATGGAAGAAGTACTAGGCAATGAAGTTCACTTCACTAAAATATCAGAGTGTTTTTCTATTAATGTAAATGTAGGAACAGAAAAATAAAACGATCCAAGATAAATTTATGCCTCATGCACTCTAGTTTTCAATCAACTATTCTATTTTTACTTTTTGTTTATAGTAAAGTAGCAATTATTGGTTTCAATATCAAATAACTGATGATTTAATGTTAAAATGTCCAGATCGAAATTTTCATTCCTTATTTATTATTCCTTTTTCATGTTCTTTTTTTATATATAAATTATCTTTTTTATTAGTTTCAAGTATATTGGTAAGACATTTATATAGTTTATAAAATGATCCCCTAATTGCTCCTTCACTGAGACCCCGGGTGTCTCCTGGGTCTAGTGAGTACATTTCCCCCTGCCACTGCCGTGTCAGTTTACATGCCAGCGCTGTCTCTGTGGCTCCCTGTACAAGTTTCCGGGTGTAGCAAGGTCAGCTGTTGCCCACCTTGGGCTTGAATATGTCACCCAGGGGCAGAGGCAGCTGTCTATCAATGTGTGGTGGGCACTTCGTGTATTGGATGCAACAGGAACTCAGGGAGTCAGGGACCGTCAGGCCAATAGTCTCAGTTTTCTGCAATTTCTTTGCACATTCTTGTAGTAGTCACAGATCACATGGAGACAAGCTGCTGTCTGGGGCAGTCCCACAGACCCCTGCGATCCCCTCAAGAGATATTGCAGCTTGTGTAGGCAGCAGTGGTCTGCCCACAACTATTTCACTGAGATGCACTCACTGCGCTAGCCAAGGTCTATTGCCTGCACAGAATGTGCAATCCCAGAGCCAGACAGGCCTGGGGAGGCTGCCTGTCAGTGGGCTGCAGGCACTTTGTGGCTTGGGTGAAGCAGAATCTCAGGGAGACGAGCACCTTCGGGCCAATACAACCTCAGTTTTGCTGCAACTTCTGTGCCTAGGCATTCCTGCTGAAATCACAGATCTCAGTGAGACCAGCTGCCGTCTGGGTGGTCCCACAGACCCCTGAGCTCCCTGGATGCAATATTGCAACTCTTGCAGGCAGCAGAGTTCTGCATGTAACCAATTTCAGTGCAGTTTCTGCCCTGTGCCAGCCAGTTTGTTGCCTTGTGGATTGGGAGACTCCAGTGGGGGAGGGGCAGGGAGGTGCCAGTGCACTGTCAGTGGGCCACCTAAGGCAATTCGTGGGTAGGTTGGGGTAGGGTCTCAGGGAGACAGTGGCAGTCAGATGGATTCAGCCCCAGTCTTGCTGCAACTTCATTAACCCTTCATGTATTACCACAGAAGTCCCAGATCATAGCAAGACCAGCTGCTGGCTGGGACTGGCCCACAGATTGTCAAACTGGAGATTGCCTGGTAGCAGGGGTAGACTGAGGCACAGTGGTCACTGCCCTTCTGGCCCTCGTTCTGGTGCCAGGTAATGCAGACTTTTCTCTTTATGAATCCCGCTGGAGTCTCCGACCCACCCCCAGTGTTCGAGTTGCGTGTCTTCAGGTCAGAAAGCCCTTGCTTGGGCCCTTCAAAGGGGTGTTTAAGGTTTTAGTCTCCTCCTGTCTCACCCAGATGACCAGAATCCCTTCTGAATTTTACAGTCAGGGTTATTGGAATCTCCTCTTCCCTGGACTGGGACCCTGGGCTGGGGAGACAGCAAATGAGGCCAGGAGCCCCCTCTCCTTCAGGGGAGCCACTCTTTCTCCCAGTGATCCTCCACCACCAGGAATGTGTGTCTAGCCCAACTGGCGATTCTGCCCCTAATACAGGCTTTGATATGGCTTCTTTTTTATATTATCAAACTTATGTGTTAAGATTGGCTGAATTTCAGATGCTTCTCCACGTTGATTATTTTATAATTTGGTTATAATTTCAATGCAGACCTGATAGGAGGTGCACCCCACTTTTATGTCGTTTGCCATCTTTCGCCCAGATCTGTTCTTATTCTTTTAAAAGACAAAACTACCTGTCAAGCTCCCTAGTTTAATCTCATGAGAAAAGTGAAAAATAAAAAGGATTGAACAGATCTCATTATCTGTCTCAACTTTTAATTTCCTTAGTTATATAGTTAGAGAAATGGATAGGAAGATCTCTAAATTTAATAATCCATAATCTGTAATCCTGCAATTTATATTTTCCTTCTACTTATTTCTTAGATTATAATCCTGAAATAAATGTGTCAATCAAAAGAAGTGTAGGATGGCTTTGGTGAATTTCTACTCTCTGTTATTTGGTTCTGATTTCTAATGCAATATGTGTCTATAAATTGTTGAACCTTACTGGTCTCAAGTGGCAGTTTCTCACCTTTCAGCATTTATTTATTTAACAAATAAGAATTTATATCTATTATGTAGTGAGCATACTACTAAATGTTTTGAATATAACGGTGAGAAAGACAACCCTGACTCAGGAAAAATGATATTTTTCTGGGGATCATGGACAAATAAAAGGCAATTTCTAGGATAACAGTTATGCCAAAAATAACAATTAGTTTAGGGTAATATGGGAACACATTTCCCTTTTTAAAAGCTTCTCACAGGACAGGAACCATAAGCAGAAGTTGTAATGATGATTAAGATTTGGAGAGGGTGGAGCATTCAGAAGCAATAGAGTATAATGCCCACACTTATGACCTGCATAATCTTGGAAAAGTTGATTGAGCTCTCTGTTTCTAAACTGAAACAACAACAACAGCAACAAACTAAGGTGGTTATGAAGATTAAACAAAAATATTGATAATGAAATTAAAGTGTTAAAACTTCAAATATTGGATTGCTATTGACAATATTAGTCTAATAAGAGAAAAGAACAAGAACAAAGTTTGGACTCAAAGTATAATTAATTCCATCTGACTATATAATACTGAGTGTAGTCTTTCGGGTAAGAAATGATGCTGTGTAGTTTAGTAGGTATCAGCTCAAGAAGGGTCTTGTATTATACTGAAGGATTTACAACTTTATCCAGGTTGCAGGGCTATAAAAGAGTGTGATATTATTAAGCCTGCCTTATAGGACCATCTCTGTGGCCATTGTGTTGAATATCAATTAGAAGAATCAAATGAGCCAGAAAGAAAGAGCAATAAGAAGGCTACTGTTGTAATCAAGTGACAGACAGTGACAACCCAGATTTAGCTAGTGTGCCTTGCATGCTATGAGAGATATAAAAGACAAAGAGTAATAACTGATTTGGTTACTGATCAAATGTGGAGGATAATGGTGAGGAACAAATCAAGGATGGCATCCAGGACTCTGATTTAAGGAAATTAATGAGCAGTGGATTAATCACTGAGAAGGAGAAGGCTGGGAGAGAAGATAATAGGAATTAGTTTGAGGCATACCGATTTTGAAGTTTCACAGCAACCAAGTAGTCACATCTAGTAGGCTCTCTGGTGCATGAGAACCAATTCCTATTGGCTTTTAAAAACCAATTAATATTCAAGAGCTTCGTAAGCTAGTTGTTAAACCATAGGTAGCTTGAAATTTGCTATGGAGGAGGTACTTATTCCTCAGAAACCAGCAAATGCTACACATTATGCCTTTCCTCCTACAGAGAGCAAGTTATTCAGGTCACCATCACACATATTAATCTCACGAGAGCTCCCTGGTTCAGAGACATGAACTTAGTAGTTACCATTGTGTTACATAATTAAAGTCATACAAGTGAACACAATAATTCCAGAAGAACATGCCACATGAGAAGAAAAGGCAGCCAAGGACAGTGTTCTGAAAACTAACCCAGCAGAAAAGGATCATGTGAAGGAATCAGGTAAGGAAGAACAAAAGGAATTAGAAACCATCAGGAATTCTGGGAACACAAAGCAAAGAAATGAAAGCATTCATGATTGAGAGAATAGAAGAGAAATCAAAATGTACTTCCTCCTGGAAATAATTTTTCCAAAAATTTATTTTGGATTTAAGTTTAAGACATGGAATAAAAAACAACAAAAATATAAATAGAAAACGAAAATAAATCAGCAAATGGAAATAAGTTCCTCATGCATATTTATTATAAGCATAGGTCTTTTCTCCCTAAAAACATAAAGTTACTGATGCTAATTTGATAATATAATGGTGTTTGTACTTTAAGCTATTAAAATCATTCCATCGCAGTCAGACTGATGCAATATCAGTGGTGAATTCAAAGGACAAGCCATTTTCTGCTCTTGCAGATATTACTCAGAAAGGGCTATGGCAAGGGGTGTATTAGATAAACATAGTTTCTTCAGAGTTATAATAGATGTTTTTCCATACACAGATCTCATGAAAAGAGACTAAAAACACAACTAACCATTTGTTGAAAAGTCAGTTTTCCTCTGAGTTTTGGAGTCTCCTTGTCCAAGAATTTTGATGTATGAAAGAATGCTTTCGATTACAAATACCAGATACATTTACATTCATTCGAAAACAGAGAATTCTTTCTCAAACAGCAAGAAATCTGAAAGCATATGTCTGCTGATATTGACTCTGTATTTCCCTTTCCTTCATGGTCACATGACATGTGAATGTACTGTGACTGTGTCTGAGATTCCAGGCAAAAAGAAAGAGGCAGGGGTAGGGCGACTGCATATTTCTGATTATGATTTCTTAGATATAACTGTATCACTTAGCCACTTCCTAGCTTTAAGAAAAGCATTTTAGCCTTCATGTTACAAATATTTCAGACAGAAAGAGTTATTTTGAGGAATTTGAGCTAACATATAATTTCTGCCTCAACTTTCTTTCTGCAAAAGCAAAAAAAACATAAGTTGGAGATGGTGATGGTAAAAAGAGAAATAAAAAGATGGTAAAAGCTCATGGCACTAGACGTAACTGAGAGCTTTCAGCTAACTCAGAAAGCTGTTCTTCAGAGATGTACATTTAGCGTGTGGAATGCGCTTTGTACTACTAGGTCAGAGAAGAATAAGTGAAGGTCTGAGGGATACTTTGCAATGTATTGGTAGTAAGTAAGCCTTTTGAAAACCCTAATATTATATGTTCAAGTTGTTCAGTGCTACTAAACACCACTGCAAATGGATAGCAACAGAAATTTATCACTATTCAAGGGACATCTGGGGATATGCCATAATGAGAATCACAAGAGAATAAGGAACAAAACCTGGTTCTTACAAAGCTTAAATCACCTGACTTCTTTCACATTGCCCTGCCCTCTCAGTTGCAACCAGACCGAAGATGCTTCAGACAATGTTGTGTCCTGCAACTGATAACATCTTCCACCTACTGCAATTACAACCTTTTTTTTTTTTATCTGAATAAATGTGTGACCATAGGGAAATCACTCTGGAATATTTACTGATATTGCGGTGGTGCTTTAGTAATAAACCTGGGAATCAACTTATCTTACAATGCAGCTGGCTGCGGCAGGATTATGCCACTGTGGGATCTTGGAAATGAATTACCCAACCAGCTAGTTTGGGTTCCAAAACTATTCTGACTGACTCATGATAATTGACTAGAACTTAATGAGAACCTTATCCCATTACACTTAGTATGGCAGAGCCTCTAAATATTTCTCAAGAAATTTAAGGTTCAGACATAATTGCAGCACTTGAAACTTACTACTTGTTCAAAATTGCTCTTTCTTAACCTGAGTATAGCATTTATGTACCTTGTCAAATTATAACATTTTATATACCTATGTTTAATTTTCTATTTATTTCATCATTTTAATTTTCTATTTAATTTATCAGGGAGATTTACCACATAGTTTCTTATACTTTCAGTATCTCCCTCTGTGTCAAGATGGGATGAAATCACATTAAATTAATGTATCAGGTGACACTGATCAGGTTTAACTGATACAGATGCTCCATAAGCATGCTTTTTTTCTAATGGTTTAGAAATATGCTCCAAACCACTATTAATGTAACAAATATAAGGCACATGAATGTGACAATGAAAAATTTTGAATATTAATGTCTTAGTAATATTTTAGCATATCTCTATGATTAGGTTATTAATATTTAAAAAAACAAATTTATATCACTCTCTTATAAATGTGCATGCATGAGATAAAGTGAGAGAGGAGAGAGAGAGAGAGAGAGAGAGAGAGAGAGAGAGAGAGAGAGAGAGAGAGA